>OX352772.1:185420034-185917327 GCA_947095535.1 Poecilobothrus nobilitatus
CTCTATAGCATATGAGAGCTTCCCAAAGATCATCAAATCCTTTAATTATAACACTTCGTCGTTTGAAATTTCTCCGTGCAGACTTATGCAGCTCTTCAGCAACTTCTATTTTACTAATTTTTAAGCAAAATAAAATAGATTTATGTAATTACTCGTCACCACTCGTTGCCCTTAGACGTATTTTTATCTTAGTCCTAATTTTTAAAACTTTGATTGTTAAGTAAGAGAAGAAATAAAAGGAAAATCAGTGTAATCCTTTATAAATTTATTTAAAGTTAAATGGAAAAATTAAAAAAAAAAAGAAAAAACCAAAAACCAGTTAAATTAGGGAACTAAAATACAAATCACTTTTTATTTTTTCTTTATAATTTTTGATGGTTATTTTTAATAACAGTATTATATAGTGATCTTATATTACATGAATTAAAAAAAAAAAACAAGTAAATGTAATAGTAAGTCGATGCAACCGACTTATTAATACTCTACACCTGAATAATTCGAATTAAATTAAAAATCCATAAGTTTTTTTTGGCAGCTGCTTGAACTTCTTCCCTTTTCTGTCTTATTCAACGCGAATTTCAGGAACGTAAAAGGCGCATCCTCTTGAGATGTGCTTGACACCTTTGTAAAAAATTTTAAGTTTCTATTTTTATTAATTTGGAAGATTGTTGGTCCTTGAGAGGTGTGTGTCAGGTATCCGAATTGCCACTACAATTCATCGACTCCATCTCAGGAACATATAGAAAGCATGCCAGAACACCATTGTACTAAATTTAAAGGTTCTACTTTTGTTGGTTTTGGAGATATGCTCGTTGCTCTTGTGCTCGTCCGGATGTATCCAAAATACGAACCCATGGTTCAAATTCTTTCAAATGTCAGTTTCCAATTTTACAGAAAAGGAAACATAACAGAACATCTTTGTCCCAAAAAAAAAGTTCTATCTTTGTTGGTTGTGGAGATATACTCGTTTGCTCTTGGGCTCGTCCTGAGGCTTGAAAAATTTGAACCCATGGACCAAATCCTCACAGATTTTAGAAACATAAATCAAACATGAAGGAACACCATTCTGCCAAACTTAAAGGTTATATCTTTGTTGTTTTTGGAGATAATCTCATATGCTCTGTGGCTCGTTCGGAAACTACCAAAATCCAAACCCATGGACCAAATCCTCTTAAATTTCAGAGACATAAATCGAACGGGAAGGAACATCATTGTACAAAACTTAAAGGTTCTATCTTTGTTGATTTTGCAGATTATATCATTTGCTCTGAGGCTCGTTCGGAAGCTTCCAAAATCCGAACACAAGGACCAAATCCTCTCAAATTTCAGAGACATAAATCAAACGGGAAGGAACATCATTGTAAAAAATTTAAAGGTTCTATCTTTGTTGGTTTTGGAGATAATCTCGTTTGCTCTGGGGATCGTTCGGAAGCTTCCAAGAGCCGAACCCATGAAACAAATCCTCTCAAATTTCAGAGATTTAAATAAAACATGAAAGAACACCACTCTGCCAAATTTAAAGGTTATATCTTAGTTGGTTTTGGAGATAATCTCATTTGCTCTGGTGCTCGTTCGGAAGCTTCCAAAATCCAAACCCATGGACCAAATCCTCTTAAATTTCAGAGACATAAATCGAACGGGAAGGAACATCATTGTACAAAATTTAAAGGTTCTATCTTTGTTGATTTTGAAGATTATATCAATTGCTCTGAGGCTCGTTCGGAAGCTTCCAAAATCCGAACACAAGGACCAAATCCTCTCAAATTTCAGAGACCTAAATCAAACATGAAAGAACACTATTCTGCCAAATTTAAAGGTTATATCTTAGTTGGTTTTGGAGATAATCTCATTTGCTCTGGTGCTCGTTTGGAAGCTTCCCAAATCCAAACCCATGGACCAAATCCTCTTAAATTTCAGAGACATAAATCGAACGGGAAGGAACATCATTGTACAAAATTTAAAGGTTCTATCTTTGTTGATTTTGGAGATAATCTCGTTTACTCTGGAGCTCGTTCGGAAGCTACCAAAATCCAAACCCATGGACCAAATCCTCTCAAATTTCAGAGACCTAAATCAAACATGAAAGAACACCATTCTGCCAAATTTAAAGGTTATATCTTTGTTGTTTTTGGAAAAAATCTCATATGCTCTGGGGCTCGTTCGGAAGCTACCAAAATGCAAACCTATGGACTATATCCTCTTAAATTTCAGAGACATAAATCAAACGGGAAGGAACATCATTATAAAAAATTTAAAGGTTCTATCTTTGTTGGTTTTGGAGATAATCTCGTTTGCAATGGTGCTCGTTCGGAAGCTTCCAAAATCCAAACCCATGGACCAAATCCTCTTAAATTTCAGAGACATAAATCGAACGGGAAGGAACATCATTGTACAAAATTTAAAGGTTCTATCTTTGTTGATTTTGAAGATTATATCAATTGCTCTGAGGCTCGTTCGGAAGCTTCCAAAATCCGAACACAAGGACCAAATCCTCTCAAATTTCAGAGACCTAAATCAAACATGAAAGAACACTATTCTGCCAAATTTAAAGGTTATATCTTAGTTGGTTTTGGAGATAATCTCATTTGCTCTGGTGCTCGTTTGGAAGCTTCCCAAATCCAAACCCATGGACCAAATCCTCTCAAATTTCAGAGACCTAAATCAAACATGAAAGAACAGCATTCTGCCAAATTTAAAGGTTATATCTTTGTTATTTTTGGAGATAATCTCATATGCTCCGGGGCTCGTTCGGAAGCTATCAAAATCCAAACCTATGGACAATATCCTCTTAAATTTCAGAGACATAAATCAAACGGAAAGGAACATCATTATAAAAAATTTAAAGGTTCTATCTTTGTTGGTTTTGGAGATAATCTCGTTTGCTCTGGGGCTTGTTCGGAAGCTTCCAATATACGAATCCATGGTGCAAATTCTTTGATGTCAGTTTTCAATTTTATAGAAAAGGAAACATAACAGGACACTCTTGTACTAAAAATAAAGGTTCTCTATTTGTTGATTGTGGAGATATTCTCGTTTGCTCTAGGGTTCGTTCGGAAGCTTCCAAAATCCGAACACAAGGACCAAATCCTCTCAAATTTCAGAGACCTAAATCAAACATGAAAGAACACTATTCTGCCAAATTTAAAGGTTATATCTTAGTTATTTTTGGAGATAATCTCATTTGCTCTGATGCTCGTTTGGAAGCTTCCAAAATCCAAACCCATGGACCAAATCATCTTAAATTTCAGAGACATAAATCGAACGGGAAGGAACATCATTGTACAAAATTTAAAGGTTCTATCGTTGTCGATTTTGGAGATAATCTCGTTTACTCTGGGGCTCATTCGGAAGTTACCAAAATCCAAACTCATGGACCAAATCCTCTCAAATTTCAGAGACCTAAATCAAACATGAAAGAACACCATTCTGCCGAATTTAAAGGTTATATCTTTGTTGTTTTTGGAGATAATCTCATATGCTCTGGGGCTCGTTCGGAAGCTACCAAAATCCAAACCTATGGACTATATCCTCTTAAATTTCAGAGACATAAATCAAACGGGAAGGAACATCATTATAAAAAATTTAAAGGTTCTATCTTTGTTGGTTTTGGATATAATCTCGTTTGCTCTGGGGCTCGTTCGGAAGCTTCCAAAATCCAAACCCATGAACCAAATCCTCTCAAATTTCAGAGACCTAAATCAAATATGAAAGAACACCATTCTGCCAAATTTAGAGGTCATATCTTTGTTGTTTTTGGAAATAATCTCATATGTTCTGGGGCTCGTTCGGAAACTATCAAAATCCAAACCTATGGACTATATCCTCTTAAATTTCAGAGACATAAATCAAACGGGAAGGAACATCATTATAAAAAATTTAAAGGTTCTATCGTTGTCGATTTTGGAGATAATCTCGTTTACTCTGGGGCTCGTTCGGAAGTTACCAAAATCCAAACTCATGGACCAAATCCTCTCAAATTTCAGAGACCTAAATCAAACATGAAAGAACACCATTCTGCCAAATTTAAAGGTTATATCTTTGTTGTTTTTGGAGATAATCTCATATGCTCTGGGGCTCGTTCGGAAGCTACCAAAATCCAAACCTATGGACTATATCCTCTTAAATTTCAGAGACATAAATCAAACGGGAAGGAACATCATTATAAAAAATTTAAAGGTTCTATCTTTGTTGGTTTTGGAGATAATCTCATTTGCTCTGGTGTTCGTTCGGAAGCTTCCAAAATCCAAACCTATGGACTAAATCCTCTTAAATTTCAGAGACATAAATCGAACGGGAAGGAACATCATTGTACAAAATTGAAAGGTTCTATCTTTGTTGATTTTGGAGATAATCTCGTTTGCTCTGGGGCTCGTTCGGAAGCTTCCAAAATCCGAACCCATGGACCAAATCCTCTCAAATTTTAGAAACTTAAATAAAACATGAAAGAACACCATTCTGGCAAATTGGAAGGTTATATCTTTATTGGTTTTGGAGATAATCTCATTTGCACTGGTGCTCGTTCGGAAGCTTCCAAAATCCAAACTCATGGACCAAATCCTCTTAAATTTCAGAGACATAAATCGAACGGGAAGGAACATCATTGTACAAAATTTAAAGGTTCTATCTCTCTTGGTTTTGGAGATAATCTCGTTTGCTCCGGAAATATTCGGAAGCTTCCAGAATCCAAACCCATGGACCGATTTTGTCCAAATTCGAACTTCCTTTCGTGATTAGTAACCTACTATATAAATTTCATCAAGATAGCTTTATTAGTTTTTGAGTTATCGTGCGAACGGACGGACGGACATCGTTAAATCGACTCAGGAGGTGATCCTGATTCAGAATATATATACATGTCCATATCTAACTCGCTTCGTTTTGGTGGTTACAAACATCATACCAAAGTTATTATACCCTATACTTTAGCTGTAGGGTATAAAAATACTATTATTAAACATTTTCACTTTTTAATTTTTTTTTTTAAAAATAAATTTAGTATAAAAACTATAAATTTTTGAACTATGATTGTTATTCTGACAAATTTAATTTGATGATAAATTTTACTAACAATTGGCAAACTTTAGTAATTTAATAAGTGAATTTATAAACAAAATGTACTTGTCAATTTTATTTTATTAAACTTTAAAACTGAGTAATTGAATTTGGTATTAATATAATTAAAATTTTGTATCATAAATAATAAACCCATATCATAAATTAAACCCGAATGAAGGTGATTTATGGACGAGCGAGGAGTTCAACAATTGCAGCTGAAGATTCCACCATATTTTTTTGTTCCGGCTGGTTGATAAGTAGCAAATATTGGATAATCTAGTTCTATCAATAGTTTTAGTTTTCTCTAATTTTATATTTTTTATTTTTTAATTAATTTCTTTAATTTTATTTTGTATCTATTAGAAACTTTAATTGAAATTTTTTATTCTTTTTATTCATCTTTTAATTTTGGAACTTCTTAATTTTAATTATATTTTGATTTCACTTGTTTTCAGTTTTTAGTTTTGTTTACAATTATGGTTTTTCTTTATTAATATTTTTATTTTCTTTTACTTGGGAGCACTACAAAATCTCGACATTTTTAATCTCGCTCTTTAAAATCTTGCTTTTTTTAAATCTCTCTTTTTAAAATCTCTCTTTTTTAAAATCTCGCTCTTCAAAATCTCGCTTTTTTAAAATCTCGCCTTTTTAAAATCGTTTTTAAAAATAAATTAAGTTTTAGTACAATTAACTTTTAAATTCATTTTTTATTAATTTTAATTTTGTTTTAATTTTTGATTATTATAAATTAAATTAATTTGTTTTAATTAAATTTTCATCAAACATTATAAAATTAAATTAAATGTCAATAAACAGGCACGCTATCCAATCTTCCTTTTCTCCCATATAAAATTTCCAAGCAGCTTTCGGTAAACAAACCGTTTGCTCTTTTCTAATTTATTTAATTAGTGCTGCATTATTTCGTTTTACTAAATTTTTATCATATACAAGTGGGCAAAAGAAATGTACATGATATAAGAGGGTTTGCGTATATGCTATTTAAGTGGTGAATATGGTAGAGTATTTCTTGTGTATGATAAGGTACTAAAAACTGTCGTACCTCGAATTTCGTTTGTTATGTTCACCGCTTATTTGGTTCAATCTTCTTTTTTTCCTTACGTCTGTTCGAGTTTAAAGTTTGTGTTCGTTTTTATACCTTTGTATAAAGGTAATAAGGGTATTACCTTTGGTATGGTGTTTGTAACCACCAAAAGCAAGCGAGTTAGATATGGACATGTATATATATTTTGAATCAGGATCACCTCCTGAGTCGATTTAACGATGTCCGCCCGTTCGCACGATAACTCAAAAACTAATAAAGCTATCTTGATAAAATTTATATAGAAGGTTACTAATTACGAAAGGAAGGCTAAGTTTGAATCTGGACAAAATCGATCCATGGGTTCGGATTCTGGAAGTGTCCGAATGATTCCGGAGTAAACGAGATTATCTCCAAAACCAACAAAGATAGAACCTTTAAATTTTGTACAATGATGTTCCTTCCCGTTCGATTTATGTCTCTGAAATTTAAGAGGATTTGGTCCATGGGTTTGGATTTTGGAAGCTTCCGAACGAGCACCAGAGCAAATGAGATTATCTCCAAAACCAATAAAGATATAACCTTCAAATTTGACAGAGTGGTGTTCTTTCATGTTTTATTTAAGTCTCTAAAATTTGAGAGGATTTGGGCCATGGATTGGGATTTTGGAAGCTTGCGAACGAGCACCAGAGCAAATGAGATTATCTCCAAAACCAACTAAGATATAACCATTAAATTTGGCAGAATGGTGTTCTTTCATGTTTTATTTAGGTCTCTGAAATTTATGAGGATTTGGTCTATGGGTTCGGATTTTGGAAGCTTCCGAACGAACCCCAGAGCAAATGAGATTATCTCCAAAATCAACAAAGACAGAACCTTTACATTTTGTACATTGATGTTCCTTCTCGTTCGATTTATGTCTCTGAAACTTAAGAGGATTTGGTTCATGGGTTTGGATTTTGGAAGCTTCCGAACGAGCCCCAGAGCAAACGAGATTATCTCCAAAACCAACTAAGATATAGCCTTTAAATTTGGCAGAGTCGTGTTCTTTCATGTTTTATTTAAGTCTTTTAAATTTGAGAGGATTTGGTTCATGGGTTCTTATCTTGGAAGCTTCCGAACGAGCCCCAGAGCAAACGAGTATATCTCCACAACCAACAAAGATAGAACCTTTATTTTTAGTATAAGAGTGTGCTGTTATGTTACCTTTTCTATAATATTGGAAACTGACATTTGAAAGAATTTGAACCATGGGTTCGTATTTTGGAACCTTGCGGACGAGCACAAGAGCAACGAGCATATCTCCAAAACCAACAAAAGTAGAACCTTTAAATTTAGTACAATGGTGTTCTGGCATGTTTTCTTTATGTTCCTGAGATGGATTCGATGAATTGGAGTGACAATTCGGGTACCTGACACACACCTCCCAAGGACTAACAATCTTCGAAATTAATAAAGATAGAAACTTAAAATTTTTTACAAAGGTGTTAACCATATCCCAAGAGGATGCCTCTTTTACGTTCCTGAACTTCGAGTTGAATAAGACAGAAAAGGGAAGAAGTTCAAGCAGCTGCCAAAAAAACTTATGGATTTTTAATTTAATTCGAATTATTCAGGTGTAGGGTATTAATAAGTCGGTTGCATCCACTTACTATTACATTTACTTGTTTTTTTTTTTTGGGTAAATTTTATTTAAATTTTATTTAAATTTCGAATTTTATTTTTGTTTTATTTTGATTTTTATTAATTTTAACTTTAATTAATTTTTCCCACTCTCATTTCGTTGCAAATTGTAATAATGTCCGTCAACTTTCCAATTTACTTTTGTATAATTAGAGGTTTAGCGAGCAATTTCCAATCAGTTGAAGCTTACCTACACTCAGAAAGACGAGCTATATTAGCCCGCGAAAAGGTTATAGGCGATGATACTAATTATAGTATCGATGACTATACTTTAGTTCCGCTTTTTATTTCTCATCAAGGTGTCACTTTATATATACGTTCCGACGTAGCTTTTAACTCTTTTCTCGATATTAAATGCTCCAACCCAATTTTCCATTATCTTAGGGTGAACCTCCGAGTTGAAAAAGATTCAATCTTTTTCTGTTTTATTTACAGATCTCCCCAAGCCAACGAGCTAGAAACAACTGTAGCCATTGAAAAACTATCCGTCGATATTAATAAAATTTTGGAAAAAAATCCAGAATGTGAGACAGTCGTCGCCGGGGATTTTAATGTCCACAACAAAAACTGGCTCCATTTCTCTAGTCACAACTCCAAGGAAGGCAAGCAAGTTGAACTATTTTCAAACTTATTCCAATTTTCTCAACTTATTTTTTTTTTTTTCCTAAGGGAGGTCGGAATCTTCCAAAGACACCAAGATTACCCCTTGGTAGTGTCAGATTCTTACTGACTAAACTCACCTCCTCCTTTAGCCAATATAGTAGGATGAAACCCTTACTTGCGAACGCAGTATATTGGCTAGGGAGTAGGGATAGGAAAGGATAGAAAAATAGATACGGAAACATTGAATTGGGAGTGGGACTGTAAGGAAACAATGAATCCACCTATTATTATTATTTTGCTAACAGTGACTAAATCCGTCACAACAGTTACAATATGTAGTAGTGTAATGAGGTAATTATGTGCATGAGGTAATTATTGAAGGCAACTCCCTCTGTCAATGTAGCGGCTGTTATTATTGGTATTAATATTCTTATTAATATTATTATTATTTTACTACAGAGTCAGCGCCATCAGTGGATTACAACGTGCAGCAGTTTATAGCACCTTACTTGCATGATATAACCAAAGATAGCCCCACTGTAGTAACTATTATTATTATTACTATTATTATTATTATTATAATTATTGTTATATTATTATTGTTATTATTTATTATACTATTTAATTATTGTACTATTATTATTATTATTAATTATTATTATTATTATTATTATTATTATTATTATTATTATTATTATTATTATTATTATTATTATTATTATTATTATTATTATTATTATTATTATTATTATTATTATTATTATTATTATTATTATTATTATTATTATTATTATTATTATTATTATTATTATTATTATTATTATTATTATTATTATTATTATTATTATTATTATTATTATTATTATTATTATTATTATTATTATTATTATTACTATTATTATTATTATTACTATTATAATTATTAATATTATTATTATTATTATTTTACCACAGAGTCAGCGCCATCAGTGGACTACAACGTGCAGCAGTATATAACACCTTACTTGCCTGATATAACCAAAGATGGCTCTACTGTAGCATCTATTATTATTATTATTATTATTATTATAATTATTGTTATTATTATTACTATTATTGTTATTATTATTAATATTATTATTGTTATTATTACTAATGTTAATTATACGATATACATTATTACGATATAAAAATACTACATATTTTTTTTATTTATGACCTGACCGGGGTTTGAACCCAAGACCTTTCGATTGAAAGGTTGGCGACTTAACCACTGCGCCATGAGTCAGATAAACTTGTTAAAAGCCCTATTAGAGTTCCAGACCGTGACAATCACAATGAGCATCTTTTGGATCTGTTCCTTAACACAAACCCAGAAAAATATAATATTTCTGTTAGCTCTCCAATTGGGGGCTCTAATCATTGCCTTGTTAAAACAAGCTTTGCAAAAAATACATCGGCCAGTCAAAATCATATTCCTAAAAGACTAGTTTGGCACTACAACAGGACTGACTGGGTTGGTCTGAACAGTTTTTTGGCTGATTTTGATTGGTCAATGTGTTTCCGTCACAGAAACGTTGACTTTGCTAAGATGCCATTAGTAAAATAATTATGCTAGGTATGAAACTCTTCATACCCAGCTCTTTTAAACCGTTTAAACCAAGTTCCAAGCCATGGTTTAATGACAACTGTAGAAAAGCAATCGAATCTAAAGAGGAACATTTTAAAAAGTACAAGGCCAATGTATCTGAGTCCTCACTTCAGGGCTATAAAGCGGCTAGGAACAATTGCAAGAGAATTATCAATCAGTAAAAGTTTCTTTATAACCAAAGGTTGAGACAGAAAATAATTAATCTTCTTCACTGCAATCGCTCCTTTTGGACTTTTGCAAAAAGTGTAAAGAACAACTTTTGTGGATCATCGTTTCCTCCGCTGATAGATACCGGCAATTCTATAATATCCGATTCTATTGGTAAAGCAAATTTGTTCGCAGAAATTTTTGTAGCAAATTCTACACTTCCTCCTACAATTCAATTACTTCCAGTATACCCTTCTGTCGATCCTACTAAGGTTAAAATTCTTCAAAGGGGAATTCTTCAGGTTACGTGCTGTAGTGAAAATGCTAACGAATCTGAATGTTAGAAAGTCCACTGGTCCTGATGCAATTCCAGCTATGGTTCTCAAACATATAGCCTCTCCCATTTCGGAACCTCTGCGCAATCTTTTCGCACTCTCATTTTCGACTGCTGAATATCCCAGTCAATGGAAAGTTGCACACGTTTCTCCAATTCCCAAAAAAGGTGACAAAAGCGACCTTTTAAACTACCGGCCAATCGCTATCACTTCGGTCCTCTATAAAATTATGGAAATTTTGGTAAACAAAAGGCTTTTGAGATACCTGAATAGCTCGCTTATTTTAAATGATCGCTTTTGATCGCAAATGGCATTCTGCTCTTCTGAGCAAATGTCAGGCAATTGGGTTGGACAGCTCTTTCTGTGCATGGATTGAGGATTTTCTTTCGAATCGTCGTATTCGTATCTTTGTCGACAGTTTTATGTCTGACACTCATAAAATAAATGCCTTGTGGAACGCCACTCTCTTCTTAATTTCACTAATAAAATAAAGGCCTTATCTCCCATTCTCTTCTTAATTTTCATTAACGACCTATTCAGTTCTACCCTTAATCCAATCCATAGTTTTGCCGATGAAAGCACTCTTGTGGAATCTCATGATTTTTTAAAAAAATCGAATGCTACTTCAACCGTAATCAGTTTAAAAAGGGAAATTATGGCTAGCTCACTTAACCATGAACTAGTGAAAATAGCTGATTGGGGTGTTAAAAGCAGATTTGAGTTCAACACTTTCAAAACTCAAAGCTGTCAGATCTCTTGCAAAAGAGATCAAACCATACCAATTCTACGGTTCCAAGAGGAAAATATACGGCGGTCTGCAAGTTTAATTTCTTTTTTAATATTAATTCATATACACCATCAGTTCGTTTAAAAACTTCATTATCAATCAAAATATTTTTATTAATTTCATCTATTTCAAAATAAGCATTGCCAAGTTTTCGCACATTTAATGACTCATCAAAATAGGGCCCATATGTCTTACCGAGTTCGGATTTGTTTGGACCCAAAAATTGTGAAATTGATGATGATTCATCATTACCAAATTTTATAGTATTTGGCGTTGAAGTTTTAAATTCATTATAAGTATTACTTTTGTTGCTAGGTGTTTCAACTTCCGGCATAAATGATGTCATTGACTTAGAGCTTTCATCATTATCAGCAGCCCATTTAATTTCCAGTTTGATAAAATTCGTTGTTGTTTGACAACATTTGTTAATTCTTTCAATGGTTTTATAACCGGAGTAAAAACTTCTTCTCGGTTATTGTCTTCCGATAGCTTCTGACCTTTTAAAGATTGAAATTTTCTTTTTAAACCTGTACGAGTTTTAATTAAATTTTTCATATGTTGTTCATTCATAATTTTTAAATGTGAATTAGTTATTATTAACCACAAATTATCAACTGAACTGTTCTGTTATTAACTGCTAACTGCGCACTGGTAACTGCTAACTATTAATTGCTAACTACTAACTGACACCTGATAACTACTAACTAACAACTGCTAACTGCAAAACAGTAATGCAACTGCTGAGCCTAAAATTTAGTAAATACATCAAAGTTTTTTCTATAACGCCCATTATTCAAACTACTGTCTTTATCAAGTAATAGAAAACCATAATTATCATTATCAACAGCATGCACTTAAATTTTTAAAAGCGTTATAAGTTCTATCATAATTTACATGACCATATGTTTTAAATTTAAATCATCCTGGTTGAATATAATCAAAAATTTGGCATTATCTTTAATTAAATGCTTTCGAATTTTTGTATAAGACTGACACTAATAAAAGCTATCAATTTTTTGATGCTCCCATGCTTATCGCGAGCTACATCATCGAAAATAAATTTTGAGTTCGATTGTGAGGCTGCAGGTTCAATTACATCAACGTTATTTGAAAATTCGTTATATCTCATTCCCATTCGTTATATCATTTGATTGGTTTTATTCATTTTTTTAAATATTCATATTTAGGTTGATGTAATGATTTCCAGTAAATATATATGTTTTGAAATTTAAGCCCTTTAGGATCTCAAAGCATACTTATCATAGCATTAGTTTTACCACAATTTGATGGTCCAACTATTAATCCTCTTATACTATCTGGAAAGTATTCACCTTGTTTTTATTTTTTGTTTTTTTTTAAATGTTAATCAAAATTTTTAATTTTAACTGCGTTAAATTTTATCTAACTTTATAAATTTCATTTCACTAACTTAAGAAAATAGTTATTATTGTTTTTTTCTTTTTTTTTAAATGATGGTGATAAGTTTTTAAAAGGTAATTAGTGTTCGATTAACTGTCTGAAACTAAACTGCATATTATGATTCTTCATAATAAATATTTAAACAGTAATAGAAAAACCATTAAAGGAAGAGGAGTTGTTAATTAATTAATTAATAAATTACCATTTGAAAGCCATATTTACCTGGCTATAATTATTGCGGTCCGGGAACAAAATTAGTAAAACGATTAGCTCGTGGTGATAAAGGGATTAATGGTTTAGATAAAGCTTGTCGAGAGCATGATATAGCGTATTCCAAAAGTTCTGATCAAAATCAGCGTCATATAGCTGACCATATACTAGCAGAAAATGCTTGGCAAAGAGTTAAAGCTAAAGGCTCAAGTTTTGTTAAATGTTAAATGTTAAATTCATATCTAGTTACAAACGCAATGAAAGCTAAAGTTAAACTCGGTATGGGTTTAAAAACGAAAACAAAAAAATTAAAAGAAAAAAACCTTGGAAAAATGTCATAAAAGAAGTTAAATTAGCTATTAAAACTACAAAGAAACCAATGAGTGATAAAAATATTATAAAAATTGCTTTACATGCAGCTCGAAAGTTTTCTAAGGGCCAGATAAAAAAATTTATATCCCTCGAATAATTCCTGTACCAAACATTGAAGGAGTTTTACCTTTAATCCCTTTATTTGCTGGTTTATCAGCTCTTGGAGCACTTTCTGGTGGTGATGCAATTATACCAAAAGCTGTAAATGATGCTAAAAGTGCTCGTAAACAATTGCATGAGAGTGAGCGTCATAATAAAATGATGGAAGCAATAGCATTAAAAGGAGGAAAAGGATTACATTTAAATTCACATAAAAAAGGTTTAGGTCCTTTTTTGAATCCAAAAAATCATTAAACGAGCTACCCAAAAGAGCACTCAACAATTATGAGATAGAAAAATTTGGAAGGAAATATTCAAAATATTTCGCCGAAGTTTTTATGACAGATAAATTACTGGCACATAAACCTCGGAAATATGAAACTGATATAATAAATTTGGATAATTGCATTCGGAAGGAACACATTGGGTAGCTTATTACAAGAAACCGAAAATTGTAAAATATTTTGACAGTTTTGGAAATTTAAAACCTTCATTAGAAGTAATTCAATATTTAGGAGATAATCTTGTGTATAATTACAAAAAATATCAAAACTTTAATCCATATAATTGCGGTCATCTATGTTTAGAATTTTTATTTCATATTGTTAACAAAAAAATTATCAGTAAATAAAATATGAATAAATCAAAAAAATTTTTTTTTCTTTATTATTGGTCTGACTTAATTAAAAAACTAATCTACATTAATAATTTTGTTCAAGTTCAAGGTTATTTCTTTCTATTTGAGCAAAAAGAAACAAAAAGTACTGATAAAGAATAATTAGAATTTATTCCAAAAGAAATTTAAAGAAAAATGGACTTGAATTGAAACATATTATATAGACTAAGATGAATTAATCTTGAAAATCTATAAAAGCAGAATGCATTTCTGAAATACCTCATTATTTCAATTAAAGATATGTCAATATCACTAACTTTAAGGAAACTCTTCTATATTGACAACTAATTATTTTCCTCCTATAGACCTACAGGAAAAAGAATATACGTGCGATTTAGTAGATTTCCAAACATATAATTCAATACCGAATATAGATGAGGAGAATAATAGATTTATTATTGATGATAAACCGATTATAATTCCAACATGTTTATATGAAATTGAAGATATTGAAACATTTATCAGAAAAACTTTAAATATAAGTAAAACAGATAAAGAAAAATTAATTTTAAGAGCAAATAATAACACATTACAGTGTAAACCTAAAAGTGTAATTTATCTACCAGTAACTGTTGATCAGATAAGATCTGTCACTATTACATTACTCGATTAGAACGGAAATTTAATTAATTTTCGAGGATAAACAATAACAACTAGATTGCATTTAACACAGCTAGTGCTTAATCAAAATCAAGATTCTTATATATATTCGCAGTGTTGATTTTCACATTTCAATGTATTAAGGTCAGCAGGAGGAGAAGGAAGGCAGCACTACAAATCAAACAAAAAATTAACTGTCGAAAATCAGCAATATCTAAAATTACTTGGATACCAATTAAAATGAACCGAATGAACCTTTTTGGCGAACCTGTTTTTAATGAAACTATAATTAGTGCTAACTGGCATACATATTATCCATTCAACATAACTACTACGAACAACAAATAGTAATATAAGAATAGTAATACAAAATTAGAACTTAAATATATTACTTTCAACAAGTGTTATTTATATAGAAGGATATCTATCAAATCACGATAGAACGACTCTTAAAAATACTAAACTAGTTAATAATGCCGCACCATTTCTATATGAGAGAATTGCTTATACGCTTAATGGTAAGGAAATTGATAAATATAATAAGGTTGGTATGACTTCAACATTAAAAAATTATATTTCTCTTAATTAAAACGAAAGTAGTGCTTTATTCAATGCAAGTTGATCCCCCAAAACATCAATTCAGTTGGAAGAGCATTATTTCAGTTTTTACATTCCGTTAAAGAGATTAGTAGGATTTGCGGAAGATTATAAAAACTATATTCCTAATGGCACAATATGAATTGATATTAACACGCGCTGGAAGCAACAACAATTCATTAATATGTTTAAATGTTACTGAGAAGCCGGATATTACTATTACAAAACTAGGCTGGAGAGTTCAACATCTTAATTTAATGGATACACAAAAAAAAAATTAAAAAAAAGTACTGGTAATGGTTCTGTTATGAAAATGGGTTTTAGAAGTTGGGACTAAAACGAGAATATTTAGGTGACCAGCATATCACCTAAATAGGAATGTTAAATCATCTTCACAATTAGAAAATCTCGTTTTGTTATTTTCGCTCAACAAATCGATCAACAAAATATCGAAGAAAATCTTTGAAAAGACTTTTCAATATTTAATTATTATGATGTTTCTAATTTCAAAGTATATTTAAATTTTCAAGTATATTCATATGAAGATATATATATATGAAGATGTGAATTTATATCTATATGAGGATATGAATTTAGAGTTTTCAAAAAATCATTATGAGAAGCATACACAAATTTTCGAAGTGCTTATCACAATCATCAAACATCAGAATCATTAGTTTTATGGCAGAATTTTAAAAATTAATCTGCAATTTTTATTATTGACATCCATTACCAAAATGAAGATCTTAAAATGGGTCTAGGTGATATAAAAATTCAACTGAAAACTATACTCTGTCGTCCGTCTGGTCCCCGCATAGGGCTCTTAAAAAAGTGATGTTGTAGAAAGACTTTTTTATGTACCCTCACCATTGGAAATCCTACAACACCTACAGCCCCTCAAACTTTGAAAAAGCCCTATTTTAAATGGGTATATCTCATGTTCTGTTTAACATTTTTTCAATCTTAAAACGCAATTCGACAGAAATTTTTGTATTACCTTATTTTATAAACCTTATTTTTATCTTTCTAAGTCAATAGCAAAATTGTAGAATTCTTTTAAATTTAGAATTTAAATTTACCAGTATGTGAAAAACAAATTTTGCATGATTTTTGCATCTTCATAATTCCGGCACGCGTTTAGCTATAGACTTGAAAGAACTTTTAGCATGAGTATACCTTTCCTCAGAAATTTGTTTTCGACCAGCCCCTGTTTATGAGCTATTAGGTCACAAAAAATTGACATTTATGCTATTTTTAAACACCCGTAACGTAGACAAGCCCTATTTTCATAATTTTTCTTATATGAATTTTTCAAATTTCGGTGCAAGTCACAATTCTAAACATGTTGTATTATCTTTTGAAAATGTGCGCTTTGAATCATCGTAGGTTTACATTCTGCCTTGTTTTATATGTTTTACTATTCTTTTCATATTAATAAACATAGATCGTTCGATTAAAGAGATCAATACGTTATCATGATCAATACTATATGATTCATAAGAAGTGTCAGTAATATTCAGTAATATTTATTATTAATTATATTACACAAATTAAATGTTTATAGACAGTTTAACATGTTAAATCTATTAGTTTTAATTTTTTCCATTTATGATAATAAACAGGAAGCTAAGGTTACTAATATTTACATACTTATATACATTACGTAATATACATATATTTATCATTTATGGTAGTTTAAGACTGCTTAGAAATTTTTTACAATTTAGTATCTCTTAAAAAAATTTATGAAATCAAGGTCAATATTAATTTTTTTTTTGCTAACTCTTCTTATTCTAATTTCCATGTGTTTAATTCTTTTACATATTTTATAAGTTTTAGGTTAATGCAATTTTTTCTAAATATATTGTAAATTATATATTTTTTATATAGATTTTAAATGGCATTTTTTTTTTATATAGATTATAAGTGGCATTATTTTTATATAGATTTTATTCTGACATTAAATTTTGAATTATAATTTTTTTGGGAAGTTGATAATAATTTATATACAAAAAACATTTATGTTTTATGATGTTAATTAAAATTTCACTAAAAACTAAAAAACTTTTGCGTTTCACAAATCAAGCCAGGTTTTCATAAAACTGAGACCAGATATTTTCCGATACACAACTTTTTCACTTCTAAAATACCATTTATTCATTAATGTATTTCAGCACTCGTTTAACATGCTTTTTCCAGACTAAATAGACCATAACAACATTATCAATTGTTTTATTGTTAACTAAAGCTAAATAATAAAATAATAAAAGCTAACTAATAATAAAATCGATTTTCATTAGCATTAAAATATTCAATGATAATGAATATTGATTTTAATTAGCATTAAAAAAATTAATGATAATGACAATTTAATGCTAATGCTAAAATGCACATGTCTGATCAGAGGGAAACCCTAACCATTTAACAAAAATGTTATTATTTCTAGTTTTAAGAATTTTTTTAATTAAAAACTTGTTTATTTTCAGTTTTTAACAAATTCCTATTCATAGAAGCTTTCTTGTATGGGTTGAGCTTGATAATCTTTCAGCAAAAATATGGCAGGGTTAGTGATTTGAACTTTTCTTAAATACTACCGTTGTCAAATTTAGAATGTAGCCCTTTTTCAAAAACATGTTTATACTTGCTTATACGAACTGAATTACCAATTTTCAATTTAGATGGCAGAGAAATTTTAATATAATTATAAATAGTTGCTAACAATTCATAAGAATTTTTTTTGTTTACCTCTGTTGGCTTCTTTTGAATAGTACGATATTTAGTGTTATTGTATTTGTGGACTAGTTTAGAAATAATATCAGTCCATTTGTAATTCCCATTGAAACTGAATTCTCCCCACATTTTTTTTTTAGAGTGCGATTAAAACGTTCTACTATGGAAGCTTTTAACGAGCTAAATGTTGAATAATAATTTATTTGAAATTCATCCATTCAATTTTTAAATATTTTATTGAAGAATTCTTTTCCATCATCAGTTTGCAAATTTTGTGGATGTGTTTTAGAAGTTTGAAAAATATTTTGCATTCCTTTTGTGACGTTCTCTGAAGTTTTTGTTTTTATAGGGATTGCCCATGCATACTTAGAAAGGGTATCAATTACAGTTAGTAAAAATTTAAAGCCTTTGTCCTCTGTAGCATATGAACCCATTTCTACAAAATCAGCTACCCCATAGATCATCAAATCCTTTAATTATAACCCTTCGTCGTTTGAAATGTCTCCGTGCAGACTTATGCAGCTGTTCAACAACTTCTCTTTTACTCATTTTTAAACAAAATAAAATAGATTTATGTAATTATTATGTAAGTAATTTTTCACAAGTTTGCCAAAAATTTTAAAATAAAAATAATAAAAACTTTATAAAAATGACAAGCCAAATTATTTTGATTTTAATAGAACTTATTTATTACTTTACTTTTTGGTAGTCAAAAACTAATTAATTCTTAGAAATGAAATTTTACATTAATTTAGACGTTCTACCTGAATTTCTGCCGACCTGGATACACGTTATTTGCACGTGAATTTAATTGTTGGGAAATAATTTTAAACTGGTTTCCCAGAGTAATTCGATTATTCGACAGGTTTCAACAATTTCAATTCGACAATTGAATAAAAAAATTGCGAAAATTAAAAATTGCGAAAATTAAAAATTGTGAAATTAAAATTTGAGTAGGAAATTTAAAAGTTGTTAACTCTTCCCCTCTTAAATATCGGATGTCCTCATTCGATCTAAAAGGTTGAATTTTATAAATTTCTTCTGGGAACTGCCTGGATCTGAATTTGGGTTGATTTTGTGGGATGTGATTGAATTTTGCCATTCCCGGATTTCGTGGTATCCTGTACTGTGGTTTCTATTGTTTGCTCGTTATCTGTTGTTGTTTCTGATGGAGGACCTTGCTCAGTTCGTATGTTAGTGATTATGACTTTTTTCTTCTCCTGTAACTGACGGTGATTAACACACACAGAACCACCATAGATGTTATATCCGGTATGACGCCAAAAGTGCAAAACAACCGAGATATTAAACTTTGTTCTTTTAATAGTTTGGTTGAAGGAAACTGTTCTATTTACCCATTGACTTCGCTTTTGTATGGAGGTAGTAAAGATCTTTATTTTCATTTCGTTCTCCATTATTGCCTTAATTGATGCAGAGTTGAGTGACTTTTCGTTGTCTATGATGACCCATTTTGGGACACCATTGTAATACAAAATATCCCGTAATGCTAGTCTTACATTTTCTGTTGATCAGCTTTCTATGACTCTCGCTTGGGCGAACTTCGTCAACTTGTCGATTGCCCTTAAAGTCAATTTGGATTCGGTTGAGAAAATGTCTATATGTACGGTATGGCCCGCAAAGCTTGGCACCGGTGTTTATTTTATTTCCGGGTTTATGGGGTGCCGATCATTTTTATTTTCTCTACATACCGTGCATAGTTTGATCAAATTGGATATTTTTCTGTTCATTCTCGGAAAATAATGATTACAAATTATTTGATCTCCATGTTCTTGCGCGTTCCTATGGGCACGTTTATGAGTCTCTAAGATAAGCTCATTCTGTTGACTTTCGTCTATAATATCCCTGACTATTGTTCTCGTAAATCTTAGCTTATAACTCGAAATTTTGAGTATAATTTTGTTGTATTTTACCCATTATACTCTCTTCTGTCATTACTGCTTTTATTGTTTTTGGATTTAAATATTTTCTTAGAATATTGACGAGTTCTTTTTCCTTGAAGTCCGTTCTCGTTATTATGTGCCCAACGTAGCCTGGGAAGGTGTTCACTAGTTCGTAGTCGATTTCGTCACCGTGTTTTATAATTTGTTGGTTTCTGAAAGCATTAATAGGAGCCTCTAGAAACTGGATGTAATTCCCTTAGCGGTATTTGATGGAACCCGCTTTTTAAATCTATTACGGAAAACAAGTTGTTTTTCCCTAAATTAGCAAGAACTTCGTTAATTTCTGGGATCGGATATTTATCTGCGATGGTAACCTTGTTGAGTTTTCGATAGTCGATCAACATTCGGTATTTCTTTTTCCCCGAGGCGTCCTCCTTTTTGGTGATCTTGACTGTTTAATTATGCCGTCATCTAAGAGTTGTTTGATCTGCTCGTGTATCTCAGGTTTCAATGCCAGATTAGTAAATCTACTTATTAATGAGTTAAGTTTCTCCTGATCGTCCCTATTCAAGTGTGAAGTTCTTAATTCAATCCTATTTATGAATTCTGAAATTTGCTGCTTTAGCGGGATTCTTACGTTATTTATCAGTTCGAGATATCCTTTATCTGTATGAATAATTGCTTTTAATTCTTTTAATGTATCATTTCCTATTATGCCTATTCCTATATTTCCTATCAAAATAAGTTAAATTTGGTAACAAATAAAATTTAATTTTTGGGGTTTTGCTTTTAAAAAGGTCTATTTCAGCATGGTGGGTAACTTTTACATTACCACCTATGGAATTTGCATCAAATATAATTTTATTAGTTATTGGGTTTTGTACACATTTCGGGTGGATATAGTTTTTGTTCGAGCCTGTATCTATTAAAAATTTTGTTAGCTCTCCATTCCTTGTAACGTGCTCTATGTATGGGAGTGAGGAACAATTTAGTCTAAAAAAGGATATTTATTACTATCCTTGTTATTATTATTATAGTTGCTATTGTGACCACTTAATTGTTGCCGTTGAGCTATTTCCTTATGTTCTCAGTATCTTTTATTATATCTTTTATTATTTGTTGTGCCGGTGTGCCGGTGTGGTTGATACATTGATTAGGGTAAGGTCTTTTATGTTGATTGAATGTTGATTTGTTATTAAATGCTTGCCTGTAATTGAATGTTGTTTTATTGTTGAAATTATTCTGGTTTGGATGATTTGTATAACGAGAGTGTTGCGAAATTGGTTCGGTTTTTGTTCCCTGATATGGTACGATGGATTGTTGTTGATTATTCTGGTAGTTTCGATATCTCATAGTAAATTGTTCATGCGTGTTCTGGAAATTAGATCTATATGCTGGTCTTTGATCATCCCTAAAGTTAGGTTTATGATAATTGTACGATGGTTGTTGATACGTCTGATTTCCTTTACCAAAGTTAATCTATTTCTAAGAGACTGTGTCAGTAAATTTAAGTTTTGACCGACTTGCTGCCATGTATCATTATTTTGTTTGTTCGGTGGGCGGCTATTTACTCTAGAATTTATATTAACCAATTTTAAGGCCCACTCTAGAGCCTCCGGTAAATACCTAGGTTCCTTCATACCTAGTAATATCAGCGGAAATGCTCCTTTCAGTCCATTAATGAAGGCGTCTAGAGCCTTATTCCTACACATTTTTGACATGCAATTACTGCCTCGCTTGTTAATCCCATTTAGTTTATTTTACCCAGCATTGAAGAGAGATGCATGTGAACTTGCTTATGAAATTCCGAGATTGTTTTATTCCCTTGCGTCATAGTGATTAGCTGATTTTCTAAAGTTCTCATGCTTCTTTTGTCAGCATAATGCAGATCTAAGCATTTCACTATTCTATCCCAATTCAAAGGGGTATTTGAGTTTTTGCTTCAGGGGTCAAAGTTTCGTATTTGCTTTGTCCTTGATTTTGTATCTGATAGTTCTCACGATTCCATAATATTGTGACGAGCCCCTAAGGTGATTGTAAAATCTAAGAATTTGTTCTACATTTTTCCTCCAGGACGTATATTTCCCCACTTCTCCCGAGAATGTTTCGATCTCCTTTACGATGTAAGGAATTTTATCTAATCCTTCAAGATTGTCGTCTGCTTTGATGTAAACTTCTTGTTCGATCTCTTCGTCTTCCGCTTCTTCTTCTTGTTGCAACATCTGGTAGTACCCTTCTCATACTAATTTCCTCGCTTCATATTGGATCATTTCCCTAACCGTATCGCTAAGATTTTCATCCATTCCCATTTATCTTATTGGGCTTAGACGTGGGTTTCGATTTTCTGGGGTGGATGACATTACAAAGGGAGCTGATCCTTGTTGATTCATTTTTATTAATTATTTGAAAGGAAGAATTATTCGAAAGAAAATAAACGGCAAATGTTGCAATCAAAGTCGAAGATCCAAAATGTTATTATTCAATTAATAGAGGTTTCGCCAATATCTGCCAGAGATCAATTTTATAGACCTTATTATTGATTTTATTAGTTCTATGCAACAATAAATTATCTAGTACCACAATAAATGATCGTTAGACTCATTCAAACTAATTTAATTATGTAATTAATGGCTAAAAATATTATAGATGAAAATTTTAAAATAATTGTAAAAGTTAAATTATAAACTTAAAAAGAAAAAAAAATCTTAGAATGAAAATGAAAAAAAAAATTTATTAAAATAGTAAAATAATTAGAATAATAGTTATAAATCTTGAACGAAGATGCTTTCTTTCCGCACTTAATTAGAACTGTATCAGAGATATAAGAAAAGGAAAAAGAAAAAGATTATATGTTCCTTGCTTGTTGCAGGTCTTATAAATTGCTTACCATTTAAGATTTATTAAGAACTTGTATAATGACTATTAATAAGATTATTATTTAAAAATATTCTGAAATTCTTTTAAAATTTATTTGTTTAGAAATATTTTTTATATATTTATTTATTTGAAACTTAATTATTACTAAAAACAAAATATTAAAATATTTATTTAAAAATTTATTTATTAAAGAAAAATCTTAAAGTATTTATTTATTTGAAAATTTATACAAAAAAAATTTTAGAATATTTATTTATTTGAAAATGTATTTATTGAAAAAGAAAAATGTTAAAATATTTATTTATTAAACGAAAAATCTTAATATACTTATTGTAAAAAAAAATTTATTTATTAAAAGTAAAAATCTTAAAATAATAATTTGTTGAAAAATTTATTTGCATAAAAGAAGATCTTAAAGTATTTATTTGTTAAAAAAAAAAATCTTTATTTAATATTTATTTAAAAAAAAATTTTTTTAAATATCTCAAAATTTTGTTTACTCAGAAAAACGATCTCAAAATATATTTTCTTCTTTCCAAATTTTATAAATATTTTTAATTATGATCAGAAAGAAAATATAATTACTTCCTTTTTTTATATAAAGATTTAAAAATTAATAAAATTGATAAACAGTAAATTTGATCTTACAAAAATTTTGTATTAATAACAAAATTATTTTCATAAAATAAAATATTCTAATTATTTATTAGATCAAAAAAAAAAAATTCTAACATTTCAAATTTTCGTTGCGACTTGGGTTTTATAAGTTAGTTTTGATTATTGATACGTGGCCTTGATTTTAATGATTTTAATAATTGGATTTATGTATCAGTTAATTGATTCAGTTTACTTAATTTGCTTTTATTTTATTTTAAATTTTTAGTAATCTAGTTTATTTTTAAGTATTAATTTAGTTTTAATTATTTTCTTTATTTTTAGTTTTTAGTTATTATGTTTATTTTTTAAATATTGATTTATTTTAATTATTTTATTTATTTTAAGTTTTTAGTTATTATGTTTATTTTTTAAATATTGATTTAATTTTTATTATTTTATTTATTTTAAGTTTTTAGTTATTATGTTTATTTTTAATCAATATTTTAGTTTTAATTATTTTATTTATTTTATTTACTGATCAGTTATTCTTATGTCTAGACATTTGATTATTTTTTTCTGAATTGATTTTTTTAAATAATTTATTAGTTTATTTTTAGCATGAGAATTAAATTTTTTTCTTTTTTTTTTTTTTTAAATTGAATTGCTTCTTTATTGAATTATCTTTGATTAGGTGTCGACGAGTAGTCTTGAACCACAGCAAACAAGAAAAGATAAAAAACACAAAAACAAATTTCACAAAAATTAATTCTCTTCTATTTCTTTATTTATTTTAGTTTCCTTCATACAGATGGGAATATTTATTTTAATTTTCTCCCTTCTTATGGGGATATTTATCTGAATTTGTCAGTAAATTATTTTTAATTTATGCAAATTCTTAGCGATTTGATTTATTTATCAAAAAAAAATTTTCATTTCTTATTTACTTTTAATAAAAACAATTTTTGACTTACATAATCGTGGCAACTTGCAGTTTAATTTTACGAACCATTTGCAGTCTTTGAATTCGCTGGACTAGGCGGCTGCTGCCAACACTTTCAAGGGTTTGGTTATTTCCTTTGTGCGACAGCTACTAAGAGGCCTCGTTTCCTAATCCTTATGGTAAATTCAATTCGATCGTGAACACCAGTCCTCAATCTACTTGCTGCTCGTGTTGAAAGGTGATCTGTTGCAGGTATTAGGAAAACTGGTTAAATGCTATTCTTTCTCCGTGATTTCCTTCTTATTTTTATTTTGATTAATTTTTCTATATTTTTTAATGTTAAAATGTTTTTTCACTTTTCTTAGTTTAATTTTAAGTTTATTCAGTTTTAAATATTTTATTTTGTTTTTTTCTTATAATAATGCTTTTCCCCTTTTTTTTATTTTTTTTTTCAATTTTAATTTAACTTTTTAACCTTTTTCTTTCAGGTAACACTGCCCTATCTACCTATTCACCACTAATGGTCCCTGTTCGGGCGCCAGTTAATTTTTCACAAGTTTGCCAAAACTTTTAAAATAAAAAATAATAAAAACTTTATAAAAATGATAAGCCAAATTATTTTGATTTTAATACAATTTATTACTTTACTTTTTGGTAGTCAAAAACGAATTAATTCTTAGAAATAAAATTTTACATTAATTTAGACGTTCTACCTGCATTTCTGCTGACCTGGACACTTGTTACTTTAGCATGAATTTAATTGTTGGGAAATAAGTTTGAACGTGTTTCCCAGAGTAATTTGATGAATTGACAGGTTAATTAATTGAATAAAAAAATTACGAAAATTAAAAATTGTGAAATTGAAATTTGAGTAGAAAATTTAAAAGTTGTTAACTTGTATAACTAATTAGAAAATCTTGGATTGAGAATAAATCTCCGGTGATTACTATCTAGAATCTTAGAAATAATATCATAATATCATCATTAATGAATAAAATAAATAAAGCAAACAATGAATCTTCAAATCGTAAAATTTATATTCTTTATTTTAATAAAATAGTTTACAAGTATGTTTACTTTTATTATAACCTATTTTCTATTCTTTTATATAATTCTATTAGTTTGGTACAGTATAACATACATTGTTCTGCTGAATGGCATGGAAAATGATGTGGAAAACTTTCAATATTATCTGATGTATAGTGGCATATATCCCAATGATATGCATACTTCTTCTTTTCAATTTGTATAGAATTTTTAAATAACTTTAAAAATTTGAAATAGTGTTGCAACTGTTCATAATGTTCCTCCAATAAAATATCTTCATATTTATTTAAAACAATATTTAAAGAATATGCTATTTGATGTATTTTGGAAGTTAAATGAAAACTAATCACAATTAATTTTTTGAATTATTAATTAAATCTAATGCTGATTAAGCTTTGGCTTTAACTTTTTGTAGGCGAGCATTAATGAATCTAATTGGTTTTTTTTAACTTGAAATTCAATAGAATCAGCTTTTTCTGAAAATTTTCCATGTAACATTTTAGAAAATTTGAGATGGATTTTTTCTAAACTATCTTGCATTATTTCTTCTAATATTTTTAATTTTTCTTCTGTTAATTTTAGTTTAAGGTTAAACATTTGTTCTATATCGATTTAGTTCTTTGTGAAATAAAATTTGGTTATTCACAAATGTTTGTGTTGCTGCATTATTTGCGATAACTGGATCTTGAAGATTTGATGAAATTTCCTTCAGAAGTTAGTTTGAAACCTATACCTGGAAGACTTTGAGTATACAGTTTTCAAGAAGAGCCTGTACTACTTTGAAACATATCATGTGTCATTTTGTTTTTTACTGATTGTAAAATATTATTGAATCTGAAGCATAATAGATTTGTTATTGGTGATAAAAATATCATCATTCCTATTGGTTCTTATAAAATTGAAGACACTGAGAAGTTTCTTAAAAAGGAGCTGAAAATATCTGATACTAAAGTTGAAAAACGAAAATTCCATATGAAGCCTAATAATAATACATTGAAATTTGAAATTTTTTCAGATGAAGAGATTGATTTCAAACACGGAAATACTATTGGCGCCATGTTAGGTTTCAAGAAAAGAATATTGGAATAAAATAAGTGGCATTCATCAGATTTACCTGTCAACATAAATAGAATTAACATTATACGTGTTGAATGCACTATAGTAGAAAGGACATATATCAATAATAAGGAAGCACATACTCTACATGAGTTTTCTGTTGGTGTTCCTCCTCGCTATAAAATAATTGAAGTTCCATGAATCTCATTTATTTACAAGTAACAGTCAATAGATTATGTTCAATTACTGTAAAATTAGTTAAACAGAACGATAATTTATCATTTTCTAGGTGAAACTATAACACTGCGGTTGCATTTGATTCTTTATGAAAATAATTATAAAAAATATTCAATAAATAACACACATCAGTTTAATAATACACCAACATTAGGAAAAAACACACAAGATTAAACACACAAACTCTAACAATTTTTGAAATCTGTGGATCTAAAACTAAAAAATATTAAAATGGAGAATTTATTTCGTAATCTGATAACTGATGAAAGTATAATAAGTGGACATTGGCATACATATACAACATACGTAACTTCATTTAATAAAATCGATATAATTAACATACCAATTCAGAACCAATTATAATTTCCTTCAGAAGTCCAAATATATCAAGTGGCATTTTGTTTTTTACTGATTGTAAATTATTAATAGATTATATTTACTTATCTCAATCCTTCAATTACAGATACAATTTCGTTTTTATGGTTATTGTTACCAGCTGATTAC
Organism: Poecilobothrus nobilitatus; assembly: GCA_947095535.1. Taxonomy (NCBI): domain Eukaryota; kingdom Metazoa; phylum Arthropoda; class Insecta; order Diptera; family Dolichopodidae; genus Poecilobothrus; species Poecilobothrus nobilitatus. The sequence goes on from OX352772.1 coordinate 185,447,176, forward strand.
GATCTTCGAAACACCTCTTGGTTTGTGACTCTATATGTCTATTTTATTTTAAGTAAGCGGCGATAGCACCACATCTCGAAAGCCTTTAGTTTATTCATTGTATCCACTTTTAGTGTCCAGTTTTCCACACCATATAATAGGGTCGACCACACGCAATATTTTGTGAATTGAAGTTTTAGTTTGATATTCAAGTTTCAGTCACTCAATAGTTTTTTTAATTTACCGAAAGCATTCCTTGCCATCATAATTCTTCGTTTAACCTCTTTATTGGGGTCCCAATCTTCATCTAGTAAGTATCCAAGATGTTTATAGTTTCCTACACGTTCAATTTCGTTGTTACCGCAGTATAATTTAACGTTATTGTATGTATTTTGGTCTCTACTTACTATCATAAATTTAATTTCGCAATATTGATGTTGAGACCATAGTTTTTGCTGTGATAATAGACTCTTTCGACGAGATGTTGTAGGTCTAACATATTGTCAGCTATCAGCTAAGTATCATCTAATTATACTCAAGGTAAAAACAGCGATGAAATATGAAAGTTTGAAAAATTCAGCTATTAAGTTTTTTCGTAAATTACCACATGACATCAAAGGCTGAAAACACGTAAACAAATTCACTAGACTGTTAAAAGAACATATAATTAGTAATAATATAAATGTAATATATTGTATTAAAGTGAATTATTGTATTATCCTAAAATAATAGAACTCTATTTTGATATAATCCTGTACATTTAAATATTCTCTTCTTTTGTTAAATTAATCTTTGATTTGTTTGTTTTATTTGTTTTTTTTTTTTTGTTTTAAAAAATAAATTTCTTAAAACACAATTTTTAATTCTAATCATAAATTAAATTGACTGATAAATATAAACATATAAACAAATAAAGATAATAAAAAAATATATATATTCTTCTGATTATTTTTTTTAAATAGGCTTAGATCAAAATTGGATTTGCTCCTTGCATTGTACCTTTATATGTCAATCATTCTACTTAAGATAAATGTATGTTTTATGTAATTTCTATTTTGAAAGATCTATTATATAATTCGTATTTACAGATCGCAAGAAAACTTACATATTATCTTTCGTTTTATTCAAAATTTGTTGGGATTGTCAATTTATAGTTTTTATATATAATTTTATAGTTTTTTATGTAATAAATCTGGTTTATTTAAGCTACTTTATGATGCTCTAATCCATATTGGATTTAGATATACATACTATGTTAGAAAAAATATTGGAAGAATACATATATTGTATTCGCTGCTATTTAATATTTGCGAATCTTTTAAAATAAAAGCATAGGGTGGGGTTATTTTAATTATAAGTGGGACATAATCAATGTAGTTCCACCATTTTAGTTTTTTTTTCGTTTTTAAAATAAAAATTTATGTTAACGAAATCCTTATTTTCAAAAAGTGAAGTTTTTTTATGTTTAGTAAAAGTCAATGTAAAAGTCAAAGTAATGTTAGTAATTCTTCAATAGTTACAAAATTATGGTTTATATCGTTTCGTAAGAGTGACCTTTCAGTTTTATTTATATATCATTGATATATATGTTTTAAAGATATATCATTTATACATATTTTGAACCAGTTTATTTAAAAACTATTTTTGTAGAAGAACTTTATGGGGTATCCCCTTTGGTGTGGCGGCCACTGCCCTTCAAAATCAAAAAAAGCGCTATATTTAAATGATTATAATTTACGATTTACTCTATATATTTTCTATCCATATATTTTCCATTTTCCATTCCATCATATATTTTTCTACCATATTTTGGATAGATTGCATAGTAATATTGTACAGAAGCGTAGTTTCTTTGGGGTTTTCTAAACAAAAATCACAGAAAATCTTTAGGGTTCCGCATAAATGATAAAAAAATGGCATTAATGGTTTACTTTTTTACAAATACAGCTAAAAGCTTCGATAGGATAATAAAATAATTGGCATGAGTATCTAGATTACGTTATTGAAAATGCTTTAATTTTATAGGGTAATGACAAAAAATTGATAGGTTAGGATACAAAAAATAGATAGGTTGATAGGTGTTTAAGTCATTTCATGAATATTGTTTAATACATCGGATTATTGATAAAAAATTGGCGATAGTTGTTGACCTTTTTAACTAATATCGTTAAGCACATTGGACTAATTATAAATTTCAAAAACTAAACTCGGATCTTTTGGTAAGTTAATTTATAAATGTCATTAAATATCGTTTGATATTTATAAATGTCATTAAAAGCTTTAGGGTAACAACAAAAAATTTAAAAAGCTATCACTGCAATATAACCGAAATATAGCTATACAATAGCTATTCACGGAATGTGGCAAAAATATCTATCAAATTTTATATGCAGCATGTATGTATGTAAAAATATTCATATTCCGCACTTATAATCTGGTAATAAAAGCCAAATCTTTTTAGTAGTATTATGAAAATTTGTATTGATATTGATGAAATACCTTTTAGTTTAACTCTTAAAATACAAGTTCATTTAGTCATAAATTTTCGTGATTGTCTTCAAAAGTTAAAAAAATAAATTTGAAAATACTCTTATTATTTATTTACTTAAATACTTACGCAAAATATTTAGAGCGCAATATAAATTTATTATACTTGTCATAAATTTGGAAGTACCTGCCAAATTTTTAATAAATGTTTTATACCTAAAAAATAGAAACAATTAGGAATTTTAACTATCTAGTTTTGATAGTAGATAGCAAACTAAAATGGTGGAACTACATTGATTATGTACCACTTATAATTAAAATAACCCCACCCTATGCTTTTTATTCTATATACCTAATAGAACCAATTTATTTAAAAGTCAAAACGCATTGCCTGAAAAACTTATGAAAATTTGTTATTAAATTAGGCAGTTATAATTTTTTATTTATCGTCGAACACTAATATTTTTCACGAATAATGCTAAAAGAATTTACTTTAGTAAATTGTTCTTTAGAAATAAACGCTAATTTTAATACAAATCGTTTTCTCTTAAAAATTGCATATAAAATAATTATTCTGTCAATGGAATATTTAAATATAATATAATATAATATTTAAAATTATATTTACTATTTTGTACTAAGTAAATTTAATATACATTTACCGCTTAGTATTAAATGGTACTATAGAATGTTTGAAAAAGTTTTGGATTGATAATCGTTATGTGGAAGGTTAGAATCTGCTTTTGAAGAATGTACGTATAAACATATAGTTTGAATATATGTACAAACCATAGTTCTAGAAATTATAAAATTCACCCAAATTATTTTAAAATACTAAAATATTAAAAAAATAATATTGTAAGCAGAGTGACAGGCTGTGAACCTACTAACGGTTCGTACGGGTATCTAAGAGTTGACAAAGGCAACTGTATTCTTCCTCGTTATACCCGTATGAACTATGTTCAAGGGTATAATAAATTTGCCATTACGTTTGTGACACCTTAAAGGAGTCGAGCTAGATATAGTGTCAAAGGTATGGATCGGCTCAGAATCGAATTCTGAGTCGATTAAGCAATGTACGTCCGTCCGTCCGCACGATAACTCAAAAAATAAAGAAGCTAGGAGGCTGAAATTTTTTTACGGCACTTTTGCAAAATTGTTAATTTTGCTACAACTTCTATCTTTATATAGAAATAACTCAGTATCTATTCAAGCTAGGTTTCTGAAATTTTGCAAATGATGATCAAGTTTTATGGCAACAACTTCTGTAAAATTTGGTTGTGGTGGTGCGGCGGGTTCGGGTAGCTGCCATACAACTTCTTCGTTTAAATGAGAATAACTCAGTGTCTATTGAAGCTAACAACCTGATATTTAGTAACAAGGTGTTGAGTTACAGGCCAACAACTTTTGTAAAATTTGGTTGGTCTAGAGCAGCCGGTTCAGGCTTCTTGCACCTCTTCGAACTTAATTAAGCTAGGTGTCTGAAATCTTGCAAATGATGATCAAATTTTATGGCAACCACTTTTGCAAAATTTGGTTGTGGTGGTGCGACGGGTTCGGGTAGCTGCCATACAACTTATCCGTTTAAATGAGAATAACTCAGTGTCTATTGAAGCTAGGAACCTGAAATTTAGTAAAGAGGTGTCGAGTTATAGGCCAACAACTTTTGTAAAATTTGGTTGGTCTAGAGCAGCCGGTTCAGGCTTCTTGCACCTCTTGGAACTTAATGAAGCTAGGCGCAATAGATTCAGGTAGCTGTCATACAACTCCACAATTTACATAAATATATCTCTGTAGTTCGGTACTAAAACATCTGAATGTTTTTAAAAGATGATCAAGTTTTATAGAAACAGGATATATTACGTTCATACGGGTATCCCAGAGTTGACACAGTCTACTCTACTGCACTCTTCCTCGTTTTTTTATATATTTCAGAAGAGGAATTTGATAAGAACTCGTTTGAAAACCTGTACTACCAAACTTTGTCTACCGTTATAACGAAGGCAAGACCTCGGAAAAGATTTTGGAATGCCTACAAAAAAAATTCTTAAATGAGTTTTGTACTTTTGATTTGTAAAAATGTTTAGAAATTTTTTTAAAATTTGGTTTGTTTGGCTTTCGATGATGAAAATATATATGTACCTAAAATGCAGGGTATATAAAAAATACAAAGTGTGTTATTTGATTTGAAAATAAAGACCATTTTTTTGCAAAAATTTTATTTTTTGTTTGCTTTTGATATACAATGCTCGTCAAAATTATTTGTACAGTAGAATTTTTGAATTAAAGCTCAATTAAAAGCGATATTTTCATTTTTTCAATATCTAATACAAAAAATAAATATTCAAAAAAATTTTACTTAAAAAACAATAGCAAAAAAAAAAAAACAAATCATAAAAAAACTAAAATAATAATACAAAATTCAAAATTTATGCATTTTCCTTTCTGTCAAAAGTATTTGTGCACGCATGCTTAACTTACGGTATATTAACGATTTTTGCTTTTTTTGTTTTTATTTTTCGAGTAAAATCTTGTTGAATATTTATTATACCCTACACATTAAGTATAGGGTATATTAACTTTGGTATGGTGTTTGTAACCACCAAAAGGAAACGAGTTAGTAATTAGTATAGACATGTATACATATTCTGAATCAGGATCACCGCGGGAGTAGATTTAGCGATGTCCGTCCGTCCGTCTGTACGCACGATAACTCAAAAAATAATGATGCTATCTTGATGAAATTTATACTGTAGGTTAACAATGACTAAGGTAAGGCGGGGATTGTAAATGGGCGAAATCGGACCATGCGTTCGAGTACCTCCCATACAACTTCCAAAACCTAATACGCATATTTTCGAAATTAATAAAGATAGAAACTTAAAATTTTGTACGAGGGTGTGTTTTTCTGAATCCCTGATATCCCCAAAATTTGAGATGAAGTGGAGTGGTTGTTCGGGTACCTCCCATACACCTCCCAAAACCGAACATGCATATCTTCGAAATTAATAACGATAGGAACTTCAAATTTGATACGAGGGTGCTGTTTCCTAAATCCCTGATTTGTCCAAAATTTTAGATGAATTAGAGTGGTTGTTTGGGTATCTGCCACACAACTCCTAAGACCAAACAAGCATATCTTCGAAATTAATAAATATATAAACTTGAAATTTGATATAAGAATGTTCTACCCTGTTGATGTCTCTAAAATTTGAGATGAATTGGGGTGGTGGTCCGCGTGTCTTCACACACTTCCCAAGACCTAACAATCATATTTTCGAATTTAATAAAGATAGAAACCTGAAATTTTGTACAAAGGTTGTAACAGCATTTATTTTTTTAGCTTGTATTAAATACCTAACTAAAATAACTTATGGATTTTTAATTTAATTTGAATGTTTTAGATGTAGGGTATAAATAAGTCGGTTGCATCGACTTACTGTTATTTTTACTTGTTTTTTTCATTAGAAAGTGAAAAAATAAAAATATTCATATGTATATACGTAATACCACGTAATACACGTTATTCATCTTTTGTTTGAGCTAAAATGTTTGCACAAATAATTCTGAGAAATGAGTTTTGCTTTTCATATCATTGAAAAAAAAATTAATTGTTTCAGTTTTTTGATTTTAATGTGTTCTAAGATTATTAATAAATGTATAATGGAAGAAGAAAAATTCCATATTCCATTTATTCAAAATAATAAAGGATTTTAAATTTACGCTTGTAGTTCAAAACTTAATTGCATAAATAATTACTAAAATTACTGCATGTCAAAAGAAAATGAAACTCGTGGTTTTAAACCAAAAATATCTAATAAATAAAATACATATTACTGGCATCTTTGGGATTGTTATACACAATAATCTACAAAATTACAATATTTTTTTATGTCGTTTTTTTGTAATACTTTTAATTTGTTTTTATTTTACTCATTTTTTAAAAACTTTGTAGCCGATAGCTATAGGCTTAATGGAATCGAATAAGCTTTATCCGTCTGTCTGTCTGTCTGTCAGCACTAAATTTATTTGTTAGAATATTATTATTCATCAAATTTAACTTTATATTAAAAAATTTTTGTTTAGTATAAATAGGTACGTAAAATTAAAAAAAAAATTATTTCCGTATCGGTTAAGCGGTATAAATGCTGCGTTTGAAATGTTTAAATTTATGTTATATATTTGTGATTTAATACAATTTTAATACGTAATTTTATTATATCTAACTCCATTTATATATTTAAACTATCGAAAGCTTTGTCTTATTTTATATGCTTTTATATTAACTCGTCGGTGTCGGTTTATTTATTTACTTATTTATTTGTCATTCTGTCACGCTTTTTATTATCTTCGTAAATTGTTAGCAACATGTGTAAGCAGAGCTGCAAACCCACAAAAAACGGGTTCAGGTTCGGGTTCGGGTTCAAATTTTTTAATCAACATAACAAGAGCAGCATTATTGATTGCAAATCAAAATCTATTAATTTTACTTACTATTATTAACAGCTTTTTATTAACTTGGTTGGGTAAAGGATGGAATCTTAGAAGCCATTTTAAACACACTTCCCGTTGAGCTAGAGACTTGAAATTTTCTTCATTAGATCAGATCCCGATGACAATACATGATTTTAAAATAATAATATCGAAAAAGATTAGACAAATTAGCTTAATTTCAAAATTAAATTTTCATACAAAGTTATAACATAATATATTTATTTATTTACTTATTTATTTGTCATTCTGTCACGCTTTTTATTATCTTCGTAAATTGTTAGCAACATGTGTAAGCAGAGCTGCAAACCCACAAAAAATCGGGTTCAGGTTCGGGTTCGGGTTCAAATTTTTTAATCAACATAACAAGAGCAGCATTATTGATTGCAAATCAAAATCTATTAATTTTACTTACTATTATTAACAGCTTTTTATTAACTTGGTTGGGTAAAGGATGGAATCTTAGAAGCCATTTTAAACACACTTCCCGTTGAGCTAGAGACTTGAAATTTTCTTCATTAGATCAGATCCCGATGACAATACATGATTTTAAAATAATAATATCGAAAAAGATTAGACAAATTAGCTTAATTTCAAAATTAAATTTTCATACAAAGTTATAACAGGATTTTTAACAGAATTATTACAGAACCAAAATAAAACATTGTATCTAAATTTACTAAACTCACCAATCCCAATACGTATACGTATACGTTATATATAAATGTTTCCTTTTTTTCTATAAAACATTATTGTTTTTTATGTAGCCCGCATTGCATTGTATGCGTACATATCCATAGATACATACTTCAAAATATGTAATAATATGTGCTTCGAAAATATTTTTGGTTTGAGAGCGATGAATTTGAAAGATATGAATGTGTAAACAAATTAATGTACCGCACTTGAGAACACAGTGTAAAATTTAATATGCATTTACTTAAAATTTAGTAAGCAAGTGTTAAATTTAAACTTTTTTTTCATCAAATCAATTGATTTTTAGTATACATTTTTATTTATAACAGCAATGAGTTTATTTATAATATTTATATAGATATGTGTTTTTCCTTTCTTAATTATAATTAAAATAGGGCTTTTGTTTCGAAACACTTAACATATTAAAATCGCATATTATGGCCCTAACATTGATATCTAAATTGGGAGCTGCCTTTAAATTAAGATCTATTAGGGAATGATGATCTGCACCACTAATGCCTTTTTCTGAAGTATAAAAACTAAGAATATATTTCCAATTATGTAAAAACATTAAACAACAAAAAGAATGTATTAAAAATAAGTAATCCAGTCTTTTTTTAAAAATAGTAAATAACAACAATATTTTTCTTTTCAATAACAATAATTATGAATTAATCATAAACTATATGTTGTGTACATACATACATATATATCTACATCATCTAGAAAAAGCAAAATAATTTTTTTTTTAATTCAAAAACATTAGCATTTAGAAGTAAGCAATTAATATATTCTCAATTACATACTTTTAAAACTAAATTTTTTTACTACATATGTAGGTACAAACATGTACAAAAATGGTATGCATATATTTATGTGTGCTGTACTATTAAAAATCTGCTAAGACAGTCACACCAAATTCACAAATTCCCAACTATTATTATTTAGTTGATTTATCAATTTATAATTTTTAATATGTAGGCAACAGTTATATTTATATGAATGGACGGTAAACATAAACGAACAAAAAAAAATTTTATGTATGCATATGAATGGACGGTTAACATAAACGAACAAAAAAAAAATTCAGAATGTTCTATAGCTAATAATTTCTATTTTTGAAATAGACTGTATGCATAAATTTAATATTAAAAAAAAAATAAGTTCTTAGCGTACCTAAATAACAGAAAAAAAAAGTAAAATGTAATACTGGAAGAAAAATAAAAACGAATAGAAAAAAAGAGAACAAAAAATGTTACTTTGATTGTTTTTAAATATTTTTAAAGGCTATTTCTTATGTATATGTGCAGATCTGATATTTACCCACATAACAGATAGAAAAAAAGAACTATTAAAATATTATGATTTTAAAAGAAAGAAATATACGTTTGATATTTCCGTACAACAGTTGAAAAAAAAAAAATTTAGAATGTTATGTTATGAAAAGAAAGAAAAAACAAGGCAGTGTATGAATCAAAGTTTTTAAACGGACGCATTTTAAGTGGAAATAAAGAACATTATAAAATTACAATAATTTTATTTAAATTTTGAATTTAGCTATGCAACGTTTTCTTAATTTTTTAAAAATTTTGCCGTATTATGATATCATGCAACACTGAGAAGTTAAGCTCATAATATAGATACATATGTATACGAGTATGAATGAATATATGGCTATTTATGTATGTAGTTATAGATTTATTATTTTTTAATATGTAGGCAACAGTTATATTTATATGAATGGACGGTAAACATAAACGAACAAAAAAAAATTTTATGTATGCATATGAATGGACAATAAATATAAACGAACAAAAAAAAATTCAGAATGTTCTATAGGTTATAATTTATATTTTTTAAATAGAATGCATGTATAAATTAAACATTTAAAAAAAAAAAAAAAAAACCTAACGTACCTAAATAACAGAAAACAAAAAAAAAAGAAAATGTAATACTGGAAGAAAAATAAAAACGAATAGAAAAAAAAGAGAACACAAAATGTTACTTTGATTGTTTTTAAATATTTTTAAAGTCTATTTCTTATGTATATGTGTACATCTGATATTTACCCACATAACAGATAGAAAAAAAGAACTATTAAAATGTTAGGATTTTAAAAGAAAGAAACATACGTTTGATATTTCCGTACATAACAGATAAAAAAAAAAATATTAAAATGTTATGTTATGAAAAGAAAGAAAAAAACAAGGCAGTGTATGAATCAAAGTTTTTAAAGGGTCGCATTTTTAAGTGGAAATAAAGAACATTATAAAATTGCAATAACAATTTTATTTAAATTTTTAATTTTGCTATGCAATGTTTCCTTAATTTTTTAAAAATCTTGCCACAATAGATAATATAATATAACAATTAGAAGTTCAGATCATTATATAGTACCCATACTACTATAATATGTATATGAATGAATATATCAATATATATGTGTGTAATTATAGATTCATTATTTTTCAATACCAACAATTATATTTATATGAATGGACGGTAAACATAAACGAAAAAAAAAAAAAATTCAGAATGTTCTATAGCTAATAATTTATATTTTTTAAATAGACTGTATGCATAAATTTAATATTAAAAAAAAAATAAGTTCTTAGCGTACCTAAATAACAGAAAAAAAAAGTAAAATGTAATACTGGAAGAAAAATAAAAACGAATAGAAAAAAAGAGAACAAAAAATGTTACTTTAATTGTTTTTCAATATTTTTAAAGGCTATTTCTTTTGTATATGTGCACATCTGTATTTACACATATAACAGATAGAAAAAAAGAAATATTAAAATGTCATGCTATAAAAGAAAGAAAAAACAAGGCAGTATATAAATCAAAGTTTTCAAATGGTCGCATTTTTAAGTGGAAATAAGAGCATTATAAAAGTGCAATATTTTTATTTAAATTTTGAATTTAGCTATGCAACGTTTTCTTAATTTTTTAAAAATTTTGCCACAATAAATTAATAATAAAAAAATTCAATATATTCTATATTATAACAGGTTATAATATAATTATAGACTGTAAGGGCAACTGTAAAAATTCAAAATTAAACAAGGAAAAAAAAAATATCAATTTAATACTTATATTTGTCGTTACTAAAAAGAATAAAATAAAATAAATAAAAAAATTTTTTTAAAAAACAGCTTTTTTGAACTAAAAAGTAGAAAATAAATTTTTAATAGCAAATTTTTCTGTAATTTTCTAAACTATATTTTTACAATCAAGATTTCTTTGAAAAAGTTTATTTCAATATGTCAAATATATATATAAATATAAGTATATATAAGTTTTAAAGTCTGTGAAATTAAAATAAAAGCTGGAGGCAACAAACGCATAACTATAAACTTATATTTTTAAATTTTGCCTCCAGCTTTTATATTAATTTCACAGACTTTACAACTTATATATACTTATATATATATTTGACATATTGAAATAAACTTTTTCAAAGAAATCTTGATTGTAAAAATATAGTTTAGAAAATTACAGAAAAATTTGCTATTAAAAATTTATTTTCTACTTTTTAGTTCAAAAAAGCTGTTTTTTAAAAAAATTTTTTTATTTATTTTATTTTTTGCTTTATTTTATTTGCAAGTGCATAGTAGGCATAGAAATTAGAAATAGACTTTTAATTTGAAGTGACTAATATATTTTTTTCAACTATACAGCTTCAGTTAAGCAATCGTATGTTGTAATAGATAATTAGATACAATATAGATAGATAGACAATATAGATATTATTTGCAATATAGATAGTCCAATTAAGGCTATTGATGTATGTTTTAAATGTTTCACTACCCTAAATGCTCGTTTTCCAGAATTCTATGAATCGTTTGCAAATTTATGTCTACGAGATAAAAACAGAGTACGATACTACTCACAGAGTACGATACTACTCACAGAGTACGATACAGAACATTAAATTCATTAATGACAGATTTAGATCAGATAAAATTTTAAAAAGAGGTAACAATGTTTTAACATTAATTTGTTAGGTAAATATCTTATCTTATACCTTAACTTTGTTTTGTCTAATTTTATTGTTATGTCGATTTAAAATTAATTTAATTTTGGAAAATACAAATTAAAGGATATTGCATACAGTTTATTAATAATAATTTTTTTTAGTTTGTTGTTAAGAATAGAATAAGAATTTATTAAGACAACTAATATTAATTATTAGTATATTTATAAAATCATTATTTAATTTGTAAAAAATTACAAAAAATCATTTCTTAAAGTTGCTGTTAATGCAAATAGCCTGAATTATAATACCATATTTTTTTTTATCTAATTTGTTAAGTCGGTTTAAAATTTATTTAATTTTGGAATATCATAAATCATAATAATTTAAATTTTTTTTTGTTTATTATTAAGAATTATTAAAACTTAAAAATTAAGAATTAAAAATTAAAAATTAAATTTTATATTAATATACTTAAAAAAAAAATGGACTGTTCAAAAAAAATATAAAAACTATTTCGTTCACATAAGCAGAAAAAAGTGTTCACTTGTCAATATTGCGAAACTCAAAGAAAATTTTTACATTTTGATTCATTTAAAAAACATATTAGAAAATATTTTGACAAATTGCCACAATTTTCTACAGGAAGAAGTTCTTCTATGGTTAGCAATAAACACAATTTAGTTGAAAGTAATTCGACTAAATTACTAATTGATTTAGAAAGTAACTTGCAGTGTTCACTGAATTTAAATAAACTCAAGACTAAAATTGATGAATCAAATTTAAACATGATAAAAAAACCATATAAAAACCCTAAAATTTGCAAAAAATCAGTTCAGGAAACTATTAGTTCGATGAATTCATATATGAATAGTGGAAATATTTAGTATTTCAGAGTCGATATTAATTAAACATTTTGAAAATAAAACTAATGATACCGAAAATAATACTTTAATAATTTCTGATGTCTTTTCATTACTTAAAAGCTGTTTATTGCCTGTTTTAACTCAGCATAAAAGAAAGAATATTTTGCAATTAGGGTGCCGAAATTGCGATTTGCCCAATAATCAATCTGTTATTATAGGGAAAGGAATTGATATGGTAAGGCAACTGGACCAACGGTTATTGAAAGCTATTGATGTTACGGCATCGTTTATTTCAATCAAAAATACTCTTAAAACCTTTTTCACAAAACTCAAGAATATATCAGCTACCTGCTAAAATATTCTGTAACTGTTTGCAACATAATGCAATCCAAACTTTGGAAGAGTAAAATTTCAAGTTTTAATAATTCATCCATAGTTCTTCCTGTAGTTCTTTATTTTGATGAATTCAATACGATTATACTCTTAAAACCTTTTTTGAGAGTTCTAATGTTTTTCACAAAACTCAAGAATATATCAGCTACCTGCAAAAATATTCTGTAACTGTTTGCAATATAATGCAATCAAAACTTTGGGAGAGTAAAATTTCAAGTTTTAATAATTCATCCATATAGTTCTTCCTGTAGTTCTTTATTTTGATGAATTCACTACGAACAATGTTCTTGGATCAAAATCTGGTTTGGGAAACATAGGTGGAGTTTACATTTCACTGCCGTGTATACCACCAGAATTTAATTCAAAGCTTGAAACTATATTTTTAGTTATGTTAATTAATATGAGTTAGAGGCTAACGGAATCAAAATATTTAATAATCAAATTTTTTTTCTACTAGCAGCTTGTATTGGTGATAATAAAGGGCTTAACTCAATATTAGGGTTTACAGAATGCTTTGTGGCAAACTTTTTTTGCAGATTTTGTAAAATACATCGCAATGAAACAAAGAATAGTGTGAGAGAAAATACTTCGTTAATAAGAAACAAAAATAATTACATCATGTAAATTTTTATTCATGGGTTCAGTGTAATAACCTTAGGTATAAAAAAGGATCAGTGGTAGAAATAGCAAATAACGAAGAAAGTTCTTTTAAGATTTTTGGTGTAATTAATTTCATTGTAGAATTTTCTGATTACTCAACAAAATTTATTGTTGAAAAGTTAAATACACAATTCTTAAAATAAGTATATTGGCTGGCACCGCATTTAATTACAAAAGAAAATAAATGTCGATGTAAACGAAAAAAAATTTTAATTAATTTACAAAATACTCGTATAGTCGTATATAATAATAATTAATACATATAACTTTTTTTTTTACAAAATTGCATTTTCACAAAATAACATTAACATTAAATTGCATTTTAAGCAACTAAACTGCAATTATGTATTATAGTTCATTTAAATTCATATTTGATCTTGTTCATTTAAATTGTTTCAATTTTCCAATACAAAATCATATATGTATGTACCTACCAAATTTAAGGTTAATTTTCTTTGTATATTTATGATATTGGTAAAATTTTTATATCATAATATTTAATCTGTAAATGACAGACATTCAAAACCATTTTACTCAATGATTTACCAACCAACTTTCATTTTTTTCTTTTTAAATGATAAATATTCAGTATAGCCATCTTACAAAATTCATATTTTTCCAAAATTTTCTGATTTTCATTAATAATTTTCCATTTTTATAAAAAACCCATGTAAAGTATATACATATGTATCATATAATATGTATAATCTATACCTATAATATACATATTCAAAAACGACGCTCTTTTATTCCGTTGAATTTTAAATTTTGTTTTGTTGTTTTTGCTTTTTGTTTTTTTTCTAAAAACATAAAAAAAATTTTAAAATATAGTTTGCATGGTGGGAAATAGAAATTTCACAATATAATTGAATATAAACGTCAAAACTTCAGTGGGGAGTTTGGTGCAGTGGTAGAGTGGGCGCTTCTTAAACTTTAGAAGTCTTTAGTTCGCAAGTTCGATTCTATTCTATTTTTTTTTTTTTTTTATTTCTAATATTTTATATCAAATAAATTCTTACATATCATAATATTTAATCTGTAATTTACTCAATGATTTACCAACCAACTTTCATTTTTTTAAATGATAAATATTCAGTATAGCCATCTTACAAAATTAATATTTTTCCAAAATTTTCTGATTTTCATTAATAATTTTCCATTTTTATAAAAAACCCATGTAAAGTATATACATATGTATCATATAGTATGTATAATCTATACCTATATTATACATTTTCAAAAAAGACGCTCTTTGATTCCGTTAAATTTTTGTTTTATTTTTCTTTTGCATTAAAAATTTTAAAATATTGGTTGTATGGTAGGAGTAGGAATTTCACAATATAACTGAATATAAAGATTAAAATTTCAGTTTAGTGTTTAGTACAGCGGTAGAGTGTGGGGTTATTAATAGCTGCTTTTTGATTTTGCAAGTTCGATTCAGTTCTGTTTTTTTTTTTTGTTTTTTTTTTTTTATATTTTAAACGAAATAAATTCTTACATATCATAATATCATCATAATATTTAATCTGTATTAATAGATATTTAAAACCCTTTTACTCAATGATTTACTATCTTAGGCTTCTTATAATATATACATATATAATAGGTATATATTGAGTTTCCAATACTCAATAAATCAAGGGCAACTTCTAAAAGATAATAATAATCGTGTTTTTACAAAAAATATCATTTACAAAGAAATTGTAAATTCATAAAGGCTTTAATTATTGAAAATTGTATTTTTACATTTTAAATAAAATCATAAAGAAACTATACTGTATATATTGTATTGTAATTGCTAATTAAAACACCTCGAATTTCGAGGGGCGGGCGAATACTAGTCATATTTTAAGTTACGAAAATATTATGTAAAATGAATCAAAATATTATTATAAGTTGAAATAAAATAAAATATGTAAAATCACAGACTATTATAATGTATACAGATAGTCAATTCAGAGTAAATCTTAGTTTTATTTTATTTTCTTAATATTTTTTATTTAATTAACAAAAATATATGATGTACCTATAATGTTTCATACATTTGTATTTGTTTTGAGTTCCAAAAATGTTTGATGGGTTTTGTCACAAGGAAAAAGTGGGAAAAAATGACTCTGAAAATTGACTGTCTGTATACATTACCTAGTTTGTGATAAAATGAACCAAAATAGTATTATATAAGTTATTATTTATTTTAAATTAAATAATATAAAATAAAATGAATAAAATAAAATAAGAATATAAGTAATGCAAGAGTTTTTAATTTTGTATCATACTATACAATTTTGAAACTTGTTATAAGAGTAAATTATATCATCTAAATTTTAAGAAATCTTTTTTATAGTACATACATACATGCTGCATATAAAATTTGATAGATATTTTTGTCACATTCCTTGAATTTGTATAGCTATATTTCAGTTATATTGCAGGGACAGCTTTTTAAAATTTTTGTTGTTACCCTAAAGTTTTTAATGACATTTATAAATTAACTTAACCAAAGATCCGAATTTTAGTTTTTGAAATTTATAATTAGTCCAATGTGTTTAACGATATTAGTTAAAAAGGTCAACAACTATCGCCAATTTTTTATCAATAATCCGATGTATTAAACAATTTTCATGAAGTGACTTAAACACTCCTATCAATTTTTTGTCATTACCCTATAAAATTAAAGCATTTTCAATAACGTAATCTAGATACTCATGCCAATTATTTTATTATCCTATCGAAGCTTTTAGCTGTATTTGTAAAATAAGTAAACCATTCATGCCATTTTTTTTATCATTTATGTGGAAGCCTAGAGATTTTCTGTGATTTTTGTTTAGAAAAGCCCAAACAAACTATGCTTCTGGAGCATATTACTATGCAATCTATACAAAATATGTTAGTCTTTTGGCCAACAAATTTATTTGAATTTGTGAGATACATCTACAAAAATAGTTTTGCGGAAAGGCATAAAAAAAACAAGATGTTGTCCCAAAATATTTTACCAGGTTATAAAGTAAAGGAGGCAGTTTCAAAACAAATGGTTATATTGGTGAAGTTGTTCACTATAACTATTAATTTTTAAATGAGTTGTATAAGAAATTATCATAAGCTATTATTATTTTTGCTCTTCATATCAATAGAAACTCAAAAATATTTCGTAAATTTTACTATCCCGATTTCAATCAAATATTTGTTGGAATTTATCAAAAAATTGGCAAAATTAATGTAAATTTTTTCCCCGTATAATAACCGTATCCAGAAAATGTTGTTTAATAACAAAAATTTTTACAATAAAAACAAAACTTTTTTTCGGATGTAGTAACATTTTTTTTGTAGTGTAGTATATTGAAATTAAAGTTTTTAACAGCTTTTTATTAACTTGGTTGGGTAAAGGATGGAATCTTAGAAGCCATTTTAAACACACTTCTCGTTGAGCTAGAGACTTGAAATTTTCTTCATTAGATCAGATCCCGATGACAATACATGATTTTAAAATAATAATATCGAAAAACATTAGAGAAATTAGCTTAATTTCAAAATTAAATTTTCATACAAAGTTATAACAGAATTTTTAACAGAATTATTACAGAACCAAAATAAAACATTGTATCTAAATTTACTAGACTCACCAATACCAATACGTATACGTAATACATAAATGTTTTTTTTTTTTCTATAAAAGCTATTGTTTTTTATGTAGCCCATTGCATTGTATGTGTACATATCCATAGGAACATACTTAAAAATATGTAATAATATGTGCTTCGAAAATATTTTTGGTGTGAAAGCGATGAATTTGAAAGACATGAATGTGTAAACAAATTAATGTGTCGCACTTGAGAACACAGTGTAAAACTTAATATGCATTTACTTAAAATTTAGATAGCAACTGTTAAATTTAAGTTTTTTTTCATCAAATCAATTGATTTTTAGTATACATTTTATATAGATGTGTGTTTTTCCTTTCTTAATTATAATTAAAATAGGACTTTTCTTTCGAAACTCTTAACATATTAAAATGGCATATTATGGCCCTAATAATGATATCTAAATTGGGAGCTGCCTTTAAATTAAGATCTATTAGGGAATGATGATCTGCACCACTAATGCCTTTTTCTGAAGTATAAAAACTAAGAATATATTTCCAATTATGTAAAAACATTAAACAACAAAAAGAATATACCTATTAAAAATAAGAGATCCAGTCTTTTTTACAAATAGTAAATAACAACAATATTGTTCTTTCAATAACAATAATTATGAATTAATCATAAAATATATGTTATGTACATACATACATATATGTATATCTACATCGTCTAGAAAAAGCAAAATAATTTTTTTTTAATTCAAAAACATTAGCATTTAGAAGTAAGCAATTTAATATATTCTCAATTACATACTTTTAAAACCAAATTTTTTTACTACATATGTAGGTACAAACATGTACAAAAATGGTATGCATATATTTATGTGTGCTGTACTATTAAAAATCTGCTAAGACAGTCACACCAAATTCACAAATTCCCAACTATTATTATTTAGTTGATTTATCGATTTATAATTTTTAATATGTAGGCAACAGTTATATTTATATGAATGGACGGTAAACATAAACGAACAAAAAAAAATTTTATGTATGCATATGAATGCACGGTTAACTTAAACGAACAAAAAAAAAATTCAGAATGTTCTATAGCTAATAATTTCTATTTTTGAAATAGACTGTATGCATAAGTTTAATATTAAAAAAAAAAAATAAGTTTTTAGTGTACCTAAATAACAGAAAAAAAAAATTAAAATGTAATACTGGAAGAAAAATGAAAACGAATAGAAAAAAAGAGGCTAAAAGGCTATTAGGCTTTAGCCTCTTATATGTAGGCTATATAAGAGGCTTTTTAGGACTTTTTCTCATATAAAAAAGGCTATTTCTTATGTATATACTGTGCACATATGATATTTACCCACGTAACAGATAGAAACAAATAACTATTAAAATGTTATGATTTTAAAAGAAAGAAACATACGTTTGATATTTCCGTACATAACAGATAAAAAAAAAAAATATTAAAATGTTATGTTATGAAAAGAAAGAAAAAACAAGGCAGTGTATGAATCAAAGTTTTTAAAGGGTCGCATTTTAAGTGGAAATAAAGAACATTATAAAATTGCAATATTTTTATTTAAATTTTGAATTGGTTGGAATGGTTATTTCTATTTAAAGACAGACGTTGTATGGCAGCTACCCGAATCCGGCGACAGAAAATGCTGGAGTTAAATAGCAAAACTAACAATTTTACAAAAGTGACGTAAAAAAATTTTCAGCCTTCTAGCTCCTCTATTTTTTGAGTTATCGTGCGGACGGACACTGAGTTCTTTTCATTTAAAAAGAGATTTTGTATGGCAGCTACCCGAACCCGTCGCACCAGCACAACCAAATTTTGTAGAAGTTGTTGCCATAAAACTTGATCATCATTTGCAAAATTTCAGACGCCTAGCTTCATTAGGTTCCAAGAGGTGCAAGAAGTCTGAACCGGCTGCTCTAGACCAAACAAATTTTACAAAAGTTGTTGGCATGGAACTCGACACCTCTTTACTAAATTTCAGATTCCTAGCTTCAATAAACACTGAGTTATTCTCATTTAAACGGAGAAGTTGTATGGCAGCTACCCGAACCCGCTGCACCAGCACAACCAAATTTTACAGAAGTTGTTGCCATAAAACTTGATCATCATTTGCAAAATTTCAGAAACCTAGCTTGCATAGATACTGAGTTATTTCTATATAAAGATAGAAGTTGTCATACTCGAACCCGCCGACCGAAAATGTTGGATTTAAATAGCAAAACTAACAATTTTGCAAAAGTGACGTAAAAAAAATTTCAGCCCCCTAGCTCTTTTATTTTTTGAGTTATCGTGCGGACGGATGGACGGACGGACGGAGGGACGTTCATGGCTTAATCGACTCAGATTCGATTCTGAGCCGATCCATACCTTTGACACTATATCTAACTCGACTCCTTTAAGGTGTCACAAACGTAATGGCAAATTTATTATACCCTTGAACATAGTTCATACGGGTATAAAAAGAAATTCTTAGCGTACCTAAATAACAGAAAACAAAAAAAAAGGAAAATGTAATACTGGAAGAAAAATAAAAACGAATAGAAAAAAAAGAGAACAAAAAATGTTACTTTGATTGTTTTTAAATATTTTTAAAGTCTATTTCTTATGTATATACTGTGCACATCTGATATTTACCCACGTAACAGATAGAAACAAAGAGTTATTGAAATGTTATGATTTTAAAAGAAAGAAATATACGTTTGATATTTCCGTACATAACAGATAAAAAAAAAAGATTAAAATGTTATGTAATGAAAAGAAAGAAAAAACAAGACAGTGTATGAATCAAAGTTTTTAAAGGGTCGCATTTTAAGTGGAAATAAAGAATATTATAAAATTGCAATATTTTTATTTAAATTTTGAATTTAGCTATGCAACGTTTTCTTAATTTTTTAAAAATTTTGCCGCATTATGATATAATGCAACACTGAGAAGTTCATCCCATAATATAGATACATATGTATATGAATGGATATATGGCTATTTATGTATGTAATTATAGATTTATTATTTTTTAATATGTAGGCAACAGTTATATTTATATGAATAGACGGTAAACATAAACGACCAAAAAAAAATGTTATGTATGCATATGAATGGAAGGTAAATATAAACCAGATTCTAACCTTTCACATAACGATTATCAATCCAAAACTTTTTCAAATATTCTATAGTACCATTTAATACTAAGCGGTAAATGTATATTAAATTTACTAAGTACAAAATAGTAAATATAATTTTAAATATTATATTATATTATATTTAAATATTCCATTGACAGAATAATTTCTTATAAGTACAATAAAATACATATATGTATGTAAATACGGCACTATATAATATACATATATTCTCTTATCATTCACTCACTAGTGGCATATACGATATGTAAATAAACATGATATTATATAAGTATGTATATCAATATCATATAAATAAAAATTCTTCAAGCAACCGTTATGTTGTTTATTTATTTACATTTTTTTGTATTACGCATTATATCCTCAACAATTTCAAATTATCGAGTAAAACAAATGCAAAAAATTTGTTGAAGAAATTTGTTAGAAAATTTGAAAAAATCAAGTAACACCTTCGTCAATTACAAAGTAACTCTACATTATTAAAAAAAGTTGTTAACAGAAATAAGAATATAATGTTGAAGCTTTAATTTTTATGTATTACTTTAAAAAAATTTAACAGGTGTTCAAGTTACAGGTGTTTAAAAATAGGAAATTTTCAGTTTTTGACCCCTTACAGCTCCTAAACGGGGGGTGATACAAAAAAAAATTTCTGAAACGACTCATACTTATTTTCAAAGATCTAACTTCTGTCAAAATTTCAAGTTTTCATCTTAAACCGTTTAGAAGATAGAAGAGTTAAAGGATTTTGTAAAATTTGAGTTTCGCATAACGGTAAATTAAGACACCGTATGCCACAAATATATATTTATTGTATATATATTGTTCAAGCTAATAAAAGTAGTAATCGTTTAGCGTTTTCAAAATGAAGATATACCTTATACAACTTGTGCTATAACAATTTAAATATAGAGCTTTTTTGAACCTTTGGGGAGCTGTAGCTCCGTAACGGGTGGGGCTACGAAAAAAAGTTATTAAAAATAAAATTAATATTTTTGTGAGATCTATAAGCAGCTAAAATTTCATAGCTCTATTTCAAAAAAAATGTGGGAATCTAAAAGTTAGATGTTCGAGAGCTACTCTAAGTTTTGGTCCAAACTCAACCAAAAAAAATAGGGAACCTACAAAGTACTCCCAAAATATTTTGTGTAAATTTCAAGATTCTAGCTTTCTTAGTTTTTGAGTTAGCGTGCTGACGGACGGACATGGCTCAAAAGTCTTAGAATTTTTTTTTGATCCGATCCATACCTTTGAAGGTATATCTAGCTCGCTTATTTCGAGGTGTTACAAACGGAGGAGTAATTTTATTATACCCGATCCTATCGTACGGGTATAAAAATTCAGAATGTTCTATAGCTAATAATTTCTATTTTTTAAATAGACTGTATGCATAAATTTAATATTAAAAAAAAAAAAATAAGTTCTTAGCGTACCTAAATAACAGAAAAAAAAAGTAAAATGTAATACTGGAAGAAAAATAAAAACGAATAGAAATAAAAGAGAACAAAGAATGTTACTTTGATTGTTTTTAAATATTTTTAAAGGCTATTTCTTATGTATATGTGCACATCTGATATTTACACATATAACAGATAGAAAAAAAGAAATATTAAAATGTCATGCTATAAAAGAAAGAAAAAACGAGGAAGAATACAGTTGCCTTTGTCAACTCTTAGATACCCGTACAAACCGTTAGTATGTTCACAGCCTGTCACTCTGCTTACAATATTATTTTTTTAATATTTTAGTATTTTAAAATAATTTGGGTGAATTTTATAATTTCTAGAACTATGGATTGTACATATATTCAAACTATATGTTTGTATGTACATTCTTCAAAAGCAGATTCTAACCTTTCACATAACGATTATCAATCCAAAACTTTTTCAAATATTCTATAGTACCATTTAATACTAAGCGGTAAATGGTTATTAAATTTACTTAGTACAAAATAGTAAATATAATTTTAAATATTATATTACATTATATTTAAATATTCCATTGACAGAATAATTTCTATAAGTACAATAAAATACATATATGTATGTAAATACGGCGCTATATAATATACATATATACTCTTATCATTCATTTATCAGTGACATATACAATATGTAAATAAACATGATATTATATAAGTATGTATATATATCAATATCATATAAATAAAAATTCTTCAAGCAACCGTTATGTTGTTTATTTATTTACATTTTTTTGTACTACGCATTATATCCTCAACAATTTCAAATTATCGAGTAAAACAAAATGCAAAAAAATCGTTAAAGAAATTTGTTAGAAAATTTGAAAAAATCAAGTAACTCTTTCGTCAATTATAAAGTAACCATATATTATTAAATAAAGTTGTTAACAGAAATAAGAGTATAATGTTGAAGCTTTAATTTTTGTGTATTACTTCAAAAAATTTCAACAGGTGTTCAAGTTACAGGTGTTTAAAAATTGGAAATTTTCAGTTTTTGACCCCTTAGAGCTCCCAAACGGAGGTGATACAAAAAATTTCTGAAATGACTCATACTTATTTTCAAAGATCTAACTTCTGTCAAAATTTCAAGTTTCCAAAGTAAACCGTTTAGAAGATAGAAGAGTTAAAGGATTTTGCAAAATTTTAGTTTCGCATAACGGTAAATTAAGACACCGTATGCCACAAAAATATATTTATTGTTAATATACTTTTAAAGCTAATAAAAGTAGTAATCGTTTGGCGTTTTCAAAATGAAGATATACCTTATACAACTTGTGCTATAACAATTTAAATATAGAGCTTTTTTGAACCTTTGGGGAGCTGTAGCTCCGTAACGGGTGGGGCTACGAAAAAAAGTTATTAAAAATAAAATTAATATTTTTGTGAGATCTATAAGCAGCTAAAATTTCATAGCTCTATTTAAAAAAAAAAGTGGGAATCTAAAAGTTAGATGTTCGAGAGCTACTCTAAGTTTTGGTCCAAACTCAACCAAAAAAAATAGGGAACCTACAAAGTACTTCCAAAATATTTTGTGTAAATTTCAAGATTCTAGCTTTCTTCGTTTTTGAGTTAGCGTGCTGACGGACGGACGGACGGACGGACGGACATGGCGCAAAAGTCTTAGAATTTTTTTCTGATCCGATCCATACCTTTGAAGGTATATCTAGCTCGCTTATTTCGAGGTGTTACAAACGGAGGAGTAATTTTATTATACCCGATCCTATCGTACGGGTATAACAAGGCAGTATATAAATCAAAGTTTTCAAAGGGTCGCATTTTTAAGTGGAAATAAAGAACATTATAAAATTGCAATATTTTCATTTAAATTTTGAATTTAGCTATGCAACGTTTTCTTAATTTTTTAAAAATTTTGCCACAATAAATTAATAATAAAAAAAATTCAATATACTCTATATTATAACAGGTAATAATATAATTATAGACTGTGAGGGCAACTGTAAAAATTCAAAATTAAACAAGGGAAAAAATAATATCAATTCAATACTTATATTTGTCGTTACTAAAAAGAATAAAATAAAATTAATAAAAAACATTTAAAAAAAAAACAGCTTTTTTGAACTAAAAAGTAGAAAATAAATTTTTAATAGCAAATTTTTCTGTAATTTTCTAAACTATATTGTTACCATCAAGATTTCTTTGAAAAAGTTTATTTCAATATGTCAAATATATATATAAATATAAGTATATATAAGTTTTAAAGTCTGTTATTTTGTTATAGGTATTAAAACTAATCAAAATTTTTTTAATTGAAATTTAAATGCATTAATGCATTTTTAATAGTTTTTATAAAAAGAAACAAGGTAGAATGAAAACCAACGGTTTTTAAAAGCGCACATTTCCAAAACTCAATATAATTTGTTTAAAGTTGACTTGCACAAAAATTTGAAAATTTAAAAAATAAAATTTAAGTAATTTTTTGTAATAAGAAAATATGTGAAAATAGAAAATTTTTGGAATTTTGAGGGGCTATAAGTCCGGAATCCTATATAACCAAGAAAATCGGTTAACACACGTAAAAATATATTATTAAACCTTTAATTTTCATGTCTTGCCGAAGAAAAAGTTTTACAGATGCCTAAGTTACAAGTGTTTAAAAATAGCAAATTTTCAATTTTTGAGGCGTAATAACTCTTAACCCCCCTCTGTGCTACCAAAAAATTGTCTGAGGAAACTTATACTAATTCTAAAAATTATTTCTTGTCTCAAAATTTCAGATTCCTATCTAAAGGAGTGCCGGCGTTATGAAAAAAGAAATTTCATGCAAAATGTGGTTTTCACATAACGGTAAATTTAAATAGTAAATTAAAAAATATTACATAATTTTGATATTGTTTTATATAGATAATAAAATTTTCGATCTTCTGGCGGTTTTAGATTGCAAAACTATTACGCAGAGCCCGAGATACATACTTCTCGAAATGGGGCTTTTTCGTAATTTTTAAGAGCGGTAACCTTGGAACCGTTTACAGCTAAAATAAACCTTTAACACACTTAAAAATATATATTAATGTAGCTTTAATTTTTATATCTTGCAGAAGTAAAATGTGTACAGGTTCTTAAGTTACAGATGTTTAAAAATAGCAAATTTTCAATTTTTGAGCCGTAATAGCTCATAAACAGGGGGTAGTCCAAAAAAATTTTCTGAGCAAACTTATACTAATTCTTTCTCTACTAGTTCTTTCTTGCCTTAACACTTCAAGCATATATCTAAAAGCGTGCCGGAGTTATGAAAGTAGAAAAATCATTCAAAATTTGGTTTTCACATAACGGTAACTTTAAATTCTAAATTTAAAAAATTGTATAATTTTGATATTAACTTACAAAGTTAAAAAAAATACCTGTCGAATGACGTTTTCAGATTGAAAAAATCTTAAGCAGAACATAAGATATATGCATTTAAAAATAGGACTTTTTCAAAGTTTGAGGGGCTGTAGTTCCGTAATGGATGGGGCTACATGAAAAAGTTGTTCCACAAAATAATTTTTTTTATGAGACCTACCCATGGTTAAAATAAGGTGTAGAAGTTTTGTAAACAGACGGACGGACGGACGGACAGAATGAAACTAATAAGCACATTTTTTCAAAATTTTTTTGGAAATGTGCTAAAAAAGAAATGATAATAATAATAATAAGAAAGAAAGTACATGACACTCTTTCATCAAGGGTGTAGAACTGACGTTAATTTATAAGTAATGTAATGTAGGCATAAAAAAACAAGAATTTGGATAATTATTAAAGTAACTTAATGTTATTACTTTAATAATTATTCAAACTTTAATTTATTTTATTCATAAATATTTTTACCATAAAATATCATATTAATACAATACTGTAGTTTAGATTAATTTAAAATTTGATTTTCATTATTAATCCTTAGATTTGTATTTATTACAAATGAATTAAAAATATTTCTGTTGATATTAAAAACTAAAACGAAATTATTTTAAAATGAAATGTATTAAGAGATTAATATAATCATTTAGATTTTATTGATCTTCTAAGTTATACTACAAGACTTAATTCTTTAAATATGATTACTTTGTCATCACGCAGGCAATTATTTGCGTCATGTTTCGACATTTTGAATGAGAATATTGTTATTGAATCTCTATCAAACAAATTTAGACTTAATGAAAGCACTAGACAAACAAATTGTTTCCATTAAATTTTTAATGCAATACAAACATAATATTGAGTTTGGAAAAAATTAGCTGATTAATAGATATTGTATTTTATTTAACAAACTTAGTCATCTTTATACCACATTTTGACATCTATTTCCAGAAACTATTTCCAGAAACATTTTCAAACACAGTTAAATCACATCACTTTTTCACTTTAAAACGATTGATTTCTGTCTATTCAACATTTTACTTTTTAAATATTATAACATGATTCAAATATTTAAGCATAACATACTTTTACTGTTGCATAAATTGTTTTTTTTTTTTGTTTTTCTTTTTCATTTACTGAATTATTTAGTCATTAGTGCAATAAGATATCAAATAACTTATTGTATCATAGAATATTTTTGGAATTTTGAGGGGCTATAAGTCCGGAATCCTATATAACTAAGAAAATCGGTTAACACACGTAAAAATATATTATTAAACCTTTAATTTTTATGTCTTGCGGAAGAAAAAGTTTTACAGATGCCTAAGTTACAAGTGTTTAAAAATAGCAAATTTTCAATTTTTGAGGCGTAATAACTCTTAAAGAGGGGGTGCTACCAAAAAATTTTCTGAGGAAACTTATACTAATTCTAAAAATTATTTCTTGTCTCAAAATTTCAGATTCCTATCATATTAGAGAATATTAAAATAAAAAAAAAAACATTTTATTACTATGTATTGGTAGGAAGTAAAATTCTTATAAAAACGAGGAAGAATACAGTTGCCTTTGTCAACTCTTAGATACCCGTACGAACCGTTAGTATGTTCACAGCCTGTCACTCTGCTCACAATATTATTTTTTTAATATTTTAATATTTTAAAATAATTTGGGTGAATTTTATAATTTCTAGAACTATGGGTTCTACATATATTCAAACTATATGTTTATATGTACATTCTTCAAAAGCAGATTCTAACCTTTCACATAACGATTATCAATCCAAAACTTTTTCAAATATTCTATAGTACCATTTAATACTAAGCGGTAAATGTATATTAAATTTACTTAGTACAAAATAGTAAATATAATTTTAAATACTATATTATATTATATTTAAATATTCCATTGACAGAATAATTTCTTATAATTACAATAAAATACATATATGTATGTAAATACGGCGCTATATAATATACATCTATACTCTTATCATTCATTCACTAGTGACATATACGATATCTAAATAAACATGATATTATATAAGTATGTATATCAATATCATATAAATAAAAATTCTTCAAGCAACCGTTATGTTGTTTATTTATTTGCATTTTTATGAACTACGCATTATATCCTCAACAATTTCAAATTATCGAGTAAAACAAATGCAAAAAATTTGTTGAAGAAATTTGCTAGAAAATTTGAAAAAATCAAGTAACACCTTCGTCAATTACAAAGTAACTCTACATTATTAAAAAAAGTTGTTAACAGAAATAAGAATATAATGTTGAAGCTTTAATTTTTATGTATTACTTTAAAAAAATTTAACAGGTGTTCAAGTTACAGGTGTTTAAAAATAGGAAATTTTCAGTTTTTGACCCCTTACAGCTCCTAAACGGGGGGTGATACAAAAAAAATTTCTGAAATGACTCATACTTATTTTTAAAGATCTAACTTCTCTCAAAATTGCAAGTTTCCAACTTAAACCGTTTAGAAGATAGAAGGGTTGAAGGATTTTGCAAAATTTGAGTTTCACATAACGGTAAATTAAGACACCGTATGCCACAAATATATATTTATTGTATATATTTTTTTAAAGCTAATAAAAGTAGTAATCGTTTGGCGTTTTCAAAATGAAGATATACCTTATACAACTTGTGCTATAACAATTTAAATATAGAGCTTTTTTGAACCTTTGGGGAGCTGTAGCTCCGTAACGGGTGGGGCTACGAAAAAAAGTTATTAAAAATAAAATTAATATTTTTGTAAGATCTATCAGTGGTTAAAATTTCATAGCTCTATTGCAAAAAAAAAGTCGGGATCTAAAAGTTAGATGTTCGAGAGCTACCCTAAGGCTTGGTCCAAACTCAACCAAAAAAAATAGGGAACGTACAAATTACTCCCAGAATATTTTGTGTAAATTTCAAGATTCTAGCTTTCTTAGTTTTTGAGTTAGCGTGCTGACGGACGGACGGACATGGCTCAAAAGTCTTAGAATTTTTTTTTGATCCGATCCATACCTTTGAAGGTATATCTAGCTCGCTTATTTCGAGGTGTTACAAACGGAGGAGTAATTTTATTATACCCGATCCTATCGTACGGGTATAATAAATGTAAAGCAAACAGATTATATATTTAAAATAATATTTTTTAGTTAAGTTATCAATTAATTTTGTACTTTTTTAAATTTATTTTTTGATTATATTTTTTTATTATATCATTGTATTGTATAACAGTAAACTTAAACATTAACTTTAAGAATTTTGTAACGATCTTCTTTTGGTTGATATAAATAAATAAACAAGGTAGAATGTAAACCAACGGTTTTTAAAAGCGCACATTTCCAAAACACAATGCAAACTGTTTAGAATTGTGATTTGTACAAAAATTTGAAAATTTAAGAAATTTTTTGTAATAAAAAAAATGTGAAAATAGAACTTTTCTGGAATTTTGAGGGGCTGCAAGTCCGCAACCCTATGTAACTAAGAAAACCCTTTAACACACGTAAAAATATATTACTGGATCTTCAGTTTTTAGGTCTTGCCGAAGAAAAATTTGTACAGGTGCTTAAGTTGCAGGTGCCTAAAAATAGCAAATTTTCAATTTTTCAGTCCTAATAGCTCTTAAACAGGGGGTGGTGCAAAAAAATTTTCTAAGGAAACTTATACTAATTCCAAAAGTTCTTTCTTGCCTCAAAATTTCAAGCCTCTATCTAAAAGCGTGCCGAAGTTATGAAGGTAGAAAAATCATGTAAAATTTGGTTTTCACATAACGGTAAATTTGAATACTAAATTTAAAAAAAATGTATAATTTTGATATAAATTTAGAAAGGTAAAAAAAATACCTGTCGAATGATGTTTTGAAAGTGAAAAAATCTTAAGTAAAACATAAGATATATACATTTAAAAATAGGGCTTTTTCAAAGTTTGAGGGGCTGCAGCTCCGTAATGGATGGGGCTACATGAAAAAGTTGTTCCACAAAATTATTTTTTTTATGAGACCTACCCATGGTTAAAATTTTTTTCTCTATCTTTAAAGGTGTAGAAGTTTTGTAAACAGACGGACGGACGGACGGACAGAGTGAAACTAATAAGCACATTTTTTCAAAAGTTTTTAGGAAATGTGCGAAAAAAAATAATTAAAATAATCTATTTCGAGATTGCGCAACTCTAAATTGAAATGGAACAAATTTAACTAGCAGATTCCAGTGAATGCCATACGACTTCGTTGTTATAAAATGAAAATAAATTAGTTATCAGATGAAGTTAGCTATTTGAAATTTTGTTAAAAGCGTTAAGTCTTATGTCAGGGGTTCGAAAGCTGCCATACAACTTTTTTTTATATGACAATAATTCAATCTTTATACAAGCTGGGCATTTAAAAAAACCAGTTGTTTTTTTTCAAAACCTTTTGTCAAAACCAGTTAAATTTTATAACAACAACTTCTGTTAAATTTAGTTATTCTATTGCAACCTGTTCGAGTAGCCGCGAAATTTATATTCTCATATCTTGGTACTTAATAACAGACATCTGAAATTTTCTAAAAGATGATCAAGTTCAAGTTAGCTTCTATCAAATTTGGCTCTGGTAGCTGTCATATTTAGACATTCAATTAAGTTAGGCATCTGAAATTTTATAATAGATGACCAATAATAATATTAAAAGATGGCAATAAATTCTGTGAAATTCAGTTGGTTTGAAGCAACAGGTACGAATAACTGTCGTACAACTCGTAAATTTATTTAAATTTACCA
Source organism: Poecilobothrus nobilitatus (assembly GCA_947095535.1). Lineage (NCBI taxonomy): Eukaryota > Metazoa > Arthropoda > Insecta > Diptera > Dolichopodidae > Poecilobothrus > Poecilobothrus nobilitatus. Next base: position 185,477,066 of record OX352772.1, read on the forward strand.
CGGTTAATTAATTCATATATCTGAAATTTATTCATTATTTTAAAATATAAAAGTAATATAATAAAACTTATTAAAAAAAAAAATTAAAGACATTCCAAAAAAAATGAAAGCTTTTAAAAGAGAAAGAAAAATTTATTTTTTAAGAAATTTACAATTTCCAAAAAATTGGTGCCCCATTTAATTTTTAAAAAAAGTACAAAAACATGTCTTTTTTTAAATTGTAATACATTTTAAGGCACTTGCGACCATAAAGACTTATATATTCGGTATCGTGACATCATAAGATACAATTAAAAGATGCTGTATTTTTAAAAGCTCGCATCTCGCATTAATAGTACGGCCCGTTTTTACCATTGGCTCTTGTTATGTAAACCTCAATTTACTTCATATAAATTTTCAAATAAAAAAATAATAATGTAAAATTTGAATATACAATATTATAGATATACTTATAATATATTTATAAAACTAACTACTTACGGACAAATATATTTCCCATTAATGTTGCAGGTAAGCAAAAAATTACTACTAATATATCTGCTATAGCCAAATTAACAATAAAAAAATTTGTAACCGTTTGCATTCGAGGTGCTCTAAAAACAACGGCAATGACAAAGCTATTTCCAATTAAACCAGCTACAAAAATTATTACATATGCAACACAGTATACCACAGTCATGGCAACCGAATGTCTGTAAAATAAATCAATATCATCCAAGTTCATTTGGTAATCATTGTATAAAATATTATTTGTATAGTTGCTATTGTTATGTGAAATGGGACTTCCATTTAAAGTATTAGATAATGTAGCATTTAACATAAATAAGCTTGTAGAGTCATCATTTTTATAAAAAATATGTTTCGCTTTAGAAGAATTATCCTCTCCGTGAATATCAATACAAGAATAAAGAGGAATCATTTTAAAGTTGAACAAACCATTAATTACATATGTTTCTTATTAATCATAATATCTTCATAAAATTTTAAGTATTAGGTACTCAAACTTTCTTTATTTTAAACTGTTTTTAAAAGTTTTAAACTGTTTATATTTCTTACACTAATTATAAAAATATGTTGATGTTACACTAAAAACTTTTTGTTTTTAAATTTATTTCAAAAAATCATTATTACTAAAAAAATATATTTCTTTTATGAAAGATTTTTATTCATACTCATTCATGAATTAAAGAGACAATTTTGTTCATAAAATATGTACATATTATGTTAATGTATGCGCTTATTTAGTTATAATTGCGATTTTATAAATATGTATTACATAATGTAACATCATTAAACAATAATCCATACATACATATGCATACATATGTATGAAAAAACAGACAATTTATAAAAAATTGCCCTACAAAAACAAAATAACGGAATTAAAATTTAGTATAGTTTTTCAGCAGTCAAATTATTACAACCAAGTATATAATACTTACATACATATGTAACTAACTTTTATACCTGAGTTAGGGTACTCAAGAAAATGGTCTGAATTATTTGCAAAACTTACACTGCGTATTCTAGTATATTTTGCAGATTTGTAAATTTGCACAAGTTTTACAAAATTATTAATATAAACAGAAACTTAAAAAATAATTATTATTATATTTTTGTTTTGCAGCACTATTATTAAACAACAATTATTTATTTTATAATTAGGCATATGTATACAAATTATGTACATACATACATACATATCGATTTTTATAAAACTTTGATATTTCTTAAAAATCTAATAAATTTTCAAAATCAACCATTAAAATTGTTATCCATTTATAAGTTACAACAAATTTTATTTATCATGTTCGTGGAGTATGGACTTACATGTATATACATTGTACATATGTACAAACACAGTCATATTAATATATATTTTTAGTTTATACCAACAGGTTTAAGAATATTCAACGTCTGTATACTACACGTCGCAATACTCAATAAATTTTATCAAAATTTGACCGAAATACAAATATTCTTTATATGAAGTAAAGCTTTTTACACATATGTATGTATAAAAAAATGCTACTAGCAATGAAAAAAGGAAAAACATACCGATTTGTAATGTCAGACGTTGAGCATGTACATAGGTACGCATTTTATTCTGATTATTTTAGTTTTCTTACCAATTAATGAAAATATAAATATTTTTTAATAAAACTTTGCAATATGATATCGTATATTTTATAGGCATATATTTGAAAATGTATTTCTTCACACAAATAATCTCCTCGAAGAAAGCAAATTTTCCGTAAGATTTATAGGCAAATAGAAATAAGTTCCTTTTTCAAAGTTTTTATTTAAGTGTTCAGTACAGAGGTACAGTACTTGAAGTACAGTACAGAGGCGTTGATTGGATAGCTAAATTTCAAATAAGCTAAAAGCTTTTTTTTGATATTTTTTGTATTATTTTTGCTTTTGATAAGTAACTTCCCTATAGCAATGCCTTTCAACTACAAGCCAGAATATTGAGACAAATTTGAAAAGGAAATTTATTTGTTCGTAAATCTGAGGGGAATTTTCTTTATTAGGGGACCTTATTTGAATCCAAATTTATTTTTTATATTTTCTATCATATTGTAAAATTTTATATAGTATATATGTATGTACATACATATGTATAGTTAATATAATTTTACCTTTTCAAGTTTTAATTTTTTTTTAACGCCTTTGCCTTTGTCAACTCTTAGATACCCGTACGAACCGTTAGTATGTTCATAGCCTGTCACTCTGCTTATAATATTATTTTTTAAATTTTTTAGTATTTTAAAATAATTTGGGTGAATTTTATAATTTGTAGAACTATGGGTTGTACAAATGTTTAAACATTCTTCAAAAGCAGATTCTAAGTTTTAACCTTCCACATAACGATTATCAATCCAAAACTTTTTCAAATATGCTATAGTATCATTTAATACTAAGCGGAACATGTATAATAATTTATACTATACATAATGTATTATATATCATTCATTCATCAGTGACATATACGATTTGTAAATAAACATGAGTTATATAATACTAATATCATATAAATATAAATTCTTCAAGTAACCGTTATATTTTTTATTTATGTAATTGTTTTTGTACTACGCATCATCCTCAACAATTTCAAATTATCGAGTAAAAAAAAAATGCAAAGAAATCGTTAAAAAAAATTTGTTAGAAAAATTTAGAAAAATTAAGAGACACTTTCGTCAATTTTAAAGTAACCTTATATTTTTAAGAAAAGTTGTTAATAGAAATAAAAATATAATATTGGAGCTTTAATTTTTGTATATTACTTCAAAAAAATTTGGACAGGTGTTCAAGATACAGGTGATTAAAAATAAGGAATTTTTAGTTTTTGACCCCATACAGATCCGAAACGGGGGCGCTACAAAAATATTTTCTGACCTGACCTAACTTCTTTTAAAATTTCTAGTTTCTAACTTAAACCTTTTGGAAGATAAAAGAGGTTAAAACCTTTGCAAAATTTGAGTTTCGCATAACGGTAAATTAAGACACCGTATGGCACAACTATATATTTATTATATATATATTTTTAAAGTTAATAAAAGCAGTAACAGTTTGGCGTTTTCAAATGGAAGATATACCTTATACAACTTGTGTTATAACAATTTCAATATAGAGCTTTTTCGAACTTTGGGGAGCTGTAGCTCCGTAACGGGTGCGGTACAGAAAAAAGTTGCTAAGATTAAATTAATATTTTTATGATATCTATCAGCAATTAAAATTTCATGGCTCTATTTCAAAAAAAAAAGTGGGGATCTAAAAGTAGGTATTCGAGAGCTATCCTAAGTTTTGATCGGATCGTAACCAAAAAAATAGGGAACCTAGAAATTGTTGTAAGAATATTTTGTGTTAATTTGAAGAGTCTAGCTTTCTTAGTTTTTCAGTTATCTTGCTGATGGACAGAAGGACGGACTGACGAACGGACAAAACCTAATCGACTTAGAATTTGATTCTAATCCGATCCATACCTTTGAAGGTATATTTAGCTAGCTTATTTCGAGGTGTTACAAACGGAGGAACAATTATAATATACCTGATGCTTATCGTACGGGTATAAAAAAGATTTTGTAATTGAAGAATGTAAGAAAAATGAAAAGGGAAAGGGGTGGAGTTACGCAATTACGTCATAACGTAACGGTACTGTATGACATCATATTTGCGAATATATATGTCACTGGTTGCGGAAACGCCATCTAGTGGCAGAAAAATGCATTACAAAATTTTCATTACATTTTTCCCGTAAGAAAATAAAATAGAACCATTTTCTACAATATTGTAAAGCAGAATACTATCGTTAATACACATCTTGTTTCATCTTAATCGGTACTACCGTTTCTGAGATATTGCAGTTAAAAGTGGAAATTTTTGAAAAAAAAAAAAATTCAAGCGTTCAAAAAAAACCACCCACAATTTTCATCGGTATATATTACGTATGGTATTATTGGCAAATAGTCCCACCAGAGGACACAAATGCGAAACTGAAACAACAATTTTAATAAAAAAAAAACATTTTCATACTTTATTTCTCATACATTTATTTAGCCTTTTTATTTTGTTTTTGGAATAGGTGCGTAAAAATATAAGTACGATGCACTTTAGAGTTGGATACAATATCAAGTTGCATTTTGAAAATTTGTTTAGGAAGAGTTTAGAGATGGCAACCCCCACAATATAAAAAGTTTTGTTGTTGAAATATGTATGTAAAAATATAATTAGCAAGGCCTTTAGAGTTTGCTACGAAATCAAAATAATGAACTATTATGTATACACAAACATCTGAATTAGGAGGTATTTTATAATTCGTTTAAAATTTGTGATAGCAAATTTACAAACAAAACAAAATTAAAAATAATATACATAAATGCATACATATGTAATATAATAAATAAAAATTCTAACCTTTAATTTTTTGTTTATTTTTATGATAATAACAATTTTATATAAACAATGTATAATAATTAAAAAAAAAAAAAAAAAATTAAAAATATGATATTTATTAGGGCGCTACGAAATAAGTGCAAAACCAAAAATAAAATAATTTATCGACAGAAAATTTTGGATTTTTTTTTCATATTTATTTAATTTTTACATAAAATTAAATAATATAAATATTAATATTTATTATAAATATTCTGTAAAAAGCGATAATCCTGATCCTGATGGAACCAACTCTAAAATCTCTCCCAATAATTTTTATGTGATTTTTTAACATATTGACCTTATATGATAACGAAATGTACGATCAGCTAATTAATTAAAACTTATTTGGAAAAAATGTGTTTGCTTATTTACACAAGAATTAAAAAGAAGGATCGATTTTGAAACAAGGCACTTGAGTTCAAGTGGGTTTAAAAAAATACAAATAAAAGTGTGAAAGTAATAAATAAAAATTAGTTTTAATTTTAACGAAATGGAGTTTTCGTTCCTGCTGAGTAATTGCATCCTTTTGTACATTATTGTGTGCTTTATCAGCAGGGGATAGTATGGATGCAACTCTTCCATCTTTATAAAGCGACTCTCGGTGGGTATTATTTAAATTGAAAGTTACCTTCAGTGTAACGGTAATTACTCTACTATAACATTTCCGTGTGTGATCAAAATTAATTTCTTGGTATGGTGTCTGGTATTATTTATATGACTGTAATGTGTCTGGTATTATTTATATGACTGGTGTGTAAAGTTTCCAGACCAATTAGTAATTGCATTATTATTTTACGTATGTACATTAAAATTTTGTTTATATAATATTTAAGTTCAGTATAATATATTTGAAAATTATTTATTGAGATTTTACAATTTAAAAATTTTATTATACATAAGTGAAAATTTATTTAATTTTGCTAATTTATTTTTCGAGAAATATTTTAGGAAGGCTTTATAAATTGTAATGTCTTCTTAATCACAGCTCCCATTATGCCCTTATTTGGAAGGTGATTTTTAAAATTTTCTCAGAATATATTTTCATCTGTTTCATCTGGTGTATAAACCTTTTTTTTTTTGCGATTAATATTTGATAGCTTAAAATTTTCTTGTGATAATTTAAAGGTTAACAGCGATATTAACTATCGAGGTGAGTCAATTTTTGAATTCTTACTTACTTGTGATTTATTATTGGCTAACAAAGGCAACAAAAGGGGCATTGGTTAAACTTTTGGTTACAAAAAGGGGCATTTCATAACCAAAAAGAGATGTGAAACATTCGATATAAGCCTAACAGACTCATATTTTTCCAAGTTAAATAACTGGAAGGTACCAGAGAGCCTCCTTAAGAGATGACGGCCAGATCACATTTCAAATTTGGGTTCAGATTAAGGAAGAGCAAAAGAAATCTATAAACCCGAGAACAGTAAAATCGGTAAAGTTTAGAGACGACTCTCTATAGAGGAAAACGTCGGAGCTATTTCTTTTGTCGCGGAGGTCTCAACATAGCTTTTAAAAAATCTTGCCAATTGAGTAGGAAATGTATAGAGCGTTCTCTGTATAGTGGAACGTACTAGAATTTGATTCTAATCCGATCCATACCTTTGAAGGTATATTTAGCTAGCTTATTTCGAGGTGTTACAAACGGAGGAACAATTATAATATACCTGATGCTTATCGTACGGGTATAAAAAAGATTTTGTAATTGAAGAATGTAAGAAGAATGAAAAGGGAAAGGGGTGGAGTTACGCAATTACGTCATAACGTAACGGTACTGTATGACATCATATTTGCGAATATATATGTCACTGGTTGCGGAAACGCCATCTAGTGGCAGAAAAATGCATTACAAAATTTTCATTACATTTTTCCCGTAAGAAAATAAAATAGAACCATTTTCTACAATATTGTAAAGCAGAATACTATCGTTAATACACATCTTGTTTCATCTTAATCGGTACTACCGTTTCTGAGATATTGCAGTTAAAAGTGGAAATTTTTGAAAAAAAAAAAAATTCAAGCTTTCAAAAAAAACCACCCACAATTTTTATCGGTATATATTACGTATGGTATTATTGGCAAATAGTCCCACCAGAGGACATAAATGCGAAACTGAAACAACAATTTTAATAAAAAAAAAACATTTTCATACTTTATTTCTCATACATTTATTTAGCCTTTTTATTTTGCTTTTGGAATAGGTGCGTAAAAATATAAGTACGATGCACTTTAGAGTTGGATACAATATCAAGTTGCATTTTGAAAATTTGTTTAGGAAGAGTTTAGAGATGGCAACCCCCACAATATTAAAAGTTTTGTTGTTGAAATATGTATCTAAAAATATAATTAGCAAGGCCTTTAGAGTTTGCTACGATATCAAAATAATGAACTATTATGTATACACAAACATCTGAATTAGGAGGTATTTTATAATTCGTTTAAAATTTGTGATAGCAAATTTACAAATAAAACAAAATTAAAAATAATATACATAAATGCATACATATGTAATATAATAAATAAAAATTCTAACCTTTAATTTTTTGTTTATTTTTATGATAATAACAATTTTATATAAACAATGTATAATAATTAAAAAAAAAAAAAAAAAATTAAAAATATGATATTTATTAGGGCGCTACGAAATAAGTGCAAAACCAAAAATAAAATAATTTATCGACAGAAAATTTTGGATTTTTTTTTCATATTTATTTAATTTTTACATAAAATTAAATAATATAAATATTAATATTTATTATAAATATTCTGTAAAAAGCGATAATCCTGATCCTGATGGAACCAACTCTAAAATCTCTCCCAATAATTTTTATGTGATTTTTTAACATATTGACCTTATATGATAACGAAATGTACGATCAGCTAATTAATTAAAACTTATTTGGAAAAAATGTGTTTGCTTATTTACACAAGAATTAAAAAGAAGGATCGATTTTGAAACAAGGCACTTGAGTTCAAGTGGGTTTAAAAAAATACAAATGAAAGTGTGAAAGTAATAAATAAAAATTAGTTTTAATTTTAACGAAATGGAGTTTTCGTTCCTGCTGAGTAATTGCATCCTTTTGTACATTATTGTGTGCTTTATCAGCAGGGGATAGTATGGATGCAACTCCTCCATCTTTATAAAGCGACTCTCGGTGGGTATTATTTAAATTGAAAGTTACCTTCAGTGTAACTGTAATTACTCTACTATAACATTTCCGTGTGTGATCAAAATTAATTTCTTGGTATGGTGTCTGGTATTATTTATATGACTGTAATGTGTCTGGTATTATTTATATGACTGGTGTGTAAAGTTTCCAGACCAATTAGTAATTGCATTATTATTTTACGTATGTACATTAAAATTTTGTTTATATAATATTTAAGTTCAGTATAATATATTTGAAAATTATTTATTGAGATTTTACAATTTAAAAATTTTATTATACATAAGTGAAAATTTATTTAATTTTGCTAATTTATTTTTCGAGAAATATTTCAAATACGTATTTGGAAGGCTTTATAAATTGTAATGTCTTCTTAATCACAGCTCCCGTTATGCCCTTATTTGGAAGGTGATTTTTAAAATTTTCTCAGAATATATTTTCATCTGGTTCATCTGGTGTATAAACCTTTCTTTTTTGCGATTAATATTTGATAGCTTAAAATTTTCTTGTGATAATTTAAAGGTTAACAGCGATATTAACTATCGAGGTGAGTCAATTTTTGAATTCTTACTTACTTGTGATTTATTATTGGCTAACAAAGGCAACAAAAGGGGGCATTGGTTAAACTTTTGGTTACAAAAAGGGGCATTTCATAACCAAAAAGAGATGTGAAACATTCGATATAAGCCTAACAGACTCATATTTTTCCAAATTAAATAACTGGAAGGTACCAGAGAGCCTCCTTAAGAGATGACGGCCAGATCACATTTCAAATTTGGGTTCAGATTAAGGAAGAGCAAAAGAAATCTATAAACCCGAGAACAGTAAAATCGGTAAAGTTTAGAGACGACTCTCTATAGAGGAAAACGTCGGAGCTATCTCTTTTGTCGCGGAGGTCTCAACATAGCTTTTAAGAAATCTTGCCAATTGAGTAGGAAATGTATAGAGCGTTCTCTGTATAGTGGAATGAAGAAGTTTAAAGCGTTTGATTATGCTTAATTATTTAAAAAAAAAAAAAATGATTTTTGATGTTTTTTACTTTGCGCTACTTTATTCTTCAGTAGTTCTTACAGGACTAAAAATTCTATATAAATTTCTTAATTCTAATTCTCGTTTTTAATCACATGTTTTACTATATATTTATTTATTACGGTTAAAAATTTGCTCTGAGTATTAAATTAATTACTTACTGTTTAATATTGAAAACCATATATTAATGCAAAATTAAAAATTTCTAAATTTTAGTATTGGAGACTGATGTTGTTTTTCGATAACTAATTTTCTGAACGTTACTTTATTTTATTAAAGTCACCACATCGCTCCCTTTCTAGTATGACTTTAGGTCGGACCGTGTTTTACAAGTTTTTACTTGGTTTTGATTTTCGTCCTCTGTTGGCGGTTCTTTATCGATCTTTTCAGACATCATAAAAGCTGGTTTAAGACGATCAACTGAAACTTTGTACATTCTCCCTTTGCCTTTAACCGTGAACTATTCTTTGAACCTTTTCACTACTTCATATAGTCCGTTATAAATAGGCTGCAGCAGTGTGTGAACTGAATCGTTTTGAATGTAAACGTGACTGCTCTTATCTAATGTTTTGTGAACGAATATGAGACTTTTCGAACTTGGATGTTTGGATTCTTCGACGGGGTTTAATTTTTCAAATCTGTCCCTTATGTTGCTGACTAATTTGGTTTCACTTAACATTTTGTTTGAAGTTGAAGCTGTTAAAAACTTTCCTGGTAAACGTAGGGTTGTACCCATAATCATCTCAGTGGCAGTAGCTTTCTAATACGGTTGATAACATGATCTAGCCTCAAGTAAGATGAGCGGAAGATCGTCGAACCAATTGTTGCTAAATTCGGCTTTCAAAGCCGCCTTTAAACTTCAATTCCAACGCTCTACCATACCATTGCTTTATGGGTGGTATGATGTAGTTTTTAGATGTTTTGATGCGAGAGAAATTGTTAAGCTCTGCAGAAAGTTACGACTACAACTGTTGACCTGTATCCGTGGTTATTCTCAGTGGAACACCAAACCTAAAGATCCAGCCCGTTATAAAATACCTAGCCACTTTCTGCTGATCTGGTGTATCTGGTATTGGAATTGCTTCCGACCAACAGGAAAATCTATCTATAGCGGTGAGTAGGTACTGGAATCCGCGCGATGAAGGTAAAGATCCAACCATCCGCATTTACGTGTTCAAATCTATTAGAAGTAATTGAATATGACTGTAATGGTGCCTTGGTATAATTGATGATTTTTATCCTTTGACAAGGTATGCATGTTTTTACAAAGCGTGCGTAATCTTTTCCGGCCAAACGAATCTCTCTTGCACGAGCTTCACGATAGTCTTAGTTCCTGGATGTGAAAGTTGATGTATTGTTTTTAACACAGTTTTTAACACAGTTATCGCGGCACTCTATCATGGGAAAAAATATGCTATATCGAACCACCCACTGACCTACATTTTCATTGATGGATTTAATGTAAGTTATTCTTTGTTAGTAGGTCAAAAACTAGTACTAATTAATTTGGTTTGGGTTGCAAGATAGATTATAAGTGTGGGTTGTTAACTTATAAGTTCCAAATGGTTGTATAGTAGGAAGCAAAGCTTGTTGGTACTTTGTAAGTTTTCAGACATGGTTCTTGGTTTTATATAGTGGTTTTATATAGGAATAAAATATTTCAATAATATTTCATTTATTTTATTTAATATAATATTTTTACACTTTGTTAAAAATATTTTAGGGTCTATTTCATTTACATTTGATACAACACCTGTTTGTATCCTATTTTCAAATGCTGAAAACAAGTTTTTCCATTGAAGTTCTAAGTTTTTTTCACATAACAATTTGACTTTAATTTTTAATTTAATTGATTCTAAATGAGCAATCACTGTTGTTATGCAAGATTTAACACCACTTTTAGAATCTCTATTTTCTTTTTGTAAATTTTCTAAATTTATTAAGTCTTTTAATAACAAAGTCATATAAGATTTTACATCATTAACATTATCACTTTTTTCATAAAAAGAAGAAAGCTTTAAAATTGTTTTTGATATTTCACTCATGTTTATTATATCGCGAACTGTACTATACTAAATTAATTTTTAATAAAATCTAACATATAGTGTTTAAGTCTTATCATATTTCATTCATGAACCTGAAAATCTCAAAAAGCATATTTCATTCAAGAATCTGAAAATCTCAAAAAAAACGTATATTTCGTTCAAGAACCTGAAAATCACAAAAAGTATAAAAAAACTAAATATTAATTAAATTTTTTTAAGTAAATCTTTTATTTTTACATATTTAATTACAGTTATATAGATTTAATATTAATTTTCTGTTTGTATTTTTATTTTACATATTAGATTTAATATTAATTTTCTGTTTGTATTTTATATATATCTTATCTTTAACTACTTACTTATTTAAAGCAAGTTTTTCTTGGGAATAAACATCTTCCTGAATTAACTTGTATTGATGTTTATCATTGCAGATCATATAAATATCAACCTGCTCATTTAAATTTTTTATTTCTTCTTCACTTAAAAATTCTGCCATGTATGCTGGCAGAAAAAATGACGTGTTGGTAAACTCCAACAAAATCCTCGGTCCATATTGTGTTTTTACCAAGGCTATTTTCTGAATATGATAAAACTTTTTTTGCTCTATCTCAGATGCTTTCAGGGTTTTTTTGAATAAGCTCTTCTTCGTTACTTTTTCGTTGAACTTATATAACAACCCTGTAATGCTATCAGCTTTCCTTTTATATCCGCTTTTGCTCCCTGCTGGTTGTTGTTGTTTTTGATGGTGTATAAAATTGCTCAGCGGTGGAGCAATCTGGAAGTCATCAATTATCTGAATTTCGTCTGAGTCCATACTTGAAAGTTTAATACTACTTGAAAGTTTAATAATTACTTTTTGAATGATGAATAAAATGTAAATTACTCTACTTTTATAGTACTTTTTAAAAATGTGTGGGTTATTCTAAATTAAAATAACTGATATATTCCAATAATCAAATTTAAAATAAATATGCAAACAAAACCACAAGTTTCCGTTTTGTTCCGATAAGCAAGTATAAACATGTTTTTGAAAAAGGTTACACCCCAAATTGGACTACTGAATTATTTAAGATAATAAAAGTTCAAATCACTAACCCTGTCACATATTTACTCGAAGATTGTCAAGGTCAACTCATACAAGGAAGCTTCTATGAACATGAGTTGCTTAAATCTAAACATAATAATATTTATTTAGTTGAAAAAGTTGTTAAAAGTAAAGATAATAAGGTTTTTATAAAATGGCTTGGATTCACATCCGCTCACAATTCATGGATTAATAAAACTGATTTAATATAAAGAAAAAAATTTTTTATTTCATATTATTTTAATTACATTTTTTTTTTGTTTTTAATGAATTTCCATTTGATATGATGGATCCTGTTTGATTGTTCGTAAATCAATTACATTGAGATCAGATTTATATTCTGTATCTACCATTATAATTTTTTCTACTTTTCCATCACCTGTAATTCTTTCAGCTAATATTTCACGATATTCATGTCACTGAATTTTAAGATACTTTTTAATAAAAATGCTTTCATATTCACAAAAAATGTAAATATGTAAAAATGTAAAAATGTAAATAAGTGGTGGTTTTATATAGGATATTCTTGATTATTAGTTTAAACACTTGTTTTGATTGTTCTGGTTTAGGTTTCAAGTTTGGTTATAAGTGTGTTGTTAACTTATAAGTTCCAAGTCATTCTATAGTAGCAAGTCAAAGTTGCTGGTACTGTGTAAGTTGTCAGGTGCGGTTAGTGAACTGAATAAGTTTAAGATATTTAGGTTTTTCAATAAATTCATTGGTATTTTGTAATAGTGTATCATACAAATAGAAATAAGAATTTTTTCAAGTTAAATCAAGTTTGTTTTTTTTTGCGCAAATTCATATGCTTAATAAAATTTGTGTACATAAGTAAAAGGAGATGAAAAAGATGAAAAATAATAAAAATAAAAACGAAAACGAAAATGGAAACAAGAAGTACAAAGTGTAGTTCATTTTTAGTTTTTCTTGTTAAAAGAAGATTAATTATTAAAACTTGTTATTATAGCTTTAAAGTTGCAAAAATTAAAATAAGAAATATTTGTTATTTTGAGAATTTTTCTTTCTTTGAGTAAGGATGGTGAGTCATCGAAAGATACTGCACGCAGGACAGTTAAGTGAGACTTTAACTCACTTAACACACCAGCCCCGTCATAAAATATTAAAACTAGTCTGAAAGATTAATCATTCATTTTGCGTTAACTCTTGAAGATCTACTGGAATTGCAGATATCCGTGAAGGTGATGTGCGTTTATCGCTAAATCTAATAGTCTAGTTCTATTAAGTTCTTCTAATGGCATTTTCACAATGTATTGCATAATTTTGACATGCTCTTTCCATCTCAGCTTGACATCTAATGTCATTTCTAGATATTTTGCCTTGTTTTCTTGGGGTAAATCTACTTCATTTAATTTTACTGCGGGGGGATTTTGTACGATTTTATTTGTAAAATTTACTTGGACAAATTTAAGTTCATTAAGCTTAATTTTCCATTTTTTGGTCCATTTGAGCCAATGAGCATTTTCAGCTTCTCAGGTGTTATGTTGGAATTGTTTAAGAGAAGGCATAGTTGATTTAAGTTCAATAGAGCAAGTGTTATTACCTACAAGATATATATAAAACAGAGAAATAGCTCCAATATTATGACCAGAGTTAAGTTGAGTAAGTAACAACTTGTTTGACAGGGTCGCATATTAGACGTAAGGCGCGGTTTTGGATTTTGTCGATGTTACTCAGAGAAGTTTGGGATGCGCCAGCCCAAATGTGGGAGTTGTACTTTTTTTTTTACGAGGGTTGGTGGAAAACTCGAAAGTCACCAAGAGGAACTGCACGTGCTTCCTCAGGGTAGTGTTGGACTTTAACCAACCAAAACCACCCCCCTTAAAACCATCTTTAGAATAGAATTTAGAACCTTTAGTACAAATGTACAGTTTGGTTTTGGGGATAGGGATATGGGAAGGATAATTGGGGAAATTGGAATTGGGAAATTTGGTGGATAGGTAGGAAAATTTGGAGGGGCATTTTGAAGAAAGATGTTAATGTTCTTCTTAAATTTAAGTAAATCGTACACATATGAATTACCAACTTTAGGGAACACATGCGATGGTATATGGTTACTCTACCTTATGTCGAATCTAGGAATCTAGGCTTTATAGGTTAGATAGATCCTTTGGAGAGAAATATGTTTTACAGCAGGACAGAAAACTCAAACAAAATATGCTCATTCCCCAGAATTTTAATTTAGCTGCAAACCTAAAATGCTTAGACTTTCTGATCGCTCTATATTTTCTCCTTGGAATCGCAGAATTTGGTTAAACTGATTTTTTTTGCAGGAAATCAGGTAGCTTTCAGTTTTTGAGGTATTAAACTCAACTCTATTAGTTTTACCCCAATTGGCTATTTTAGCTAAGTCATGGTTAACTACACTAACCATGATATTTCTTTTCGAACTGATTGCGGTAGGTGTGACATTAGACTTCTTAAGGAAATCGTAAGATGCCACTAGAGTGCTGCCGTTGACGAAGCTATGGATTGGATTGGGGGTAAAGGAAAGTAATTCGTTGATAAAAAACAGAAAAAAGGCTTGGTGATAAGGCGGAGCCCTGTGGAACGCCAGCGTTTATTTCTAAAGTATCAGACACAAAACTGTCGACAAGGACACAAAAACGATGATTCGAAAGAAAATTCTCAATCCATTTGCAGATAGGATTACCAAAACCAATAGCTCGGCATTTGTTCAAAAGAGCAGAATGCCATACTCGATCAAAAGCCTTTGAGATATATCAAGAGCAACAATCTCAGATTTATCTGAACAATCAATACTGGTATTGAGCTGAGGTATATTTGAAGAACACCAAAAGAGTCTCCAATTTGGGGCGCTAAAAGAAATATTGTATTTTTTTGGATTTGGTGTCAGGAACAAGTGCAAAAAATGTTCATTTTGATTTTCTCGGTTCGGAATTCGAGTTGGGTTCTTTACAAGTTGAAAAATTGAAATAAGTTTGAAAATAGTTCAACCGGTTTGCCTTCAAGACTATTGTGACTTGAAAAATGGAATTTATGTTGTGGACATTGAAAACACACGCGACAGCTATTCCACATTCAGAATTATTTTCCAGAATTTGATTGATATTGTCGGATAATTCTTCGACGACCACAGCAGTTTCCAGCTTACTGGCTTGGGGGGATCTGTATAAAAAACAGAAAAATATTGTATCATTTTCAACACGAAGTTTAACCTAGATCATGAAGAGTGTTGAAAGCTACATTAGAACGTATATATAAAGCGACCCCTCGGTGGGATATAAAATACGGAACAGGTGTATAGTCGTTGATTATATAATTAGTATCATCACCTATAACTTCCTAATAGTCTCGCTTAAGTTAAGTTAGTGTAGCTGGTCTTGCGGAGCGAAGATGGGCTGATCAGATCAACTGATTGGAAATTACATGCTAAGCCTCTAATCTTACAAAATCGTAATAAGAAATTTGTTCCCATTAATTTCAAGACATAATGAAAATAAGGAAGAGAGAAGAAAAAAAAGAAATAATATAATAATAATAGAGATAATAGAGCTAGCACCAAAATAGCGGCGAACATTACAAACGAAAATCCTAATACAACAGTTTTTAGTACCTTATTGTACCCAGAGATTGCCTACAAAATTCACCACTAAATTAGCATGTACACAAACCTCTTCAAATTCACATTACAACCTTTTCACATTATGTTTTTTTTTATCCCACATATAATATTGGAAGTATATATAAAATAAAAATTATAAAAAATTAACAGTATTAATTAATATTAATGACATTAGAATGAAAGAGAAAAAAAAGAAAGGTATGGGATAGAAAAGGATGATTAGTTAGTGTGCATTGTTTAATACTAGTTTTGACAATTAATTAAAGTAAACAAAAAGTAAAATTTATTTACAAAATTTGAATAAAAATAAAAATTTCAAAGTTTCAATTAATAAATTATAAAATAAAAGTTATACCATCAAAATTTTAAGTTACGTGAAGTTAAAAAGGAATAGCCCAAAGTTTAATTAAAATTAAATTTAAATTACAAAAAAAAAATTAGTCCAAAATTGATTGAAATTAAAAATATAATGTAAACAAAATTAGAATGCAATATTATGTAAACAGTGTTTTTCCTTTTTTAAAAATTGTTATTTAAAAAAAAAATAATAATCTTAAATTAGGTATCGGAAAATGGCTGCCTTTGTTTGATATCCAGTATGTATGTTGTTTTCAGTCTATTAAAGTTAGTGAATTCTTTTAAAGTGAAATAAAATAAAAACCGAATCAAAATTAAACTTTTAGGATAGTTTTATTTTATAAAATTTAAGTTTAAGTTAATTAAGTTTTATTTCTTTAATTTTTTGTTTCTTAAATTTTGTTGTTCACTATAAATATATATGTAATATGTATATATTTTTTATTTTTCAAGATTTTGTTTAAAAAAAAAAGAAAAGAAGTTCAAATAATATTTAGCTTTCTTTTTTGCGTCCTTAATGTTTTAATCTTTTGTTGAATTTTTTCTCTGGATTAAGACTCAATAAAACACAAAAAATTTATCTTTGCGCCAACGTTTCGTATATTTTCTATACTTTTTCAAGGCTAAAAAAATTTTCTTAGAACTTTATATATTGTTTTTTAACTCATTAACATTTTACAATTACATCTGACCTTAAGATAATAATTTAAGGTCGTCTAATAAACTTTTTAGACATTATAAATATTCTTAAAAAAAATGTAAGTTTAACATTATTTACCCACAAATAAAAAAATAAAAAATTATAAAAAAAGAGTTTAACAAACAAAAAAATTTATATAAATATTAATAATTTAAGCGCTTAAAAACACCAACAAAATGTACTAATAAATTACATCAACACTTATGTAATTATATATATACTAGAAAATCCCCTGTGCAATTGCACAAATTCTATAGATTCAAAAACATTTACGTTATCATACTGACTCCCTTAATAAACTACCTAAAAATTTCATTTTTACATCAGCACCATTAAAAAAAACGTTGAAATCACTTACTTACTTGTAATAGAAAAAAAACATAAAACAAATCTAAACACATAAAATTAAAAATGTTAGGTACAGTTTATTAATTTATTCTCGCCGTTTTTTCGTGGCGATAATTTTTGACAGTTTTTTAATTATTGAGAAAAAATGGTCCAAGCTCAAAACACATTCAGGGTAAAAGTTCGTGCCGATATCTCAAAAATTGTTTGAAACACATGTATAAAGTGCACAATAAAAACCGGCGAAAAACCAACCAACACCATCCGCTACGACATTTTTTTTTTGTTACATTTAAAACACTCCCAATAATCGAAATAATTTTAATATTTGTTAAAATTTTACTCTCTATTTTTCTTTAGTTTTAAAAAAAAAATTTTTATGTAGATGAAAAACAGTTGTTTTCGCCGCGAAATTACTTCAATTACCAAAACTACTTTCAAGTCTTTTGCGATTATTTTTTTTTTGCTTGAAAAAAATTTGCTGAATTTATTTTATTTAAATGTACTTTGGAAGAGGTCTTTGGTATATTTAATAAAAGATTCATGTCTCTGATAATGAAATTTCATAAATTTTCGGGGGCTTTTTTTTGTGACGGTCGTTTTTGACAGCTTTTTAATTTAATGGTCTAATAATAAATTAGTACAAAATTATGAATCTATTGTGAGAGAAGGCTTCTAAAATGATATTTTCTATGTTATTTTTTCTTTTTTTTTAAAGAAAAATATCCATTTCTATAATATTTAGTAAATTTCTGATTTCTGTTATGAAATATAATTAGCTAAGTCTGCCGAATTTTATATTAATATATATTAATAAAAAAAATTCGAATATTTTATGTTATATCAAAAATTCAGCTTAAAAAATCAAAATTCTAACCTAAATAAACAAAACTACTATAAAGTCTGTTGCGAAGCTTTTACCAGCTTTTATAATAGTGAAAACAAAATCAAGAATTAAATCGGCCTATTATTTTTTTCTTATAAATATAAGGCTTACTATAAACTTTGCTCTTTTCACTTTCAGGTCTTTTAATTTTATTAAGAGTATTTTTATTTTTTTCAAAACAAAGAGTCATTTGAAAACTGCCAACAGAAGAATAATAATTTATTTTTAATTTACCGCTGCGACCAGTTCATAATGACGTCCATTCCAGCGGTCAAATTTAAAAATTAAAAATTTGCTTTAAATTTTGTGTCGAAAGTACTTTTTTAAAAAGTAAACATTTGTATCTCTGATAAGACTTTTAGTCGAAGATTTGTGTCTCTGATAATAAAATTTTAAATTATTAAATAAATATATAGAAATATCATCATTGCCAGTTTAGTTTACATTCAGTGTGAGTAGTTTATTATAGAAATAAAATATTTTTTTTTTTACATGTTGTCTTATCATTATATTGTGGATATTATCAGAAATTCAATCATTAATTTCAGGTATTATATTATCTGATCTGATTAATAAATCTTATTTTTTTCCACGGCTAACAATATTATTAATGGTCTAATAATAAATTAGTACAAAATTATGAATCTTTTGTGAGAGAAGGCGTCTAAAATGATATTTTCTATATTATTTTTTTCTTTGTTTTTTAAGAAAAATATCCGTTTCTATAATATTTAGTAAGTTTCTGACTTCTGTTATGAAATATAATTATTTAAGTCTGCCGAATTTTACATTAATAAAAAAATTTCGAATATTTTATGTTATACCAGTTCTACCGAAAATTTAGCTTAAAAATCTAAATTTTAACCTAAATAAACAAAACTATTTTAAAGTATGTTACGAAGCTTTTACCAGCTTTTATACTAATGAAAACAAAATCAAGAATAAAATCGGCCTTTTATTTTTTTCTTATAAATATGAGGTTTACTATAAACTTTGCTCACTGTCACTTTTTCACTTTCAGGCGTTTTAATTTTATTAAGAGTACCTATTTTAATATTTTTTTTTCCAAAACAAAAATTGAAAATGCCAACAGAAGATTAATAATTTATTTTTAATTTACCGCTGCGACCAGTTCATAATGACGTCCATTCCAGCGGTCAAATTTAAAAATTAAAAATTTGCTGAATTTATTTTGATTGAAAATGTGTTTTTTAAGTATGTACTTTTTCTTTTTTGACTGTACTCACTTTTAATGAACGGTTTGTGTCTCTGATAATACTTCTAGTGGAAAATTTGGTCACTCGTAATAATATTTACTAAATTTATTTATATTTTTAATGAACGGTTTGTGTCTCTTGATAATACTTTGAGTCAAAGATTTGTGTCTCTGGTAATAAAATTTTAAATTATTAAATAAATATACAGAAATATCATCATTGCCAGTTTAGTTAGGCAAGGTCTCGCCAACATCTTGTGTATTATATTATAGATTACACTCATATCATATATTACACATATCAAAATAGACAGACCCAAAAAACGAGAAAAAAACAGAAAAAAAAAAAAAACAAAATTATCCCTATTTATATTTTATTGCACTATATTAACTTATTACTATATGAATTTTATATTGACGTTAATGAAACGACGTTATATTGACGTCAATAAGGTAGAAAAAATTCGTAATATTATTTGTTTGTAATGCATTCTTTATAGTAACATAATAGTGATTTATATATGGAGTTTAAATTTTGTGTATCAGTTTTGAAATTAATGTTATTCGAGTTTAATTGAATATATATCATTTCGCTAATGTTTCTCTTAAGCCAATTTTTTTCTTTGTCTAGAATTTTGACGTCATCGAAATTAAAAATATGATTTTCTTGTTCAAAATGATGTTGTGCCAGAGCAGTTTTTCCTTCTTTATTTATATATATATTCTTACAATAATATTTATGTTGATTCATTCTATTTTTCAAAAATTGTTTAGTTTGTCCAATGTAACATGAATTACATATAGTGCAATCAATTTTATATATTAGATTCGATTGTTGGAATTTATCTTCCTTATCTTTTAATTTAGAAAAAAGGTTGAAAACTGTCTTACTATTATCAAAAACTATTCTATGGTTGTTTGTGAAATTCTTTAAAAGTCTTTCTATTTTATTTGATAATTGTGGTATATATTGGAACTTTAAATATTTTATATTTTCATTTGGTGGAACGGTCTGTATCATGTCTATGTTATTGTGGTCATCTGTATGTTTAGATAAATAATTGTTGTAAATCTTGTTAATAAAAAATATTGGATAATTATTTTGAACTAGTAGATCTTTCATTATGTTTATATTTTTATTTAAAAATTCTTTTGATGAAATTTTGTAAATTTTGTTGAGAATATTTATAACCACATTTTTCTTGTGGTGTTCTCCCCGAAGTGGTGGGTTTCCTGTACCAATCCGTCAATATAGTGCCATTATTATTTCTAATTATATATACATCAAGAAAAGGTATTTTGTTGTCTTTTTCTATCTCTAGTGTGAATTTGAGTTTTTTTAGCCTTGAAAAAGTATAGAAAATGTACGAAACGTTGGCGCAAAGATAAATTTTTTTGTGTTTTATTCAGTCCTAATCCAGAGAAAAAATTCAACAAAAGTTCAAATAAGTTATATGTTATTGTATTATTATAATAATTTTTTTTTTATACCCTACTGCCTACAGCTAGAGTATAGGGTATATTAACTTTGGTATGATGTTTGTAACCACCAAAAGGAAGCGAGTTAGATATGGACATGTATATAGATTCTGAATCAGGATCACTGCCTGAGTCGATTTAGCGAGGTCCGTCCGTCCGTCCATCTGTTTACACGATAACTCAAAAACTAATGAAGCTATCTTGATGAAATTTATATAATTGGTTACTAATAACGAAAGGAAGGTTAAGTACGAATCTGGACAAAATCCATCTATGGGTTCGGATTCTGGAAGCTTCCGAATGATTCCGGAGCAAAGGAGACTATCTCCAAAACCAACAAAGATAGAACCTTTAAATTTTGTACAATGATGTTTCTTCCCGTTCGATTTATTTCTCTTAAATTTAAGAGGATTTGCTCCATGGGTTTGGGTTTTGGAAGCTTCCGAACGAGCCCCAGAGCAAATGAGATTATCTCTAAAAACAACAAAGATATAACCTTTAAATTTGGCAGAGTGGTGTTCTTTCATGTTTTATTTAAGTCTCTGAAATTTCAGAGGATTTGGTGCGTGGGTTCGGATTTGGGAAGCTTCCGAACGAGCACAAGAGCAAATGAGATTAGCTCCAAAACCAACAAAGATATAACCTTTAAATTTGGCAGAGTGGTGTTCTTTCATGTTTTATTTAAGCCTCTGAAATTTGAGAGGATTTGGTCCATGGGTTCGGATTTTGGAAGCTTCCGAACGAGCCCCAGAGCAAACGACATTATCTTCAAAACCAACAAAAATAGAACCTTTAAATTTTTTATAATGATGTTCCTTCCAGTTTGATTTATGTCTCTAAAATTTAAGAGAATGTGGTCCATGGGTTTGGATTTTGGAAGCTTCCGAACGAGCCCCAGAGCAAATGAAATTATCTCTAAAAACAACAAAGATATAACCTTTAAATTTGGCCGAATGGTGTTTTTTCATGTTTGATTTAGGTCTCTGAACTTTGAGAGGATTTGGCCATGGGTTCAAGTTTGAAAGGATTTGAACTGTGGATTCGGATTTTGGAAGCTTCCGAACGAGCACCAGAGCAAATGAGATTATATCAAATACCAATAAAGGTAGAACCATTGAATTTGGTACAATGATGTTCCTTCCCCTTTAATTTATGTCTCTGAAATTTAAGGGGATATAGTCCATAGGTTTGGATTTTGGAAGCTTCCGAACGAGCCTCAGAGCAAACGAGATTATCTTCAAAACCAACAAAGATAGAACCTTTAAATTTTTTATAATGATGTTCCTTCCAGTTTGATTTATGTCTCTAAAATTTAAGAGGATGTGGTGCATGGGTTTGGATTTTGGAAGCTTCCGAACGAGCCCCAGAGCAAATGAGATTATCTCTAAAAACAACAAAAATATAACCTTTAAATTTGGCAGAGTGGTGTTCTTTCATGTTTTATTTAAGTCTCTGAAATTTGAGAGGATTTGGTCCGTGCGTTCGGATTTGGAAGCTTCCGAACGAGCCCCAGAGCAAACGAGATTATCTTCAAAACCAACAAAAATAGAACCTTTAAATTTTTTATAATGATGTTCCTTCCAGTTTGATTTATGTCTTTAAAATTTAAGAGGATGTGGTCCATGGGTTTGGATTTTGGAAGCTTCCGAACGAGCCCCAGAGCAAATGAGATTATCTCTAAAAACAACAAAGATATAACCTTTAAATTTGGCCGAATGGTGTTTTTTCATGTTTGATTTAGGTCTCTGAACTTTGAGAGGATTTGGCCATGGGTTCAAATTTGAAAGGATTTGAACTGTGGATTCGGATTTTGGAAGCTTCCGAACGAGCACCAGAGCAAATGAGATTATATCAAATACCAATAAAGGTAGAACCATTGAATTTGGTACAATGATGTTCCTTCCCCTTTAATTTATGTCTCTGAAATTTAAGGGAATATAGTCCATAGGTTTGGATTTTGGAAGCTTCCGAACGAGCCTCAGAGCAAACGAGATTATCTTCAAAACCAACAAAGATAGAACCTTTAAATTTTTTATAATGATGTTCCTTCCAGTTTGATTTATGTCTCTAAAATTTAAGAGGATGTGGTGCATGGGTTTGGATTTTGGAAGATTCCGAACGAGCCCCAGAGCAAATGAGATTATCTCTAAAAACAACAAAAATATAACCTTTAAATTTGGCAGAGTGGTGTTCTTTCATGTTTTATTTAAGTCTCTGAAATTTGAGAGGATTTGGTCCGTGCGTTCGGATTTGGAAGCTTCCGAACGAGCACCAGAGCAAATGAGATTAGCTCCAAAAGCAACAAAGATATAACCTTTAAATTAGGCAGAATGGTGTTCCTTCATGTTTGATTTATGTGTCTGAAATTTGAGAGGATTTGGTCTATGGGTTTGGATTTTGGAAGCTTCCGAAGGAGCACCAGAGCAAACGAGTATATCTCCACAATCAACAAAGATAGAACTTTTATTTTTAGTACAAAGGTGTTCTGTTATGTTTCCTTTTCTGTAAAATTGGAAACTGACATTTGAAAGAATTTGAACCATGGGTTCGTATTTTAGATACTGCCGGACGAGCACAAGAGCAACGAGCATATCTCCAAAACCAACAAAAGTAGAACCTTTAAATTTAGTACAATGGTGTTCTGGCATGTTTTCTTTATGTTCCTGAAATGGATTCGATGAATTGGAGTCGCAATTCGGGTACCTGACACACACCTCCCAAGGACTAACAATCTTCGAAATTACTAAAGATAGAAACTTAAAATTTTTTACAAAGGTGTCAAATAAATCCCAAGAGGATGCCTCTTCTACGTTCCTGAAGGTCCGTCCGTCCGTCCGTCTGTTTAGAAAACTTCTACACCGAAAAGAAAAGATAGAAAAAGGTTGAAAACTGTCTTACTATTATAAAAAACTATTCTATGGTTGTTTGTGAAATTTTTAAAAAGTCTTTCTATTTTATTTGATAATTGTGGTATATATTGGAACTTTAAATATTTTATATTTTCATTTGGTGGAACGGTGTGTATCATGTCTATGTTGTTGTGGTCATCTGTATGTTTAGATAAATAATTGTTGTAAATCTTGTTAATAAAAAATATTGGATAATTATTTTGAACTAGTAGATCTTTATATTTTTATTTAAAAATTCTTTTGATGAAATTTTGTAAATTTTGTTGAGGATATTTATAACCACATTTTTCTTGTGGTGTATAGGATGATTGGCTAAAAAATTTAGCGTTCTCCCCGAAGTGGTGGGTTTCCTGTACCAATCCGTCGATATAGTGCCATTATTATTGCTAATTATGTATACATCAAGAAAAGGTATTTTGTTGTCTTTTTCTATCTCTAGTGTGAATTTGAGTTTTTTTAGCCTTGAAAAAGTATAGAAAATATACGAAACGTTGGCGTAAAGATAAATTTTTTTGTGTTTTATTCAGTCCTAATCCAGAGAAAAAATTCAACAAAAGTTCAAATAAGTTATATGTTATTGTATTATTACAATAATTTTTTTTTTCTTTTTTTTTTGCATATTATGATTATTTAAAAAGAAAAATGATTTTTCAATTAAACTAAACTAAATTAAAAATTAAACTAAATTAAAAACAAAAACAAATATGCACACGTATCTTTAATCACATATACACTCGATGCGTGATATATCATATATGTAAACTGCAACTGCTTTATATTTACATTCTTTTGTATTATTTCATGCAAGATTTAGCACGATTTTGATAAAACTTTCTATAGCATTATCTATTTTTCCTTTAGCTTTTATTTTAGATATTAAATTTTTTTTATTTTCTATTTCCTGTTGAAAATTTGCCAAATCTGTTGATTTATTAACGAGAGTGGGCTTATTTAGTTTTTTAATAATCTTTTCGTTGAGGTTCAGTACCACAGCAGAATGGTCTGACTCTGAATCTTAATTATCTTCTAGGCCAATGAAGTTTGGCGATATTTTTTTTGTTATAAAAAAATCCAGTAGATCTGAAATTTTATTTGCATCCGTTGGCCAATAAGTTGGTTTGCCCGTTGAACCCAAGAGATGACAACCCAACTTTCTAATAGATTTTCTTAGCTCTTTTCTTAGCTCTTCTTCTAATAGATTTCCTCAAGAAAGAGTACAGTAAAAGCTATACTCTATTGTAAACAAATATATTCAACTCATTTGTTTGTATCAAATTCAAATGCGTATTAAATTTGATCTCGTAAAAGATTTGATGTTTTGAAAATAAAAAACGAGTACTCGAAATATGATCAATACACACTGAGCATAGCAGGTACTCAAATGAAAAATTATACAAAGCTTAGAATATTATATTATAGAATTCATATTAAAAATATTATATGTAATATTATAATATATGTATTATGTTTTTGTTTATGTATCTAAATCTACTATATACGAAAAAACGTTCACCTAAAATTATTTAAAAAAAGGTTTGATTTTTAAATAGTAAATGAAAGTACATATTCATAAATTGCAAGAAGGCGTCGTATCTTGTGAACCAGAAGTCGGACCGATGTGATTAAAAAAACCTAGTCTCCGATTCTATAGTCGAAATTAAAAATAAAAAAAAAAATGAGAAATGTACCTTTCACCTTCAATGAAATATTATGTACCAGACGCAATGAGGGAAGATGAAAGAAGTGAATGTTGCAGTGATAAGAAAAAAAAAAGTTTCAAATTTAACATGCAGATAGAATTGATAGAATATTGCATTAACGATGTAAAAATTTTGATAGAACCCTGTCTGACTTTTAGAAAAATGTTCCTACAAGAGTGCAATGTTGAACTATTTTTAGAAGCTACAACAACAAGCTTCAGCATGCAACTTATCATATAGAAGAAATTTTCCAAAAACAATAGGTATCATTCCAAACAGAGGATATAGATTAACAGATAATCAATCAAAGATAGCCATACAGTGGCTTATTTGGGAAGAAGATTCTCGTAAAATTAAACAACAAAGCGAAATTAACGGTAGAGAAAAAATAATTTCGAGTGTTAAAGTTGACGAATATTGTGGAGATACTAAAGAGATATATGCATTTTATGGGTGCTATTACTACGGGCATACTAAATGTCTAACTACTAAAAGAGATACGTTATAGATTATGTTATAGGCATCTCTAGTCGCCTTCCTTAGGTTAGCTAAATTCTCATTTCACCAGACCGAGAATTTTTTTTTGCTAGATTTGATAAGACATGACACTTTAAATGAGACCTTCATAGCCTTTGTAAACATGTCAGTCCTTTTTCTAACTCATTCTCATTCACAATACCTCAGTTAGCTACTAATAAAAGTTTTTTTCTTGCTACTTTTCTTAAATTTCTTCAGTTAGTAGCCCTAGGGTTTCTATAGAGCTGGGGATTTTCAGGCTTATGATTGACACTGAAGAGCATCCAGCTGTGATTCAACCAAGCAATCCAGCTTTGGATTAATTTTACATTTTTTCTCTTTTGTAATTCCTTAGCAACCAAGCACCCCCTATAGTTCGCAGAATGAGCTTCAAGACCGTCAGCGCATTTTGAAGTCACATTTTTTTCTTTGTATCACTTTGATGAGAAATGTGCGCTAGCGCATTTTACACATTGAGCTAGACGTTGACAGAATTTTTGCGTATGACCATATTTTTGGCACTTTTTGCACTGAGGAATCTGATTGTTTTTTCTAAGAGCTTCAACTTTTACTCGCATGTGCTGAATAAATTCTATTTTATAAATTTTATTTATATATTCAGAGTTTTCAAATGTTAACATAAATAAAGGTAATCGAACTATAGTTTCTTTATTATTTTTTTTAGTTTTTTTGATTTTATTTGAAACATCAAGGATTTTCCCCTGCCCCTGCTGTTCAGCTAATTTTTATGTCTTCAGGTTGGCATGATGGGTGTAAGTTCCTAGCCATAACTTTGATTGGCCTGGTCAAATTATTTCCATGCGTGTGCCATTCTAATTTAGCTTCATTTATAAGATTTGTCAATTCTCTGTATTCTCCTTCTTTATCAACATTAATTTTTAATTGATGATTTTTCATCATGTTGACTTTTATAGTTAATATTTACCTTTTTGAGAATTTTATTAACTTTGGGGTATTCTACAATTTTGCTTAATATAACCGGAGCAGGTTTTATTTTTCTAGTAAAATTGGCTCTTTCGGTAGTGTGTAACCCTTTATTCTCTTTTACTTTATTTACAGCATTTTCTGGGTTTATTTCTGGAGAATTCTCCGCTTTTCTTTTTATGGATTTTGTTCTCAGAATGCAGTTTATTTCTCGATCTAATACTTCTTCATGTGTATAATATTCTACTGTACTTTTTATATTTTTACTAATTTTTAGTTTTTAGCACATTTCCAAAAAAAATTTGGAAAAAATGTGCTTATTAGTTTCACTCTGTCCGTCCGTCCGTCTGTTTACAAAACTTCTACACCGTTAAAGATAGAGAAAAAAAATTTTAACCATGGGTAGGTCTAATAAAAGAAATAATTTTGTGGAACAACTTTTTCATGTAGCTCCATCCATTACGGAGCTAACACCCCTCAAACTTTGAAGAAACCCTATTTTTAAATGCATATATCTTATGTTCTGCTTAAGATTTTTTCAATCTGAAAACGTCATTCGACAGGTGTTTTCTTTAAATTTTTAAATTAATATCAAAATTATACAATTTTTTTTAAATTTAGTATTTAAATTTACCGTTATGTGAAAACCAAATTTTACATGATTTTTCTACTTTCATAACTCCGGCACGCTTTCAGATACAGACTTGAAATTTTGAGGCAAGAAAGAACTTTTGGAATTAGTATAAGCTTGCTCAGAAATTTTTTTTGGATATGGATTTTTATTATTCATATTTTTACTTTTATTATATATTTGTATTTTATACCTACTACCAGATATTGTATTTAACTGCCGCCGCTTCAGGAATCGAAGCAGATCAGAGAGCAGCCCATTCTGAATCAGATGCTACTGGATTTTAGTTGACATTTTAGTGGACTCATACCACAAGCATTCCTTGCTGCGTGTATTTTTTCCCCCAACCGGTCGGGGGTAATATTTCTTAGAATATGTGTTGTTTCTAATTATACTATATTTTGTTCTAAATTTTTGAAGAACTTCAATAATTAAGAGTTATGTGTATTAAGTATGTACACATGAACTTTAAAAATATTTTTCATTCTTTTAATATCTGTTTACCTGTTCTAAAAAAAATTGTAAAAACTAGTTTAACTCTTTCAAACAATTTAAAATCTTATGAATGCAAATGCTAAAAAAAAAAATTTAAATAAGAACAAAAAGAAAAGAAAAAAAATTATAGAATTATATGTGCATCTGTTATGTAAAATTTCTTTTTCTATTCTATAAAAACATTGAGAAAATAACCGGACATCTTTCATTTACTTTATAGTTGATATTACACTACGTTTTATGATGTAAGGATTAAAAAAAAATAAAGATAAGTTAATTGCAAAACATAAAAATAAAAAACAGATGGAGAAGTAAGTAAAAGAGTAGTTAGAATATGCCGATTCTGGCACAAAAGCGTAAGGCGCGAGTTTTTTATATGAAAATAAATCGACGAAAATAAATAACGGAATGAAAATATATATTATGTGATTGAAAGAAGGGTATTATTGATTTGAGTTTAGGTTCAGAGAATATGTGTTATGAAATTTAAAAATTAAATTATTATTGGAGTTTAAAAAGTTTTAAGGGTAGGGGGTTTAAACCTTTGGTACGATGTTATAAGCGTAGAAGCTTCAGCAAGTTTAGAGGTTGGAAAAGGGAAAGTTGGGAATTCGGCAGGTTCGGAGAATTGGAATAAGATCATAAGGAGCGAAGTTGGGAGATTTAGGATCTCAAGTTGGAAAGTTTGAATACCAAAAAAAATTGATGGAATTAGTGCTTTGGTAGTACGATTTAAAAGGGGCCCTTTGGCATAGCAAGGACCGAAGCGGACCGAATCGGACCCCGCGGAAGTAATTGGGAGCATGTATCAACTATTTTAGATTTTGAATAGACTACACATATTATATTGGAAAGATGTAGTGTTATGAAATTATCAAAAATATCCTAAAGTATGTAGTGAATGTTTTGGTTTTGCGGCAAAAATTAAAAAATGTTTTTGCAAAAATGCAAATTACTTGATTACTTCAAGCTATTTTAATTCTTTTTTTAGGGTATGGAATGTTAAAGTAATATGAAAGTTTATTTTCAATAATATGCATTAAGTGGTTAACTTTGAAATTAGTATTATGGCAAGTTAGGTATGTGTATTATATAAATGGGGTGAGGTTCATGAACAAAGAGCCATTTGTTATTAAATAATATGTTGTGTTAATAAAATGTGCTTACAATAATTTATTTTCTTAATAAATACATATATTAAATAGTAAATCGATATTACTCTGAACCAAAAATGTTCTTTTTTTAGTTTTGATTGGCTCAGCATAAGCATACTTCGAAAAAGTGTCTATTACAGTTAGTAATTTTTTATTTCCTTTGTTATACTTTGCTTATGGAATCATTTCTACTAAATCGATTTGCCATGTATCATTTAAATCTATTTGAATAACTTTTCTAACGTGATGAAGTTCAAGTTAAAAGTAAACAACAAATGAAAAAAAACTTGGGTTTAAAAACTTGTTATACCTGTACGATAAGTAACGGGTATAATAAAATTACTCCTCCGTTTGTAACACCTCGAAATAAGCGAGCTAGATATACCTTCAAAGTCGATTAAGCCATGTCCGTCCGTCCGTCGGCACGCTAACTCAAGAACTAAGAAAGGTAGAATCTTGAAATTTACACAGAATATTCTGGGAGCAATTTGTAGATTCTGGTTGGTTGAGTTCCGACCAAAACTTCGGGTAGCTCCCGAACAACTAATTTTTAGATCTAAACAATTTTTTTGAAATAGAGCCATGAAATTTTAACTGCTGATAGATATCATAAAAATATTAATTTGATGAGTATATTAATGTTTCTGTAGCCCCACCCGTTAGGGAGCTACAGCTCCCCAAAGTTCGAAAAATCTCTATATTTAAATTGTTATAACACAAGCTTTATAAGGTATATCTTCAATCTGAAAATTCCAAACGATAGGTGCTATTATGAGCTTTACAAACATATATATAATAAATATATACTTGTGCTATACGGTGTCTTAATTTACCGTTGTGCGAAACTGAATTATTGCAAAATCCTTTAACCCTTCTATCTTCTAAACGGTTTAAGTTGGAAACTTGAAATTTTGACAGAAGTTAGATCTTTGAAAATGAGTATGAGTCATTTTAGAATATTTTTTTTTGGTCTCACCCCCTGTTTAAGAGCTGTAAAGGGTCAAAAACTGAAAATTTCCTATTTTTAAACATCTGTTACTTTAACTCCTGTTAAAATTTGTTTGAAGTAATAGGTACATAAAAATTAAAGCTTCAACATTAAACTCTAATTTCTGTTAACAACTTTTTTTTAATAATGTAGGGTTATTTTATAATTGGCGAAAGTGTTACTTGATTTTTTCAAATTTTCTAACAAATTTCTTAAACGAATTTTTTGCATTTTGTCTTAAGCACGTTTTACACGGTACAATATTGAATAAATATTGCATCAATATTGAATGGCAATTGTAATGTGTAAATGCTTTCATTCAATATTGAACCAATATTTCATGATTGAATGATCTTGACCGAAAATTTCACAATATTGAATCAATATTGCTTCATGTAAACGCGTTCATTAAATATTGTGTCAATTTCATTATGAAAATGTTAATTTGGTGTATACATCACATTTTTAAGGAAGATGTTTGTAAAAACTTTTAACTTTGTTTTAACCTTTTCAGTATATTTTTTTTTTATATTTAGCAATGCTCAACACCAACAGAAGCTTCTATTAGTGCATCTTCTGATTCAAGATCAACGTTTTGTCCACCGCCCACAAGGAAACGTTCTAAAAATACTGTGAAGGATGAACAAACAAAATTTTTTAAAGAAGCTACTATACATTTATGTCGCAAAAATGACCTCAAAAAGAAGAGAACGAATATGATATTCTCGGAAAAAGAGTAGCATCTCATTTTCGAAAAATGGGAAATTAACAATAGTTTATTGCTGAAAAATTAATGTTTGAATTATTGACCCATGGAAGAATGAACAATCTAACACTAGACTCAAAATTAATTATTAATCCAAATTTGAATGCAAATAAAAATTTAAATTCAAATGCAAATTTAGGAAATAATACCAATTTAATTCATCCAAATCCGGTTACGCCAAGAATAGTCGATAACACATTAATTGTTAATGCATTCGATAATTCCGAGTCAGAAATTTATTCTGAGTCCGAATTGGCTAAGTTTATAATTTTAAACGACAAAAACAATTAAATTAAAAGTAAATTTTTATTTTTTTTTATTTATTATTATTATTTTTTATTTTATATTGTTTTTTTACATTTTTGTTTTTTATTAATGTTAATAAATGAATTTCTTTAAACAATGAAAGTATTTTATTTTACAAATACAAATATAAAATTTATAAATTTCAGATCATGGATATGGCAACATATCAAAATCATTATTCATACAAGGATGTTAATTCTCCTTGACTATTACATCACAAGTTACACATTTTATATTGAAATTCAACTTTTCCTTCGTTATTGTAGTATTCACACAGCTTGTCTCTAATCTCTTTTGCTTTTTGTTTGAAGTCCTTCCGAAATTTACGTTTTGTAGAGCAAGAAATTTGTCATAATTTCCCGAAATTATGGTACCACTATCCAAATCCTCACGTTCAATTAAATTGTTTGAAATATAATCAGAGGATTCTTTCTTTAAAAAGTTATGGAGTACAAAACATGCGAAAACAACTGTATCTGTATTTCGTAAATTAAGTTTTATTGGTTTTGAAATACTTTGAATCTGGAACATAGGATTCCAAAGGCGTTCTCTACCACTCATCTAGCTCTACTTAGCCTATAATTAAAAATTCTTTCCTCTCTTGAAATTTGGGCCTGTGGGTATGGTTTCCAAATATTCTCTGACAAAGAAAAAGCGAATCTCACATACGCAAATAATGCTTATAATCTTCAGGTTCAGTCAGTCTTAATTTTTTTACAAGAATGCTATCGGAATATAAATTTCTTTCCGTAAGCCATTCTCTAACCCATTTTATTTTCTTTTTTTTATCATTTTTTAGTGCCGTTAGCACTCCACCACAGAATACTATAAATTTTTTCTGCTCAACTAAATCACACATTGTTATTGATACACTATGAAAATCTCAATGAATTAAAAATTTATTTATTATAAATATTGCAGTAGTGTAAATGCATACAAAACGATATTGTATCAATATTGTATGGAAATTGTATCGTTTAAATGCACTCAGACAATATTGAAACAGTATTGTTTCAATCGAAATTGATGCAATATTTATTCAATATTGTACCGTGTAAAACTTGCTTTACTCGATAATTTGAAATTGTTGAGGATTTAATGCGTAGTACAAAAAAATATAAATAAATAAACAACATAATGGTTGCTTGAAGAATTTTTATTTATATGATATTGATATACATAAATACTTATATAATATCATGTTTATTTACATATCGTATATGTCACTGATGAATGAATGATAAGAGTATAGATGTATATCATAATCTAGCGCCGTATTTACATACATATATGTATTTTATTGTACTTATAAGAAATTATTCTATGAATGGAAATATTTTTAACGAAATATTGCAATGTATGGCGATATACTTATAACAATATAAATATACTATGTACGCATTAATATAATATAATATTTAAAATTATATTTACTATTTCGTAATTTAATATACATTTACCGCTTAGTATTAAATGGTACTATAGAATATTTAAAAAAGCTTTGGATTGATAATCCTTATGTGGAAGATAAGAATCTGCTTTTGAAGAATGTATAAATATATAGTTTGAATATATGTACAACCCATAGTTCTAGAAATTATAAAATTAACCCAAATTATTTTAAAATACTAAAATATTAAAAAAATAATATTGTAAGCAGAGTGACAGGCTGTGAACATACTAGCGGTTCGTACGGGTATCTTAGAGTTGACAAAGGTAACTGCATTCTTTCTCGTTTTTAATATTAAATAACAGCATTGCATTTTTTACTAAAAGTTTATAAATTTTTATTCATTAAATAATATATCGTTTATTTATCCATGAATCATGTTTTTTATCAAAGCCAAGCCATCTAACCAAAACTTGATTTCCTTTTTTTCTTATTATTTTTTCCACAAGGTAAACATTTAAAATTTAACAAATGTAAGTTCAGGTTCATAAAAACTGCCTTTTGTTTGTTTTTGTGTGTAATCAAGTAAATTTTATGTTATTTGTCAGTTCTTTTTATTTTTGCTATGGTATATATTTCTGTTTACCAATCAGATTGAAAACCTTTTGCAAATACACTTTTGAATTTACTTATACGAATAAAATCTAAAACTTTATATTTTGCTTTTCGGAATACTTTTAATTTATTGTATACAGTTTTTAATAATAATTTCTCATTTTTCTTTGTAACCCATTTAAGTTAAAGTTTAATTGTATGAATTATATTTTTCTATTAGCGATGGTAGAGTAGTTAACCATTTATATGTGCCTTGTAAACTAAATTGTTTCCACGTCGGTTTTTTTAGCGAACGATTGAACGTTCTACAATTGATACTTTTAGTTCTGGATATGTATGATAATGGATAATTTTATTTTTCCACATTAGATTTTACAATTTTTTGTTGAAAAATTCCGTACCTTGATCAGATTGTAAATTTTTTGCTTTTTTACCAGCCCGCTTAAAAATAGTTTTCTTTGCTATTAAAACATTATTAGCACTTTTGATTTTAACCGGTTCAGCATACGCAAATTTTGAAAATGTATCAATTACTGTCAATAAATATTTATATCCCTTGTTGAATATGGAATCATTTCAACCAAATCAATATTCCAAGTATCATTTAAGGATATTAGAAGAATTTCAAGAAAGAAATATCGGTTGGGATTTATAAGCTATTATAAATTTAACTATAAATATAAAGAAATTTTCAGCATTTGGTGGATCTAGGACCGAATCGGACCCTGCCAAAGTTATTGGGAGCATGTATCAACGATCTTAGATTTTGAATAGACTATATTATATTGGAAAGATGTAGTGTTACGAAATTATCAAAAATATCCTATAGTATATAGTGAATGTTTATGGTTTTGCAATAAAGAATAAAAAATGTTATTGGGAGCATGTATCAATGATCTTAGATTTTGAATAGACTATATTATATTGGAAAGATGTTGTGTTATGAAATTATCAAAAATATCCTATATTATATAGTAAATGTTTATGGTTTTGCAATAAAGAATAAAAAATGTTAATTAAATGCATTTTAACTTGATTATTTCAAGCTATTTTAATTGTTTTTTAATATAAAACATGAAACAGATGTATTTTGTGCGGTTGTGGGAGTTCGCTCTGAGATTTCTATCGACATAGACGTACTTTTATGAAAAGCAAAAAAAAAATTAAATTAAAATCTTAAATTTCAAATAAAAAATTATTACTTATAAAAAAAAAAATTTTTACGTATTAAATATATCAAAATAAAATAAAAAGTGATTAATTTTTTGAGATACAAATATGAAAAAAAAATAAAATACTTTAAATAAATTGTGGTTTTTCAAATAGGGATTGCAAAATGCAATCCGAAAAAAAATCCAAATGATAATATAAAAGAAACTATTAATAAAAGTTTAGATAAGTTAATAAAAGACAAGAACACCATGTCGGAAAGTAAAATTTTAAAAAGATTAAGAACCGAAAATAATAAACTTAAATTAAAATTAGCAAGCCTTGAGAAACAGGTCGAAAATCTTTTAAAATCTAATGATGAAATAAAAAATAATTTAAAAAATAAAGAAACCGAAACACATGCATCTAGCAGTAAAGAAATTTTGCCAAGAACAACAAAATTACATGTCCTCTCTGCGAATTATGGGTTTTTAAAACACAAGAATTTAAATTTATATTTAAATTATTTTATTTTTTTTTTTCCTCAACTTTAAAGTTTGAGTTTGATCTTAAGACTGAATTTTATTTGACAAAGTTGTACTTATATATTAATTTAATATGCTTAAATTAACTTAGTGCTAAGATCATCAAAAAAATAATGTTGTTTTATTTTTTTGTTAAAATATAAAATATAAAAATGTTATTGTTAAAATATAAAAATGTTTAAAACAAAAAAAGGTGAATGAGCTACTATAATATTATGCCAACACAATACCATGCAACATTATATTAAGTTGTGTCAACATGATGTATCATGCTACATTATGGCAACACATATCTCATGCTACATTATGTCAACATAATATTATGTAACTCATCCCCTCTTAAGTTTGAAACTCTCCTGAGTTCAAATTATGATTATCTATATTAACATTCTTACAATTCAAAGATAGGGAACATCATTATAAAAACTTTACTTAATTCTTAGTTTTATTCTTAATTTTTTCAATATTATACATTTTTGAATTCATATAACTTAGTAATAAATATACAAATCTAATAGATCTAATAAATATTACAAAGTATAAAAATTGACTTAAATAATACACTTATATTTTTTTTTTACTTATTTATTATATAATTAAAATTTTTTTTTTTTTTTGGTTTTAAATATCAATTTGTTACTTTTAATATAGCAACATACATAATTTTATTTTATTTTTCAAACCAAGTGCAATATTCTTTATTGTTTAAATTATTTTTTTTTTTTTGTTTTATATTTTTGCAATTACATACTTATACCTACATTATGATATTATATACGTATTACCTAATACATATTTTTTTTTTTTTTTTAATTAATCATATTTTTTTTTCTTATAGAACAAAAAAAAATTGTACTTGTAATAAATATGAATTTAAATTTTATATTTTTGCTTTAAAATTAAATTATGTTCTCTTAAGAGTTACGTAATATTTATTTTGATTTTTTTTTTGTTTTTTAAGCTTAGAGTAAAGGAATAATGTTAAAAATAAATTTTGTAAAAGACGTTCTCTTTAGAGTTACGTCGAATTTATATTTTGGCTTTTTATACTTTGAACATGTTTTTGCTTTATTTTTCAGAATAAGGCTTTGGATTAAATTAAACTTTTTATTTAAAAAATAGGATAATTTATTAAATTATTCAAAGCATTGAAATATATCTTAAGATCTATTTCAAAGGAAAAATTTAATTCTAAAATAATGTATAGAATATTTATACAAATAATATAATTTTTATTTTTACAGCCAATAATAATAAAATTTGATTTTCATATATTCTATATGCAAAAATATTTGTCTGTTAGCAAAAAGTTTTCAACAATATTTCTTCTATCTAATAATTATTGGTTTGCCCAAGTTTTCGGCAAATCACATATTTATTTCATATATTTATAAATATATAAATTTCATTTACATAAAACTAATTTATAACATAATTAAAAAATAGATTTTATTTTCTTTTAAGTTAAAATTAAAAAATGTTTAGAAAAAAAATGATTATGTATATTATTTTAAAAATTTTAAATAAAACCATGTTTATTCTAAAAAAATTGATACCTTATTTATTCTTCAATAATTTCGTTGGTCGGCAACGGATTTTTCTCTGGAGTTTCTGTTTTAATTTGCTCCACTTAACATTCGCAATGCCATTGATGAAATTTAAATTTCCCATTTCTTGCTCAATTGTTTTTTATCTGATAATGGATTTACTTCACCATTTTGAGCAGGATGCAAGTTTGCAGCACTTAATCCTTCAAATTGTGATTTTAATTGACATACTGTAACTTTTCGTAAATCTTTTAACGTTGGTGCAACCATACTGAATTCTTATTATTAAATATGTATTTAAATATTTCAATTTACGGTTCGTATCACAAGATTTACTATCTTTGGATAGCAAATCCTACACGACTGCGCCAATTATGGGTTTTTAAAACACAAGAATTTAAATTTATATTTAAATTATTTTATTTTTTTTTTCCTCAACTTTAAAGTTTGAGTTTGATCTTAAGACTGAATTTTATTTGACAAAGTTGTACTTATATATTAATTTAATATGCTTAAATTAACTTAGTGCTAAGATCATCAAAAAAATAATGTTGTTTTATTTTTTTGTTAAAATATAAAATATAAAAATGTTATTGTTAAAATATAAAAATGTTTAAAACAAAAAAAGGTGAATGAGCTACTATAATATTATGCCAACACAATACCATGCAACATTATATTAAGTTGTGTCAACATGAGTATCATGCTACATTATGGCAACACATATCTCATGCTACATTATGTCAACATAATATTATGTAACTTGCGTGGAGAGAATGCGAACTATGAATCTCACGAAATTATGGATGACGAAGACGATGTAGAGGTTATAACACAAAACGATCTCGTCATACAAAATAATACAAAAAGAAAAATGGAAAATAACAAAAACAACAACAATAATAAAGAAAATAGCAATAACAATAATAAAGAAAATAACAAAACCAACAAAAGTGATGAGGGTGAGTTTATTAAATTTATGCAAGTGTTATCACAAAAAAATTTAGTAAATAAAAACAAAAATAATAATAAAAAACTACCAGTCCACCAAGAAGATAACCAAAATTCTAATAATATCTAAAAAAATAATTTAATTAATAACAATAATAAATAGAGATAATATCATTTCCTCTGAGTCTCGTTTGGAAACTTCCAAAATACGAATACATGGTTCAAATTCTTTCAAATGTCAGTTTCCCATTTTACAGAAAAGGAAACATAACAGAACACCTTTGTACTAAAAATAAAAGTTCTATCTTTGTTGGTTGTGGAGATATACTCGTTTGCTCTGGGCCTCGTCCGGAAGCTTCCAAGATTTGAACCCATGGACCAAATCCTCACAAATTTCAGAAACATAAATCAAACATGAAGGAACACCATTCTGCCTAATTTAAAGGTTATATCTTTGTTGCTTCTGGAGATAATATCATTTGCTCTGAGGCTCGTTCGGAAGCTTCCAAAATCCGAACCCAAGGACCAAATCCTCTCAAATTTCAAATACATAAATCGAACGGGAAGGAACATCATTGTACAAAATTTAAAAGTTCTATCTTTGTTGATTTTGGAGATAATCTAATTTGCTCTGGCGCTCGTTCGGAAACTTCCCAAATCCAAACCCATGGACCAAATCCTCTTAAATTTCAGAGACATAAATAGAACAGGAAGGCACATCATTGAACAAAATTTAAAAGTTCTATCTTTGTTGATTTTGGAGATAATCTCATTTGCTCTGGTGCTCGTTCGGAAGCTTCCAAAATTCAAAACCATGGACCAAATCCTCTTAAATTTCAGAGACATAAATCGAACGGGAAGGAACATCATTGAACAAAATTTAAAAGTTCTATCTTCGTTGATTTTGGAGATAATTTCATTTGCTCTGGTGCTCGTTCGGAAGCTGCCAAAATCCAAACCCATTGACCAAATCCTCTCAAATTTCAGATACATAAATCGAACGGGAAGGAACATCATTGAACAAAATTTAAAAGTTCTATGTTTGTTGATTTTGGAGATAATCTAATTTGCACTGGCGCTCGTTCGAAAGCTTCCCAAATCCAAACCCATGGACCAAATCCTCTTAAATTTCAGAGACATAAATCGAACGGGAAGGAA
The DNA here is from genome assembly GCA_947095535.1 of Poecilobothrus nobilitatus. Classification (NCBI taxonomy): domain Eukaryota; kingdom Metazoa; phylum Arthropoda; class Insecta; order Diptera; family Dolichopodidae; genus Poecilobothrus; species Poecilobothrus nobilitatus. Next base: position 185,515,681 of record OX352772.1, read on the forward strand.
CATCATTGTACAAAATTTAAAAGTTCTATCTTTGTTGATTTTGGAGATAATCTCGTTAGCTCTTGTGCTCGTCCGGAAGTTTCCAAAATACGAACCCATGGTTCAAATTCTTTCAAATGTCAGTTTCCCATTTTACAGAAAAGGAAACATAACAGAACACCTTTGTACTAAAAATAAAAGTTCTATCTTTGTTGGTTGTGGAGATATACTCGTTTGCTCTGGGACTCGTCCGGAAGCTTCCAAGATTTGAACCCATGGACCAAATCCTCCCAAATTTCAGAAACATAAATCAAACATGAAGGAACACCATACTGCCTAATTTAAAGGATATATCTTTGTTGCTTTTGGAGATAATATCATTCGCTCTGAGGCTCGTTCGGAAGCTTCCAAAATCGGAACCCAAGGACCAAATCCTCTCAAATTTCAGAAACCTAAATCAAACATGAAAGAACACCATTCTACCGAATTTAAAGGTTATATCTTTCTTGTTTTTGGAGATAATCTCATTTGCTCTTGGGCTAGTTCGGAAGCTTCCAAAAACCAAACCCATGGACCATATCCTCTTAAATTTCAGAGACATAAATCAATCGGGAAGGAACATCATTGTAAAAAATTTAAAGGTTTTATCTTTGTTGGTTGTGGAGATATACTCGTTTGTTCTGGGGCTCGTCCGGAAGCTTCCAAGATTTGAACCCATGGACCAAATCCTCACAAATTCCAGAAACATAAATCAAACATGAAGGAACACAATTCTGCCTAATTTGAAGGTTATATCTTTGTTGCTTTTGGAGATAATATCATTCGCTCTGAGGCTCGTTCGGAAGCTTCCAAAATCCGAACCCAAGGACCAAATCCTCTCAAATTTTAGAGACCTAAATCAAACATGAAAAAACCCCATTCTACCGAATTTAAAGGTTATATCTTTCTTGTTTTTGGAGATAATCTCATTTGCTCTTGGGCTATTTCGGAAGCTTCCATAAACCAAACCCATGGACCATATCCTCTTAAATTTCAGAGACATAAATCAATCGGGAAAGAACATCATTGTAAAAAATTTAAAGGTTTTATCTTTGTTGGTTGTGGAGATAAACTCGTTTGTTCTGGGGCTCGTCCGGAAGCTTCCAAGATTTGAACCCATGGACCAAATCCTCACAAATTCCAGAAACATAAATCAAACATGAAGGAACACAATTCTGCCTAATTTGAAGGTTATATCTTTGTTGCTTTTGGAGATAATCTCATTTGCTCTGGGGATCGTTCGGAAGCTTCTAAAATCCAAACCCATGGACCATATTTTCTTAAATTTCAGAGATTGGTATCTTAGAGTTGACAAAGGCAACTGTATTCTTTCTCGTTTTTAATATTAAATAACAGAATTGCATTTTTTACTAAAATTTTATAAATTTTTATTCATTAAATAATATATCGTTTATTTATACATGAATCATGTTATTTATCAAAGCCAAGCCATCTAACCAAAACTTGATTTCCTTTTTATACCCGTATGAACTATGTTCAAGGGTATAATAAATTTCCCATTACGTTTGTGACACCTTAAAGGAGCCGAGCTAGATATAGTGTCAATTGTATGGATCGGCTCAGAATCGAATTCTGAGTCGATTAAGCCATGTACGTCCGTCCGTCCGTCCGTCCGTCCGCACGATAACTCAAAAAATAAAGGAGCTAGGAGGCTGAAATTTTTTTTACGTCACTTTAGCAAAATTGTTAGTTTTGCTATTTAAATTCAACATTTTCGGTCGGCGGGTTCGAGTAGCTGCCATACAACTTCTTTCTTTATATAGAAATAACTCAGTATCTATTCAAGCTAGGTTTCTGAAATTTTGCAAATGATGATCAAGTTTTATGGCAACAACTTCTGCAAAATTTAGTTGTGTTGGTGCGGCGGGTTCGGGTAGCTGCCATACAACTTCTCCGTTTAAATGAGAATAACTCAGTGTTTATTGAAGCTAGGAATCTGAAATTTAGTAAAGAGGTGTCGAGTTACATGCCAACAACTTCTGTAAAAGTTGTTTGGTCTAGAGCAGCCGGTTCAGGCTTCTTGCACCTCTTGGAAGTTAATAAAGCTAGGCGTCTGAAATCTTGCAAATGATGATCAAGTTTTATGGCAACAACTTTTGCAAAATTTGGTTGTGGTGGTGCGACGGGTTCGGGTAGCTGCCATACAACTTATCCGGTTAAATGAGAATAACTCAGTGTTTATTGAAACTAGGAATCTGAAATTTAGTAAAGAGGTGTCGAGGTATATGCCAACAACTTTTGTAAAATTTGTTTGGTCTAGAGCAGCCGGTTCAGGCTTCTTGCACCTCTTGGAAGTTAATAAAGCTAGGCGTCTGAAATCTTGCAAATGATGATCAAGTTTTATGGCAACAACTTCTGCAAAATTTGGTTGTGGTGGTGCGACGGGTTCGGGTAGCTGCCATACAAAATCTCTTTTTAAATGAAAAGAACTCAGTGTCCTTCCGCACGATAATCTAGGTATCTGCAATTTTGCGAATGATGATCAAGTTTTATGGCAACAACTTCTGCAAAATTTGGTTGCGGTGAAAAAGTGTCGAGTTGCATGCCAAAAACTTTTGTAAAATTTGATTGATCTAATGCGGCCGGTTTAGGCTTCTTGCATTTCTTGGAACTTAATGAAGCTAGGCGCAATAGATTCGGGTAGCTGTCATACAACTCCACAATTTACATAAATATATCTCTGTAGTTCGGTACTAAAACATCTGAATGTTTTTAAAAGATGATCAAGTTTTATAATAGGATATAATATACGGGTATACGGGTATACCCGTATATTACGGGTATACGGGTATCCCAGAGTTGACACAGTCTACTCTACTGCACTTTTCCTCGTTATTAACAGCTTTTTATTAACTTGTTTGGGTAAAGGATAGAATCTTAGAAGCCAATTTAAACACACTTCCCGTTGAGCTAGAGACTTGAAATTTTCTTCATTAGATCAGATCCCGATGACAATACATGATTTTAAAATAATAATATCGAAAAACATTAGAGAAATTAGCTTAATTTCAAAATTAAATTTTCATACAAAGATATAACAGAATTTTTAACAGAATTATTACAGAACCAAAATAAAACATTTTATCTAAATTTACTAAACTCACCAATACCAATACGTATAAGTAATACATAAATGTTTTTTTTTTCTATAAAAGACTATTGTTTTTTATGTAGCCCACATTGCATTGTATGCGTACATATACATAGGTACTTACTTCAAAATATGTAATAATATGTGCTTCGAAAATATTTTTGGTTGGAAACGATGAATTTGAAAGATATGAATGTGTAAACAAATTAATGTGCCGCACTTGAGAACACAGTGTACAATTTTATATGCATTTACTTAAAATTTAGTAAGCAAGTGTTAAATTTAAGTTTTTTTTCATCAAACCAATTGATTTTTAGTATACATTTTTATTTATAAAAGCAATGAGTTTATTTATAATATTTATATAGATATGTGTTTTTCCTTTCTTAATTATAATTAAAATAGGGCTTTTCTGTCGAAACTCTTAACATATTAAAATCGCATATTATGGCCCTAACATTGATATCTAAATTGGGAGCTGCCTTTAAATTAAGATCTATTAGGGAATGATGATCTGCACCACTAATGCCTTTTTCTGAAGTATAAAAACTAAGAATATATTTCCAATTATGTAAAAACATTAAACAACAAAAAGAATATATTAAAAATAAGAAATCCATTTTTTTTTAAAAATAGTAAATGGTATAACAATCAAAGGTATAAAAATATCGTAATGGTATAACAATATCGTACGGGTATAACAATCAAAGTAACATTTTTTGTTCTCTTTTTTCTCTATTCGTTTTTATTTTTGTTCCAGTATTACAGTTTCCTTTTTTTTGTTTTCTGTTATATAGGTACGCTAAGTATTTCCTTTTTTTTTTTTAAATGTTTAATTTATACATGCATTCTATTTAAAAAATATAAATTATACCTAACCTATAGAACATTCTGAATTTTTTTTTGTTCGTTTATGTTTACCGTCCATTCATTTAAATATAACTGTTGCCTACATATTAAAAAATAATAAATCTATAACTACATACATAAATAGCCATATATTCTTTCATATACATATGTATCTATTTTATGAGCTGAACTTCTCAGTGTTGCATTATATCATAATGCGGCAAAATTTTTAAAAAATTAAGAAAACGTTGCATAGCTAAATTCAAAATTTAAATAAAAATATTGCACTTTTATAATGTTCTTTATTTCCACTTAAAATGCGACCCTTTAAAAACCTTGATTTATACACTGCCTTGTTTTTCCTTTCTTTTCATAGCATAACATTTTAATATTTCTTTTTTCCTATTTGTTATGTGGGTAAATATCTGATATGCACATATACATAAGAAATAGCCTTTAAAAATATTTAAAAACAATCAAAGTAACATTTTTTGTTCTCTTTTTTTTTCTATTCGTTTTTATTTTTCTTCCAGTATTACATTTTACTTTTTTTTCTGTTATTTAGGTACTCTAAGAACTTATTTTTTTTTTTTAATATTAAATTTATGCATACAGTCTATTTAAAAAATATAAATTATTAGCTATAAAACATTCTGAATTTTTTTTTTTTTCGTTTATGTTTACCGTCCATTCATATAAATATAATTGTTGGTATTGAAAAATAATGAATCTATAATTACACACATATATATTGATATATTCATTCATAAACATGTTATAGTAGTATGGGTACTATATAATGATCTGAACTTCTGATTGTAATATTATATTATCTATTGTGGCAAGATTTTTAAAAAATTAAGGAAACATTGCATAGCAAAATTAAAAATTTAAATAAAATTGTTATTGCAATTTTATAATGTTCTTTATTTCCACTTAAAAATGCGACCCTTTAAAAACTTTGATTCATACACTGCCTTGTTTTTTTCTTTCTTTTCATAACATAGCATTTTAATATTTTTTTTTTTTATCTGTTATGTATATATAACAAACGTATGTTTCTTTCTTTTAAAATCATAACATTTTAATAGTTCTTTTTTTCTATCTGTTATGTTGGTAAATATCAGATGTGCACATAAGAAATAGACTTTAAAAATATTTAAAAACAATCAAAGTAACATTTTTTGTTCTCTTTTTTTTCTATTGGTTTTTATTTTTCTTCCAGTATTACATTTTTCTTTTTTTTTGTTTTCTGTTATTTAGGTACGCTAAGTATTTTTTTTTTTTTTTTTAAATGTTTAATTTATACATGCATTCTATTTAAAAAATATAAATTATAACCTATTCTGAATTTTTTTTTGTTCGTTTATATTTATTGTCCATTCATATGCATACATAAAATTTTTTTTTGTTCGTTTATGTTTACCGTCCATTCATATAAATATAACTGTTGCCTACATATTAAAAAATAATAAATCTATAACTACATACATAAATAGCCATATATTAATTCATATACATATGTATCTATACTATGAGCTAAACTTCTCAGTGTTGCATTATATCATAATGCGGTAAAATTTTTAAAAAAATGTCAGCGTTTCTCTCACTCGGCCGTTAATTGCAATATGGACTATAGGTGCGTAAAATGCGGAGAGAGCCATACACCAGGAGAATGTACAATAACACAAGAAGATGGGAGAGACATGCTTACTTGCATTCTTTGTAAGCAAAAAGGGCATCCAGCATCGTACAGAAATTGCCCAGTGTACAAAGAAAAAGAAAAAAAAGAGAAGAAAAAAGATAACAAAAGAAAATATAAACAAGTAAATGTAACAGTAAGTCGATGCAACCGACTTATTAATACCCTACACCTGAATAATTCGAATTAAATTCAAAATCCATAAGTTTTATTGCCGGCTGCTTGAACTTCTTACCTTTTCTGTCTTATTCAACTCGAATTTCAGGAACGTAAAAGAGGCATCCTCTGGGGATATGCTTGACACCTTTGTAAAAAATTTTAAGTTTCTATCTTTATTAATTTCGAAGATTGTTAGTCTTTGGGAGGTGTGTGACAGGTACCCGAATTGCCACTCCAATTCATCGAATCCATCTCAGGAACATAAAGAAAACATGCCAGAACACCATTGTACTAAATTTAAAGGTTCTACTTTTGTTGGTTTTGGAGATATGCTCGTTGCTCTTGTGCTCGTCCGCAAGGTTCCAAAATACGAACCCATGGTTCAAATTCTTTCAAATGTCAGTTTTCAATTTTACAGAAAAGGAAACATAACAGAACACCTCTGTACTAAAAATAAAAGTTCTATCTTTGTTGGTTGTGGAGATATACTCGTTTGTTCTGGGGCTCGTCCGGAAGCTTCCAAGATTTGAGCTCATGGACCAATACTCACAAATTTCAGAAACATAAATCAAACATGAAGGAACACCATTCTGTCTAATTTAAAGGTTATATCTTTGTTGCTTTTGGATATAATATCATTTGCTCTGAGGCTCGTTTGAAAGCTTCCAAAATACGAATACATGGTTCAAATTCTTTCAAATATCAGTTTCCAGTTTTATAGAAAAGGAAACATACCAGCACACTCTTGTACTAAAAATAAAGGTTCTATCTTTGTTGGTTGTGGAGATATACTCGTTTGTTCTGGGGCTCGTTCGGAAGCTTCCAAGATCCGAGCCCATGAACCAAATCCTCTCAAATTGCAGAGACTTAAATAAAACATGAAAGAACACCACTCTGCCAAATTTAAAGGTTATATCTTGGTTGGTTTTGGAGATAATCTCATTTGCTCTGATGCTCGTTCGGAAGCTTCTAAAATCCAAACCCATGGCCCAAATCTTCTTAAATTTCAGAAACATAAATCGAACGGGAAGGAACATCATTGTACAAAATTTAAAGGTTCTATCTTTGTTGGTTTTGGAGATAATCTCGTTTGCTCCGGAATCATTCTTAAGCTTTCAGAATCCGAACCCATGGAACGATTTTGTCCAGATTTGAACATAGCCTTCCTTTCGTAATTAGTAGCCTACTTTATAAATTTCATCAAGATAGCTTTATTAGTTTTTGAGTTATCGTGTGAACGAACGGACGGACGGACGGACATCGTTAAATCGACTTAGGAGGTGATCCTGATTCAGAATATATATACATCTCCATATCTAACTCGCTTCCTTTTGGTGGTTACAAACACCATATCAAAGATAATATACCCTATACTTTAGGTGTAGGGTATAAAAATATGTATAATATGTATAATAACTAAACCTAGCGTATCATTTGCAAATATATTAGGTAATACTAACCAAAACAATAACACTAATAATGTTAGCAACAATAGTAACAATGTTAACAATAATCACAATATTTTAGAAGAATTAAATAAAAATATGAGTTTAATCTTAAAAAAAATTAACACAATAGAAGCAAATATTAATAAAAATTCAAATGACATTAAATATTTATACGAAATGTTTAATGTGCCTAATAACTTCTAGTTATATCACTCACAATAAACATTAATTTAGAAATAATTGCAATTAATGTTAATTCTCTAGTCTCATACAATAAAATATTTTCTCTTATGCATTTCCTAGGAACGAGAAAAGCAGATATTTTCTGCCTTTGAGAAACTAAACTACAAAAAAAACATTATTTTTAAGTAAATGATTATAACACTATAAGTCAAGATCGTAATAACCAAGAAAATAGTGGTACAGCAATTGTATAAAAAACAAGTAAATGTAACAGTAAGTCGATGCAACCGACTTATTAATACCCTACACCTGAATAATTCGAATTAAATTAAAAATCCATAAGTTTTTTTGGCAGCTGCTTGAACTTCTTCCCTTTTCTGTCTTATTCAACTCGAATTTCAGGAGCGTAAAAGAGGCATCCTCTTGGGATTTACTTGACACCTTTGTAAAAAATTTTAAGTTTCTATCTTTATTAATTTCGAAGATTGTTAGTCCTTGCGAGGTGTGTGTCAGGTACCCGAATTGACACTCCAATTCATCGAATCCATCTCAGGAACATAAAGAAAACATGCCAGAACACCATTGTACTAAATTTAAAGCTTCTACTTTTCGTCGCGTGAATAAACATTTGTTGTATGTAGCAAACTCCACTTTTTGAAAATTAACATTTAAAGTTTCATATTGATATTTCTTCAAAACTGTTCCATAGAATTTTGTAAAAAATTGTACAGAGCTTTTACTAAAGCTTAAGATAAGATAGTGAAATTTGAATTAAATTCAGCAAATATTGTGGAAAATATTGCTTAATTCCTTCAGTAACCAATTGTTCTAAACGCCAACTTTTTACACATGACGTGTTGTTTTAGTATAACATACAACAATTCTTGCAGTACATACTACAAATGTTTACAAAATGTGAATTGTGACAAAATATCTAGTATGTCATTTCTAAAAGTATAAAATAAAACACAAATAATGTATATAAAGTATATTATTAAATAATTGAAATTAAAAAGCAAAATAAAAATGAAATTCAACAAAATGAAACTAATTCAACATATTTTCTTCTTAAAATAAAAAAAAAAATTCAACAAAATAAAATTAATTCAACATATTTTTTTCTTAAAAGTACAAAAATAAGATTATATACTATTATTATAATATAGCACTAGATTTATAGATTTATATTAAGTATTGCATTATAAAACGCTTTATCTTCATCGGTAGATCGATAGGGAATCATAGTAAGTAAATCTTTTTTTTTATTTGAATCTACTACTGTTTTTGGTAGAGTATATAAATTTTGTTCAAATATTCTATTCGTGTTAAAATTATGTCGTTTTTGTGCTTTAAGATTAATTTCAGAGTACATAGTTTGCTCAAATGAGGTCTTGTAGCAAATTTGAAACAAATTATTTTTTTTATATTGCAAGGACTTAATTTTTGTAAATGGTATCTGTTGATAACAAAACGTATCAGCTTTTTTGGAGTAATTTTTAAAATAATTTTTATTCATTTGCAAAATTTTTAAAGTAGTATTTTCAAATTTCATATTTATTAATAACCTTATTAAAGTAACTTGACTGGGGATTTCCACATTTCTCAAATATCTTTCGATTGTGCTATGCACACAATCAACTTCCTGAATAGAAGAATGACCAGGTTCGCAAAATGTTTGCACGATTTGTTCAATTGATGTATTATTATACAAAAACTGTAGTAACGATGTAGAAGTAATTTTATTTTTATTTTGCGGTACGCAAGAGTCGCTCCATAATATAAACTTTCGAATTTCTGGGTAGTCTATTACAATTTTGTTTAATATTTTAATTAGGGCACTAGCTATTACGTTTCCAGATCTACCGCAGGAACTTTCATTCCAAATCGCGCAATAGTTATCTTATCTTTATTTGATTTTATAAGAGTTCCAGTCAAATTATATATGTTTAATTTACGCTTGTAATAAAAATTTGATACGTACATTTTCGGTAACGTAAAAACGTTTTGTAAGTCATAACAAATTATGGCTGTATTCATATCGATATTTTGACGATCAACGTCACGTTCTGCTTTCGTGTATCTTTTTTCATTTAGATGTTTATCAAATATATCTTTTTCTGCTTCAGTATGTTTACCGTTTTTTGCTTTAAACAATGAACATTTATCGCAGAGGTCCTTCTTGGGAACATGAAAGGACAAATTGAATCGATAATTGAAAATTTGTCTATATCGGCATAAGGTTCCTGGTTCCTTCGCTTGTATTTTATATAATGAATACATTTTTGGTACATTTAAGGTACTTTCCAAATATTTGCATGTTGATGTTGAGCGACAATAATGTGATTCAACAGTAGGAAAACTTTTTATATGATCCATTACTTCTTTAAGTTTTTCCTCTGAAATTCCTTTTCTACCCACTTTTTTTTTTGGTTTTTCGCAAACAGCTATTTTGTCAAAATAATAATAAATTGTTCTATCCGTTATCCCCAAAGTATTTAAAAAGTATTTTTTACACACATGTAAAGTTCTATTGTTTATTTTAAAGTAATAATTATTAGAATTTTTTTTCTTCAATTCCAAAATATTATTTGTTGAACTTCTTCGCCTTTTTATCTGTTCCGGTTTTACATAGGTGCTATAAAAAGCATATTTTCTTTTAGAGTCAAGCTTCCAAAAATTTTTATGTATAATTTCTCTTTCTTCAACGGAAATAAATTCTGTGCACTGATGGAAACAAGTTCTTTTACATGTTGGGCCTACTTTTTTAGGTGATTTTTCTTTTCCATTTCTATCCACAAAAGACATTCCTTGTTCCCTTAGACGCTTCCTAATATTTTGCTTCCATAATTGTGGCTGCTTTTTTCTTTTCCTACTTTTTGGTGTTGACTGGTCAGTACCCGCTAATAATAAATAAGTTCAGTATCAAATATATTGTAATTCAAATTATATTATTTTTAATTATATAAACTTACAACTGCTATAATTCGATGGTAATTCTCGAATAAGATTTGTATTCGAGGTTGACGCGCTACCAACAATTTCATTTGCTCTCTCATAATAGTCTTTAAGAAGAAACGTTGGATCACCCTGCTCATCATCCGAAGAAAAATCTAATAATGAACTATCTTCATCCCTAAAAATTTCAGCAACACAAAGCATTTAAAATTATAATAAAAAAAAATACTAATACAGTAGACTATCGTATGACACCATAAATTTAACAAGATAACAAATTTTTGTATAATTCGCAAGGAAATGCAATTTGGTATTTTGTACAATTTCAAAGTTTTTCCAATAAAACCAATTTAATTTATCAAAAAATTTGGTTAAATTAACTTCTAAAAGTACAATTTTATTTTTAGAAATTTATAATTTGATTGTTTGTTTTTATTTTTCAAGAAAAGGGTGTAAAAAATCTTAAAAGAAAATAATTTGTTATTGTAATCAATAACAACAAATCATTACACTTTGCATCAGGGTGTCTTACGGAACTCTTCTACATATTAAGTAACCTTATATGTACTTACAATTTTTCATTTGAATTGTTATGATCTTCGAATATTTCTAATAATTCTCTAAAAAAAAATACCACCAATAAATTTTTAAAACAAGAAAAACACAAAAGTTTAATAACAAAAACACACACTTACAATACTTCTTTTGAAATAGATGGCACGGGTGACGAAGACATCTTACTACATGCATTACAACAGCGTGACTAATTTAAATAACTAAAGAAGGTTCGATAATTAAATCAATACAAATATTAACACATACAACAATAATTGTTTTGCAGAATGAAAACAACAAACAACAATATTATTGTATATTACATGCAGTTATCAACATACAACAATTATTTGTTAAAAGTTAAAAAATAATTGTTGCATGTGACAGTTAATTGTTACATACAACAAATGTTGACTTAGTGTCTGTTTATATGGAATTCTTGTTGTATGTAGCTTTTTTTCGACACATACAACAAATTTATAAATAGTTAGAAAAAAAAGTGCTACATACAACAAAAGCCACATTTTATATTTCAAAAACCAAAAGTGACACAAAAAAACCGATTAAAGCATTTGAAAGAGCTCGTCACAAAATATCACTATACTGTAAAAACCAAAAATCTCAAATTTACACGTACAACAATTGTTTATTCACCCGACGTTTTGTTGGTTTTGGAGATATGCTCGTTGCTCTTGTGCTCGTCCGGAAGTTTCCAAAATACGAACCCATGGTTCAAATTGTTTCAAATGTCAGTTCACAATTTTACAGAAAAGGAAACATAACAGAACACCTTTGTACTAAAAATAAAAGTTCTATCTTTGTTGGTTGTGGAGATATACTCGTTTGCTCTGGGGCTCGTCCGGAAGCTTCCAAGATTTGAACCCATGGACCAAATCCTCACAAATTTCAGAAACATAAATCAAATATGAAGGAACACCATTCTGCCTAATTTAAAGGTAAAACTCAAACAAGCACATAACAAGCACAAATAACATCACAACAAAGTAGACCTACATTTAAATAATATTAATAAAATTATAACACAGACAATGGATGAAACAATACCAACAGCCCGGAATTTTAATAACATTAACAAATTCTCTTCCACTAAACTCAAACATTTCCTGAAATACAAAAATACACAAAAAACACTTAAACTTTACACCACAAAAACTTACCTTGATTAAAAGCTTTTTAAACAACATAAATACGCTCATCAAACTATATATACAAGTAAATAAATAACAAGAAATATATATACAAGTAAATAAATATTGGTATAATAGGATAAAAATATTACCCCCAAAGACAATAGAAACATGTTCCCGGAAATTAACAAACTTTTTAGACAAAGACCTGACAGAAGTGTAAAACACCTACATATTTACCGCAATGGCTCACATATCCTAATAAATAATAACATAGACTATACAAAACTCGACAAAACAGATGCAAATAAATACATATTAACAAAAGAAGAGGATATTTTAAAAATATTTGACACATATCTAGAAAGAAGCCATGATGTTACATTACCAAATAACAGTAACTTTCATAACAGAGTACGTGACAAAATACAAAGCCTAAGACTTTCAAGTACAGTACAGAAGCAAAATAATGTTTCATTATTCACATTCGACAATGTAAACATAGCTTCCAATATATTAAACAAAAACAATTACTTTACAAACTTTGACGAACTACAACTAAAACTAAAAAACCTAAAAAACAAAACATCAGCGGGGATAGATGGAATACCAAATGTGATTTTAAAAAACTTAAACGGTTAAAGTCATAGAAAAATATGTTATTCATTAAACTACTGCTATTTTTCTAAAATATGGAAAATAGCTAAAGTTGTAATGATAAAAAAAACGGGTAAAGATCCTACAAATCCAAATAATTATAGACCAATCAGCCTACTGCCAAATAGCAGTAAGGTGTACGAAACTATAATTAATGATAAAATAACAAAATTCGTAAGGGATAACCAGCTGCTACCTGAAAACCAATTTGGCTTCAGGCACAAACATAGCACTGTACATGCTATTAATAAATTGACATCTGATATATGCTGGTACATAAACAAAAAAGAAGCAATAGGCGCGTGTCTTATTGACTTAGAAAAAGCCTTCAATAGTGTCTGGATTGATGGTTTACTTTATAAACTAATAAAGTACAAATTCCCAAATAACATAACAAGATTAATAATGGATATGATATCCGATAACATTTTATAATAGCCAATAACTCAAATATGGACCATAAATTTGTAATTAGCAACGGTTTACAGCAAGGCACGGTAAACTCCTCGATACTATTCTCAATATATTTAACGGAATTGTTAAATTTACTTGGGAACTTTAAAAGGGGCAATTACTCGATGGCATTTGCTGATGAAGTGATAATTTATTCCGTCGGTAAAACAATAGTGGAAATAACAATTAACGTTAAGAAACAATTCAACCTTATCACTGATTATTATAAGGTATGGTTACTTAAAATGAACGTAGATAAATGTGAAGCAATATTATTTCGTAATACTGTTGACAAAACCAATAGTAATATTAGAAATATTGGAAAGATTTTAAAATAAAAGCTTTAAACTCCACCATAATTGACAGAAAAAAATCTGTCAAATATCTAGGTGTCGTATTAAATCAACATTTAAACTACATTGATAATGTTAAAAAAAAATTAGAAAAAGGAACAAAAGAATTCATGGCATCCAAAAAACTTTTCTATAATAAAATTATCAGTGAAAGAGTAAAAGTTTTAGCATACCAAACTCTAATTAGGCCTGTCTTTTCATATGGTGGACCCATATGGTACAACATAAGCGCAAGCCTAATGGAGAAAATAAGATTATTTGAACGAAAATGTATAAGAGCCTGCGTAAATCTACATAGGAAGCCAGAAACGGATTACAAGCACTTCTACCCCAAAAAATGCTTGTTCCGTAAAGCAAAAATAATTAGATTCGATAATTTTTTTATAAAAATTATTCGTAATCATTTTGACACATCAATACAAACGAAAACGGTTTAATATCCAAAATTTATTACCATATAGTATAAAATTTATTACCATATAGTATATAGTATATAAATAATAGTTTAAAGTCGGGTTTTATTGCTCCTGAACATTTTATTTACCTGGATTCTAAAGGGTATATTCCAAGCCACGAGCATGTCCCTTAATATATCACTATAATAGACAGGCTACATGCAAGAGCATTGAATATGACCCAAACGACATTGAGGGTATTTCACTAAAGCACGACATGTTTATTCCAGAAAAGGATAAACGAATTTTAAAAAACTATTGGTGGTTAAACATTTCGTAATTAATATAAAAAATTAGCGTAAAAACTATAATATTAGAATAGCGTAGATTTTAAGTTGGGTAGGTTTTAGGTTAGCATAATCTTAAGTTAGTATAAGGTTTTATTTATAAACTTTAAATTAATTTTGGTTTTTATTATAAATTTTCCAAAATCATATTCTCTGACAAAAAATTCAATTAGCAAAAAGAAAACAAAAAAAAATATATAATAATAAAACAAATTAAATAAAGAAGAAAACTGAAACACTAAAATATAGTTTAAGGTTTTAGTTTTAAGTTCTGAAATAAATGTTAGTTTTGTAAGCTTTTTTACTAACCCAATATAGCCAAAAATGATTAAAAAAAAAATAAAAAAGCATATAAAAAAAAAAAAAGTGCGGTTGTATGACGTATAAAATCTTGCCTAAAATAACTAATGAGTAATGAACTTAATCATGAACTTAATTTAATACAGAATTAAATGCAGAATTAAACACTTTCAATTTATTGTAGACAGTTTTCAATAGCAATTTTTCGTTTTTCTTTGTAATTTTTTTAGGTTGAAGTTTAATTGTACGATGATATGTTGAGTTGTATTTGTCAATAAGTGAGTGTAAAACTATCTATTTATAATTACCCTGAAAACTAAACTGCTTCCCCATTGAATTTTTTAAAGTACTGTTAAAATGTTCTTCTATGGAAGCTTTCATTTCAGAATATGTATGATAATTATTAATTTTTTTACATAAATTTTCTAATGTCTTTGTTGAAAAACGCTTTACCTTGACCAGATTGAATATTTTGTGAGAGTGTTCCAGCCCGTTTAAAATGTTTTGCATTTTTAGTTTTAATTGGTTCAGCATAAGCATATTTCGAAAAGATGTCTATTACAGTTTATAAATATTTATTTCCTTTGTTAAATTTTGTATATGGAAACATTTCTACTAAATCGATTTGCCATATTGTATCGTTTAAACCTTTTTGAATAAATTTTCTTCGACGAAAGTTTCGTCTGGCTGGTCTATGTATTTCCGATACTATTTGTGCCCTTGACATTATGCTTGTACCATTTAATCAGATTTTTCAATTCTATTTTATAATTTTCTATAGAGCAACAGTTACATGTATCCGGTGCAGATGACGAGTTGTCCTAAGCCCAAGGACAAAAAGCAAAACGAGTTCCATATATTGTCGTAAATTTTTCTGTTGTTGAAAATTTTTTAATATATTTATACATGTGAAAAATACTGCATTTTATAAAAAGATTACTTGTAAATTTCAGGTGATAAAGTATTTAATTATAAGTAATATTATTCAAAAAAATTTCTGTCATAAATATATATATATATATATATATATATATTTTGGTTTTTTCGTATAAATAGTGCTAACATTTTTAACATTTTAATTGTACTCTTGTAAATATTACTATACAAAGGTTTTTAAATTAATTAAAAAAAAAAATGCATAATATTAAGCGAATAATATAAATACAACGAAGATAAAACTCTGCCAAGAGAACTATTTCGTTTTATAAATACTATTCTCATCAATATTCCACATTTATTCGCAGGTAAGAATTAACAAATAAAATTTTTATTTATAAAATGCATATATATATATATTTCTTCGGTGGTTTTCCAGCGTAATTCAACACACCATTTTGAGGGCCTAGGCATCTTTATTGAAGATAAAAATGGTGAAATTTTGAAGACGGTTAAAACCAGACTTTACAACAACCATGAAGAATTTGAAATCTCTGATGACAATGAAGAGGAGAGACCGTTTAATGAAATAATAAAAATCAAAAGAGGTATTTTAGATTTCGAAATAATATTTATAGGAGATTTACCAAGACTCTTAAGAGACTTCGACCTCGATTTATGTAAATTTTTGATGATACCCAAAAGTTTTCATAACAATGTCTACCAATTGGAATATTATGGAAATGGTTCATTATCGATGTTTAATTCTAGACAAACAAAAATGCGTAATATACAAAGAAGTGTAAAATAACCAAAACTTGATTTTCTTTTTTTCTTATTATTTTTTCCACAAGGTATTAACATTAGGAATTTTAACAAATGTAAGTTCAGGTTCATAAAAACTGCCTTTTGTTTGTTTTTGTGTGTAATCAAGTAAATTTTATGTTATTGGTCAGTTCATTTTATTTTTGCTATGGTAAATATTTCTGTTTACCAATCAGACAACTTTTTAAACCCAAGTTTTTTTTATTTGTTGTTTACTTTTAACTTGAACTTCCTCACGTTAGAAAAGTTATTCAAAAAGGTTTAAATGATACATGGCAAATCGATTTAGTAGAAATGATTCCATATGCAAAGTATAACAAAGAAAATAAATATTTACTAACTGGAATAGACACTTTTTCGAAGTATGCTTATGCTGAGTCAATTAAAACTAAAAAAAGAACATTTTTGGTTCAGAGTAATATCGATTTACTATTTAATATATGTATATATTTATTAAGAAAATAAATTATTGTAAACACATTTTATTAAAACAACATATTATTTAATAACAAATGGCTCTTTGTTCATGAACCTCATCCCATTTATATAATACACATAACTAACTTGCAATAATACTAATTCCAAGGTTAACCACATATGCAAATAAATTCTCATATTACTTTAACATTCCATGCCCTAAAAAAAGAATTAAAATAGCTTGAAGTAATCAAGTTAATGTGCATTTTTGCAAAAACATTTTTTAATTTTTGCCGCAAAACCAAACATTCACTACATACTATAGGCTATTTTTGCTAATTTCATAACACTACATCTTTCCAATATAATATATAGTTGATTCAAAATCTAAGATGGTTGATACATGCTTCCAATAACTGCGGTGGGGTTCGATTCGGTCTTTGCTACTGCCAAAAGGCCCCTTTTAAATCATACTACCAAAGCACTAAATCCATCAAATTTTTTAATGTTCAAACCTTCCATCTTCAAGCCTAAAAAACATAAATATTCGAACTTTGCCCCTTATGATCTTTTTCCAAATCTCCGAACACGCCGAATTCCCAACTTTCCCTTTTCCAAACCTCTAAACTTGCTGAAGCTTCTACGCTTATAACATCGTACCAAAAGCTTAAACCCCTACCCTTAAAACTTTTTAAACCCACCTAATAAATTTTTGAATAAATTTTCTTCGACGAAAGTTTCGTCTGGCTGGTCTATGTATTTCCGATACTATTTGTGCCCTTGACATTATGCTTGTACCATTTAATCAGATTTTTCAATTCTATTTTATAATTTTCTATAGAGCAACAGTTACATGTATCCGGTGCAGATGACGAGTTGTCCTAAGCCCAAGGACAAAAAGCAAAACGAGTTCCATATATTGTCGTAAATTTTTCTGTTGTTGAAAATTTTTTAATATATTTATACATGTGAAAAATACTGCATTTTATAAAAAGATTACTTGTAAATTTCAGGTGATAAAGTATTTAATTATAAGTAATATTATTCAAAAAAATTTCTGTCATAAATATATATATATATATATATATATATATTTTGGTTTTTTCGTATAAGTAGTGCTAACATTTTTAACATTTTAATTGTACTCTTGTAAATATTACTATACAAAGGTTTTTAAATTAATTAAAAAAAAAAATGCATAATATTAAGCGAATAATATAAATACAACGAAGATAAAACTCTGCCAAGAGAACTATTTCGTTTTATAAATACTATTCTCATCAATATTCCACATTTATTCGCAGGTAAGAATTAACAAATAAAATTTTTATTTATAAAATGCATATATATATATATTTCTTCGGTGGTTTTCCAGCGTAATTCAACACACCATTTTGAGGGCCTAGGCATCTTTATTGAAGATAAAAATGGTGAAATTTTGAAGACGGTTAAAACCAGACTTTACAACAACCATGAAGAATTTGAAATCTCTGATGACAATGAAGAGGAGAGACCGTTTAATGAAATAATAAAAATCAAAAGAGGTATTTTAGATTTCGAAATAATATTTATAGGAGATTTACCAAGACTCTTAAGAGACTTCGACCTCGATTTATGTAAATTTTTGATGATACCCAAAAGTTTTCATAACAATGTCTACCAATTGGAATATTATGGAAATGGTTCATTATCGATGTTTAATTCTAGACAAACAAAAATGCGTAATATACAAAGAAGTGTAAAATAACCAAAACTTGATTTTCTTTTTTTCTTATTATTTTTTCCACAAGGTATTAACATTAGGAATTTTAACAAATGTAAGTTCAGGTTCATAAAAACTGCCTTTTGTTTGTTTTTGTGTGTAATCAAGTAAATTTTATGTTATTGGTCAGTTCATTTTATTTTTGCTATGGTAAATATTTCTGTTTACCAATCAGACAACTTTTTAAACCCAAGTTTTTTTTATTTGTTGTTTACTTTTAACTTGAACTTCCTCACGTTAGAAAAGTTATTCAAAAAGGTTTAAATGATACATGGCAAATCGATTTAGTAGAAATGATTCCATATGCAAAGTATAACAAAGAAAATAAATATTTACTAACTGGAATAGACACTTTTTCGAAGTATGCTTATGCTGAGTCAATTAAAACTAAAAAAAGAACATTTTTGGTTCAGAGTAATATCGATTTACTATTTAATATATGTATATATTTATTAAGAAAATAAATTATTGTAAACACATTTTATTAAAACAACATATTATTTAATAACAAATGGCTCTTTGTTCATGAACCTCATCCCATTTATATAATACACATAACTAACTTGCAATAATACTAATTCCAAGGTTAACCACATATGCAAATAAATTCTCATATTACTTTAACATTCCATGCCCTAAAAAAAGAATTAAAATAGCTTGAAGTAATCAAGTTAATGTGCATTTTTGAAAAAACATTTTTTAATTTTTGCCGCAAAACCAAACATTCACTACATACTATAGGCTATTTTTGCTAATTTCATAACACTACATCTTTCCAATATAATATATAGTTGATTCAAAATCTAAGATGGTTGATACATGCTTCCAATAACTGCGGTGGGGTTCGATTCGGTCTTTGCTACTGCCAAAAGGCCCCTTTTAAATCATACTACCAAAGCACTAAATCCATCAAATTTTTTAATGTTCAAACCTTCCATCTTCAAGCCTAAAAAACATAAATATTCGAACTTTGCCCCTTATGATCTTTTTCCAAATCTCCGAACACGCCGAATTCCCAACTTTCCCTTTTCCAAACCTCTAAACTTGCTGAAGCTTCTACGCTTATAACATCGTACCAAAAGCTTAAACCCCTACCCTTAAAACTTTTTAAACCCACCTAATAATTTAATTTTCAAATTTCATAACACATATTATCTAAACCTAAACTCATATCCATAATACCCTTTATTCAATCACATAATATATATTTTCATTCCGTTATTTCAATTATCTTTTTAATAACAAACAATAATTTTTTTCAAAAAAAAAAACCTGGCGCCTTACGCCTTTTGTGCCAGAATCGGCATATTCTATCTACTTAAAAGAAAAAAGTAATATAACCTGTAACTTAAAAGAGAAAAGATTTATATTTATTTCCTGGGGTTCTGAAATTTTAAAATAAAAATTTTTGTTTTTATTTAATTTTTATTTAATATGTTTTATTTTACATTTTTGACCAAAATATAATAAAACAAGTAAATGTAACAGTAAGTCGATGCAACCGACTTAT
Organism: Poecilobothrus nobilitatus; assembly: GCA_947095535.1. Lineage (NCBI taxonomy): Eukaryota > Metazoa > Arthropoda > Insecta > Diptera > Dolichopodidae > Poecilobothrus > Poecilobothrus nobilitatus. The sequence goes on from OX352772.1 coordinate 185,535,705, forward strand.
TAATACCCTATACCTGAATGATTCTAATTAAATTAAAAATTCATAATTTTTTTTGGCAGCTGCTTGAACTTCTTCCCTTTTCTGTCTTATTCAACTCGAATTTCAGGAACGTAAAAGAGGCATCCTCTTCGGATATGCTTGATACCTTTGTAAAAAATTTTAAGTTTCTATCTTTATTAATTTCGAAGATTGTTAGTCCTTGGGAGATGTGTGTCAGGTACCCGAATTGCCACTCCAATTCATCGAATCCATCTCAGGAACATAAAGAAAACATGCCAGAACACCATTGTACTAAATTTAAAGGTTCTACTTTTGTTGGTTTTGGAGATATGCTCGTTGCTCTTGTGCTCGTCCGGAAGTTTCCAAAATACGAACCCATGGTTCAAATTCTTTCAAATGTCAGTTTCCAATTTTACAGAAAAGGAAACATAACAGAACATCTTTGTACTAAAAATAAAAGTTCTATCTTTGTTGGTTGTGGAGATATACGCGTTTCCTCTGGGGCTCGTCCGGAAGCTTCCAGGATTTGAACCCATGGACCAAATCCTCACAAATTTCAGAAACATAAATCAAACATGAAAGAACACCATTCTGCTGAATTTAAAGGTTATATCTTTGTTGTTTTTGGAGATAATCTCATTTGCTCTGGGGCTCGTTCGGAAGCTTCTAAAATCCAAACCCATGGACCATATCCTCTTAAATTTCAGAGACATAAATCAAACGGGAAGGAACATCATTGTAAAAAATTTAAAGGTTCTATCTTTGTTGGTTTTGGAGATAATCTCGTTTGCTCCGGAATCATTCGGAAGCTTCCAGAATCCGAACCCATGTACCAAATTCTCTCAAGTTTTAGAGACTTAAATAAAACATGAGAGAACACCACTCTGTCAAATTTAAAGGTTATATCTTTATTGGTTTTGGAGATAATCTCGTTTGCTCCGGAATCATTCGGAAGCTTCCAGAATTCGAACCCATGGACCGATTTTGTCTAGATTCGAACTTAGCATTCCTTTCGTAATTAGTAACCTACTATATAAATTTCATCAAGATAGCTTCATTAGTTTTTAGTTATCGTGCGAACGGAAGGACGGACAGACGGACGGAAGGACGAACGGACATCGCTAAATCGATTCAGGAGGTGATCCTGATGCGGAATATATATAATATAAAATACAAATTTTTTTTTGTTTTCGAAATATATTTATTTACTTTTTCCGCTTCGAAAGCGAAAAATTCACTATTATACAAAATTACACTTTATTTATACGAATTTGAAATGTGTAGAAGAATAGTAGATAGATTAAAGATTACATGTTTTTAAGGACTAAATTAATTGAAATCACATTTAGACATTCAAATACACTGTTGCAAATTTTAATTTCAATTGCTTTCTATTTTGAGATAATTAATTGGCTAACATTTTTTTTTATATTGCTAGGTTTAGGATGAAATGCATTGCGATTACATTGTTGCAGTGTATTTTTCGACTAATTTTTTTATTTCTATTTTAAGAAAAACGTAACATAATTTACTATAATATTTTATGCATACAGCGGAGCTTTACAAAATTTCTATCTTTAATTTAACACAGGATTATAGGAGTGCAGTACACTTAGGGGAAATATAATTGATTAAAGTGTATTCCAATTACATTTTTACAAAGTATTTTTTCAATCAATTTTTTTTTCTATTTTAAGAAAAAATAACATAATTGATGAAAGTTCATTCCGATTACATTGTTGCAGAGTATTTTTTGATTAATTTTGTTTTTGTTTTAAATCAGGTTCAGAATGTTTAAAAAGTTAACGAATATTTTAATACAACAATGCAGAAGTCGTTAAAAGATTTTCAGTAAGTGGACGTAAAATCAAATTTATTATAAGACGAGTGCTAAATAATGTCGATTCCACCATTTGCAGTGTACAAAATTGTAAAGTATATAACAAGCGATGTAAGTTCTATAGACAAAATAGGATTGACTTTCTGTGGAGAAAGTTTTGAGGAAAGCAACCCTGCATAACTCAGTTTTAAAACAGCCAGCGAGCTAAAATATCAAGATATTTGGGATGTAACATCAAAAGTGTTTCAAAGCAATTCCGAAGGTAAATTATAAATATATATTTTTTTTTTTTAGTAATATTTTCCTTTTCTATTTATAGAATTATGTACAGACACCTTCTGTATAATAGCCAAACAAGTTAAATTATCAACTAAATTTTTGGATTAGGTAGATCAAAAACAAAATTTAGCAACTACGATGATCAATAGCTACGAAAAACAGCTATCATCCGCAAAAAAATAAAGACAACCTATGTCCTTTAAAATCTGGATTGGAGAAATTGGAGCTTCAATTCCACCTGAAGGTTGTGGAATAAAAGGGTTGCAGCAATCATCAACTTGCTTTATTGCGATCACCATTACAATGTAACTCTTACAGCTTTCTTTTCTGCTACCTATTACTGTGAAGATTGTCATATTCCGTATTACAAAAACAATGAACACAGGTGTTCAAAGCACTGTCCATGCTGTCAAAACTCACCCCAAGGTCCTAAAAATATAAAACATATTTTATGTCAAGAATGCAATTGCACATTTCGAGGTCAAACACAAGACATCATCGGTACGAAATCCCATACTCCTTCGGTTAATACGCCAAACGACTACCCTCTAGGCTACCAAATCCCATGAACTTTTCTTTTACTTATTTATTTCTGAAATATGGCACAAGAGTTACATAATATTTTGTTGACATAATGTAGCATGACATATTTGTTGCCATAATGTAGCATGATACAACAAATTGACACAACTTAATATAATGTTGCATGGTGTTGGCATAATAATATAGTAGCTCATTCACCTTTTTTTTAAGCATTTTTATATTTTCACAATAACAGGAAATGCAATTAGCATTCCTGGTTAATTGATTTTATTAATAAATTTTAAAAACAACATTATTTTTGATGATCATAGCACTAAGTTAATTTAAGCATATTAATATATAAGTATAACTTTGTAAAATAAAAATCAGTCTTAAGACCAAACTAAAAATTAAATGTTTTACTTTCTTAAAAAAAAACATAATTGACGCATTCGGAAACGGAATTCAATCAGAAGATTGAATTAAACGAATCGAGAAACTTTTATCTGAAGATAAAATAAGAAAACAAAAACATAATTTTATTATATAAACATTAAATTTAAATAATAAAACCTAATATACATATTTTTTAGAAATTGAGTGTAATAATTGTTAAAATTAAGTAAAAATAATTAAAAACAAAAAAAAACATACAAAATAATAAAATTTAAAAACTAATACATTATTGTATTTCTTAACTTAGACAAAAAAATCATTGCAAAAAATTAAAGATTTGTGTTGTATATACATAATATATATACATATGTAGATATATTTTGCAATTTATTTTGGCAATAAAATAATAACACAATTAAAAAGAAAATAGTATATTGCTATATAATAAAATTAACAATTAAATACAAATTTATATATTATTTATATATATATATAAATAATTAAGAAAATAAAACTATAAATTCTAATATATGTACAATATTTTAAAGTGTTATTGCAAACAATACTTATCAATTAAAATACAAATATAATATAAATTAAAATTTTTTATCTTTAATTTTAAAATCAATAACAACAACAAGTTCAACAACAACAACAAGTTCAACAACAACAACAAGTACAACAACAAATTCAACAAAACAATGTAGAGCAAAATTTTATACTATCTCCTGAGCATACTTCAACAGAGTTCAGACATCTTAAACCATTTAATGGTTTCACCAGATTACAGTTTTTCATCTTTTATTAAGAGTGTTGAAGCTACAATTTCTCTTTGCGGAAATAACAATCATCTATACTAGTTTGCGATGCAGATAATAAGAAATGAAAAAATACAAAAAGAAGTAGGAAAATGTGTCCAGCAGCTCGTTGAAAACGCTAGTTGGGACGAAATAAAATCAAAACTGCGGCAGAGCTTTCATCCTCAAAAATCCTACTCAGGATTGTTTAACTATTGCAGATACATAAAGGTTAGTAATTTAAGAAACTTATTTGAAGAGTTTAGGAATGTAAGTTACGAATTAAATGAAATTTATGATTTAGATGATAAGAAACCAGAAATTTATAAGCCAGAAAACGTAGATAGAGATTTAACAGAAATTAAAAAAAAAAAAAATGGTACTATTAGAGCTCATATTCAAGAAAATATGAGTATGTTAGATATTTACAATAAATTTAGTAAACTAAGATTATTAGATGATAATAGGACAATAGATTTTAATCACAGAAAATTAAATAATAAAAATAACATGTCATATAAAAATTTTAGTAGAATATCTGAACAAAATAAAAATTTGAATTTTTTACAAATAGAAATACAAATAATTCTTTCAGAAGAAATAGAATTGTTCATGAAAATAATAACAACGATTTTCTTAATAAAGACAACAAAATTTTGTCACAAATTGAAAAACCCAAATTTAATCCTAATAATTCACAACGTTCTAGACAAACAAATATTTTCAATCCAAGCAGAAATATCAACAACTCTAACCTTTATCCTAATCAAAGCGGTAGACTAACCAGTCTTTCTTGCAACTCACAATTTAGAAATAGAAATTTTAATAATCAAGGAAACAGTCACACTTATAATAGCAATTATTCCAATGATAGTCCAGACTCAATGGAAATTGGAAATTTACAGGGAACTACCTAAAATTTTCAAGAAGAGCCTCGGAAACAAACTTATCAATAATATATTTAACAATAAATAATCAAAAAATCAACAATGCTTAATAGATACAGGGTCTAGTGCAAGTGTTATTAAACCTAAGGTTTTGAATAACTCTATTCAATTTTCTTTATTATTCTTTGTCAATAGGACAAAGCATCTTAGTCGCTCTTAAAGCTAAAATTAATCTAGACCAAAAATATATAGAAATTAAAAATAACAAAATCCTTTTTATTGACAATATTTACACATTTAACATTTCCAACATAAATACCTTAGACCCTAGTAGTGACAATTTTTTAAACAAATTAGATTTAAGCAATGTAAACAACGATGAAAGAAATAAACTGTTGAAAATTTTGAAAAAATTCAAAAATTCAAAAATTTATTTTTTAAAGATGGAGATATTTTATCTTTTACTCATGAAATTCAGCATGATATATTAACAACTAGAAATGACCCAATCTATTCTAAGACTTATCGGTATCCAAAAATCAAAAAAATAATCGGTCAAATAATCGAAATGTTAGATCAGGGAATTATCACGGAAAGCAATTCTCCTTACAATAGCCCTCTTTGGATTGTACCAAAAAAGAGAGATAATTCATGCAAAAAGAAATGGAGAATTGTGATAGACTACCGAAAATTGAATGAAATTACTGCAAGTGATTCCCAATTCCTAATATTGAAGCAATATTAGACAAATTAGGAAGGTCACAATATTTCACAACTCTCGACCTAGCTAAAGGCTTCCCCAAAATTTTAGTTAGGCCCGAAGATAGAAAAGAAACAGCTTTTTCAACTCCTTTTGGCCATTTTGAGTATATCAGAATGCCACTTGGATTGAAAAATGCTCCCGCCACATTTCAGAGATTAATGAACTCAGTACTAAGAGAGTTTATTAATAAAATTTGTGTAGTCTATCTAGATGACATACTGATTTTCAGCACATCTATGGAAGAGCGCTTTACTAATACAACTAACATTTTTGAAACCTTAGAAAAAGCAGGATTAAAAATACAGGTAAATAAATGCAATTTTCTTTACAAAGAAACCGATTATTTAGGACATGTTTTAACTCCACAAGAAATAAAACCTATCCAAATAAAATAGAAATAATTAGAAATCTCAAACTTCCTAATACCCAAAAACAGATCAAATCATTTTTAAGCTTGACTGGGTATTATAGAAAATTTATAAGGGATTATATTTAAAGAATATTTCAGAATAAGAATATAGAATATAGTCAGAATATAGAATATAGTCAGAAGAATATAGTCAAATATTTAAAGAAAAACACAAAAATAAATACGAAAGATCCTACTTACATTTTGTTTTTAAGTTGCAGCCATTTTATAGGCTCTCAAAAGATATTATTACGGATCACCCAATATTAAAGTACCCAAAAATTCAAATTAGCTACCGATGCAAGTAATTTCGCAATAGGGGCTGTTCTATATCAAAATGGACATCCTCTTAGCTTTGCATCCCGAACACTAAATGAACATGAAAAAAATTACTCTACAATTGAAAAAGAGATTTTGGCAATTGTATGGGGAATTAAATATTTCAGACCGTACCGTATTTGATTTACTTACTGATCACCAGCCTATAAAATGGCTACAACTTAAAAACAAAGGTAAAGATATTAATCCAAGACTACAAAGGTGGTTAATTCAATTAGGAGAATATGACCCCAAAATTGAATATATTAAGGGTAAAGAAAATAAAATAGCAGATTTTCTCAGTAGAATCGATATTAATACTAACGAAATAAATTTATTTGAAAATGCTAATAACTCTACAAGTACAAATTCGGTTCATATTGATAGTAATGAATCTTTAGCAACCATTTACTCTCAAGAGAAAAATTTGGTACAACATATACCAATTTTAGAAACGGTTGTTAATCGTTTTAAAATTCAAATTATCTTAGTAGAACAAAAAGAAAAATTTCTAGAAATAATTTTCAATAAGAGAAGAATTTACATAGAAAGAAGCGATATTCCTAACAATGTAAGTAATATAATCCGAAGATATATTAACATTGGAAAAACTGCAATATATTCAGAACTTGAAGACCATATCTATAATGAATTTCAATTAAAAATTATTGAAATGTATCCTAACAATATTAATATTAATTAAATTTGTCAAATGCAGTTATCTTGCCAAGGAAGTTTTACAACAAAGAAGAAAGTTTACAACAAATATCTCTATTCCATAAAAGAGAATCTGATCATGCTGGTATAATAGCCAATTACGAAAGTATCAAGCATAAAATATTTTACCCAAACTGAAACATCTTAATACATAAAGTAGTGAATAACTGTGAAACTTGTACTGCAGGAAAATGCGATAGAAACCCGATTAAAAAGAAATTTGAAATTACGGCAACACCATTGGAAATTAACGAAATAATCCACGGTGATATCTATGTAAACACTCTGACACTCTGATGATATGTATGTAAACACTCTTTCATTACTTTAATAGAAAAACGTGCTATAGATTTTTATCTGGAAGATAGAAAAATCAAACGCTTATAAGCTAATTTCGACATATATTTCAAGAAAAGGAAAAATGAACAAACTTGTCTGTGACAATGAATTTAACAGTATAAATATAAAACAGTTTTGCAAAGATGAGAGAATAATAGTTCATTTCGTAAAGCCTAACAACCATACAGGAAATGCAGCATAGAAAGATTGAAAGCAGGTAACCCTGCACTTTGGGATGGGAAAAAAATTTGACCCATATCGCACGACATGTTGACCTACATTTTGATTTATAGGTTTAATGTAGGTCATGCTTGGTTAGTAGGTCAAGATCGTTTGTTTTGATCGTTTTGGTTTAGGTTTTAAGTTAAGTTGTATGTGTGGGTTGTTAACTTATAAGTTCCAAATGGTTTTATAGTAGGAAGCCAAGTGTTAAACAATTTAAAGTAGGGTCGGCCCTTAATAAACAAAATAGTATAACTGAAGTTCAAATATTAGGCGCTCATATAAAAGTAGTAAGAAAATTTCTTATATGAAATAAAAAACAGAAAAGCATCTTTAAAATCTAAATTTAAATTTAAAATAAATGTTTGTTTTTGTTAGCATAAAGAAAAAAAATTAAAGTAAGTTATAGTAGTTTTTTTGCTTACATAAAAATGTGATTCTTTTGGATAGAAGAATTTATAGAAGAAAAGAGTTATACCTAAGAGTCATTAATTAGCTGACTGCATGTCGTGTAAGATATTTTTTTATTTTTTAATTAAGAATGTTCAGAAAATATGAATAAAAAGAAAACAAACAGCAAATCAAAAATATGGAACTGATTAAACTAAAGATTTACTCTTTACTCTTGATATGCATTTATGTTCTTTTGTTTTTGTATGGAAAAAAAAATAATTCAAAAATTTCTAGTTTTAAACTAAAAAAAAATTTAAGACTTGTTTTTTTATTGTTAAATTAATATACGAGTATACAAATCACTAGTTATCTAGTCAAAGCAAGGAATTGATATAAAAAGAATATAATGTAAAAGTTGAATGATTCTATGATAGTATAGTTCCTGGTTTGAAAAATTACAATATTCTAGTAATAACAAGATAATAATTAATAATTTATTAAGATTCTGAAAAATGTAATAATCATAATAGAAATCGAAAATATAGAACTGGATAGTATGTATGTAAATAATGTCTACTTTTACATGTAGAATTTTTTTGTTTAAATCTTTATTACATTCTTAAAAATTTTAAATTAGTATACAAAACAAATATTTTTACAATACAAATAAAAATGTTCAAATTTGAATGAAGTACATTACGTAAGTACATCATGATTTTTATTTCGACGAATATTTTCTGAAATGACGTATGTGTCTGCACTATTCAATGAATTTAAAACTGCTGCCTTTATGCTATTAAAATTAATTTTTAGAGAAACTTCATAACTAAGAGAGAATCCTTTAACTTTACAAAGAATTTTTTCTGTATTATCTTTTGTACAGTAAATTTTGTAAGCGTAGTTCTTGGGACCACCACTTACAAATTCTGTAATATACCTTCCTATACCATAACATTCTAATTCATCAGTCATGTCGCCTATAAATTCACCTATTTCTGGTTCATATTCTCCTTCTCGGCTAATATACAACACTGAATCGGTGTCATAATATAATACTCTACTATCCAACTTCTGTAGATAACTTTAAAGTTGTAGACGAGTATGTGTTGTTGTATAAGCAGCGATTCTTACGTTGACAGTAGATAAAGAATTTACTGCTTCTTCTTTATATTTCCAGCTAATCACTATGTTTTCTTCATTTACTGGAAATATGTGACATACTTCTACAGAAGGGTTTGTTATTAACTCATAAAGTTTAAAAGGCTGATTTATAATGCTGGTTTGTTGTTGATTTTCTCTTTGCCCAAATTTTCCCCAGAATGAGTTTAAAATAATCTTAGCAAAAGATCTTAAACCAGGGTTATTTACTACTTTATCGTATTCTAATTTAATTTCTTCCTTTTCAAAAAAACTATCAATATATTCTTCCTTTTTTTTTGAGTTTGACATTTTATTGGCCACCTAGAATCTTCTTGTTTAATCTTTATAAATTTATTCATCATTTTAGTGAATAAACCATCAATACCATTGCAATTGTCATATTTTACTGTTTCGTATTCCCAAACTTCATAAATATTTAAAAGTTTATACCCTTTTTCAATTGCTTTTTTAATTTCATCAATTACCCAAGTTCCTACTAATGCTCTTTCATCGTCTGTATGTTCACAGTATTTTTCTTGATATTTTTGTTCACTACAAGTGTTACATAGTGAGAACATCAATTTATTATTTTGTTTGACAGGTAACACGGGGTGTAATAGATTTGTTGGTGGTAAGATTTTACAATTAATAATACCGTCAATAGTCATTCTGTTTAACTTGGAGCAAGTATCTTCTCCAACATAAATCTTAGGATGGTTTATGGGAAATTTTCCTCGTTTGCAAACATATGGGTATAAGGAACATACATCTATGTATCTAATTTTTTCTTCTTGTTTATATTTATAATATGTGTAAGTATTTCCCGTTCTTCCGCCATAAAATGCATCACGAGGATTTAAAGGAACTAAATTAATTAATGAATGATTTTCTAAATATCCCATATTTTCATTGTGTCTCATTAGCTCCCGAAATTCACATTCCCACATCTCAATAACTTTATATCCACATGATTTCATAAACTCTGATCTCATTAATGTTTTTTCATATCGTAGATTCAAAGTATCGCCAGAGTTATCATGTAATGGTATATCCCTTTGGTTTGTTAAACATTTTGGATGTCCATGATAATAGCAACCGTAAAATTCAAATATTTCTTTAGTCTCTTCGCAAAATCCATCGACTTTAACATTTCCGATTTGTTTTTCTTTTCCATTAAATGCACATTTCAAATCAATTTTTCTCAAATCTTTTTCCCAAATAAGCCATTTCATGGCAATTTTTGACTGATTGTCTACCATCCTATATCCTTTTCTTGGTATAATACCTATAGTATTCGATTTGAGAAAGTTTCTTCTATATACAAGATTACAGGCTGAAGCTATATTGTTGTTGCTTCTACAAATGGTTCTACATTACTTTCTTCTATAAAAAATTTTCTGAAAACCAGACATGCTCTAGTTAGAATTACAACATCATTTATACAGTATTCTAAAATATCTTTCTCCATATTAAATTCTGAGTTTCTATTTTGATCATACCACATTAAAAATTCATTACGCTCATCTGCTTTCATTGTATTAGAGTTATATTATTTAATTGCTGTAAGTGTGCCAATGTAATTTTCATTTTCCAATTTATTAAATAGATGTGGAAAATAACCTTTTTTCAAATTGATCGATAAATTAAAAGCTTTCGGTAATTTTGCCATGGCCATTGGAAAGTAGTTCATAGAATCAATAAATTTAATATTATCAATTATCATAACAATAATTTTTGTACCTCACATAATTAACTTTGGTTCAAGTACAGTTTTATTGAGTATATAATTCAGAATAAACTGATGGTCAAACGCGTGCCCATTATGAGCAATTATAACATTCTTTTTGAATTCCTTTCTTAATTTTAAAATAAATTCCATGAAATCCTATATCACATTTTTAGTTTTAAAAATTCTTTCTGTCAATTTACATTTTTGACAGAAGTATAGAGAATCAACGTTTATACATTTAAAGCATCTCAGTTGAGCCACACATAAACTTGGAACATGTTCTTTTATTTTTGTAGAGTTAATTTCTTCTTGTCTTGTTTCTAAATCATAAAATACGTAAATGCAGTTTTCAAAATTTACTTTTGTTTTGTCTTGCTGAATGAAGCATTTATGGTTTTCAGGAACATGATTATCGCAAATTTTACAAAAATATTCATCACATATATGAGTCCTACAACTTTTATGAACTTTAAAACAAGATTTGCATTTCCTAATTTCTTCACAGATGCTTCTATTTTTTGAACTGGAAGCCTTATGATTTTCAAAACATGATTGGCCACGAAATGCGCGATTGCATTGCATACATAAAATATTTTTAACATTCATTGAACAAGCAGGTGAGTTTTGACAGCAAGGACAACTTTTCGAACACCCATGTTCATTTTTTTTAGAATACGGAATATGACATTCTTCACAATAAAATGCTGTGCAAAAAGCAGCTGTGAGCGAAGTTATTACATTATAATAATTATTATGGTATAGCAAGTTAATTTTTTTTCTATTATTAAATCCTTCAAATATTACCTTCTGCACCCCTTGTTCCATATTTATATACAACAATATTGTGTTTATGTAAAAATTTTTGAAATTGATTCAATTCACGATTTCCGCAACTTTCAGATGGAGTTGTTATTTTTGATGTTTTTAATCATTTTAAAGCTATTAAAGTTTGAAGTTTTCCTATATTTTTTCGAATTCAATAAATTTTTCAATTTTAGCTATTGAAACAACAAGTGCACGTGGTAGACATAAATTATCGCTGTTTTTATTGTTATTATTCCTTTCCTTTTTAAGCATTCCTCTTTATAATTTGAATATTTATTATTTCTACCTCTACCAGAGGGTAATCTAACACGGGTAACTGTTAAACAAAAAGTGTCTGTACTTAAGCCTATAGACATAAAGTAAAAATAGTTTATTATTAAAAGAAACAAAAAATGCGTTATAAATAACTACCTTCAGAATTACTTTGAAAAACATTAGAAATTACATCCCAAACGTCGCTAAATTTAAGTTCATGAGCGGATCTAAAACTGAGGTACGCAGGACCTTGATGTTCAAAGTTCTCTCCACAAAATGTTAACCCAATCTTATCAGTGGAATTCACATCTTTTACAGCAATCCTGATTATTTGATGTATAGCATCCTTAATCCAGCTAATTGGTTCTCTGTTTTCAGGTACGGATTTAATTACAAATTTTATTTTATGACCGTTCATATTAAACCTTTTAACAAATGTCGAATTCTCGCTTTCTATTATGTAAGGCGTTATAGTTTCGGTAAGAAACCTTTGTAAAATAATTTTTTTCGACATTTTCTTTATACGAATTTCAAGATGTTGAATGCTTGAATAACAGAATAATATTAAATTTTCAATACAAATTCATTCTCTTAAATTAAAATGATTTATTAAAAAATTGTTGTGTTTTTTTTTTTTTTTTTTTTTTTACGAGGGTTGGTGGAAAACTCAAAAGTCACCAAGAGGAACTGCACGTGCTTCCTCAGGGTAGTGTTGGACTTTAACCAACCAAAACCACCCCCCTTTTAAAACCAAACTTTAGGATGGAACCTTTAATACGAATGTACAGTTTCGTTTTGGGGACAGGGATGTGGGAAGGATAATTGGGAAAAAGTTGTTTTAACTAGAATCCCATCTTAATCCTATCTTAATTCAATTTTCAATTCAATTCAATTCAATTCAATTCAATTTTATTTCCAACTAAAAATACATATGTGATATAACTAATAATAACAAAATATATATAATACAAGTTATAGTTAGCTTAGGAATACTATTTAAAATTAGGAAATAATTAAAAAAGGTCCATCTTTTATACTAATATGTATAAGTAGCGATGGATCCGTCTAAAACTAAATAAAAGTAAAAGATATATTTAAAATAAAAGAGAAACTTACAAACTTACTAACTAACTGTGGGGTTAAAAAGAAGTAATAAACAAGGTAGAATGTAAACCAACGGTTTTTAAAAGCGCACATTTCCAAAACTCAATACAAACTGTTTAGAAGTGTGACTTGCACAAAAATTTGAAAATTTCATATTATAAGAAAAAACGTGAAAATAGGACATTTTTGAAATTTTGAGGGGCCGTAAGTCTGGAATCCTATATAACTAAAAAAAGCCGTTAACACACGTAAAATATATTATTAAACCTTTAATTTTCATGTCTTGCCGAAGAAAAATTTTTACAGGTGCCTAAATTACAGGTGTTTAAAATTAGCAAATTTTCAATTTTTGAGACGTAATAACTCTTAAAAAGGAGGCGCTACCAAAAAAATTTCTGAGGAAACTTATACTTATTCTTTCTTGTCTCAAAATTTCAGATAACGGTAAATTTAAATAGTAAATCTCAAAATATTACATAATTTTGATATTGTTTTATATAGATAATAAAATTTTCGATCTTCTGGCGGTTTTAGATTGCAAAACTATTACGCAGAGCCTGAGATATATACATCTGAAAATTGGGCTTTTTCGCAATTTTGAAGAGCTGCAACTTTGGAAACCTTTACAACTAAAATAATCCTTTAACACACGTTAAAATATACTATTATAGCTTTAATTTTTATGTCTTGGAGAAGTAAAATGTGTACAGGTTCCTAAGTTACAGGTGTTTAAAAATAGCAAATTTTCAATTTTTGAGCCCTAATAGCTCATAAACAGGGGGTGGTCCAAAAAAATATCTGAGCAAACTTCCTTGCCTCAAAATTTCAAGCCTCTATCTGAAAGCGTGCCGGAGTTATGAAAGTAGAAAAATCATGCAAAATTTGGTTTTTACATAACGATAAATTTAAATACTAAATTTAAAAAAATTGCATAATTTTGATATTAATTTACAAAGTTAAAAAAAATACCTGTCGAATGACCTTTTCAGATTGAAAAAATCTTAAGAAGAACATAAGATATATGAATTTAAAAATAGGGCTTTTTCAAAGTTTGAGGGGCTGTAGCTCCGTAATGGATGGGGCTACATGAAAAAGTTGTTCCACAAAATTATTTTTTTTATGAGACCTATTCATGGTTAAAAATGTTTTTCTCTATCTTTAACGGTGTAGAAGTTTTGTAAACAGACGGACGGCCGTACGGACGGACAGAGTGAAACTAATAACATTTTTTCAAATTTTTTTTGGAAATGTGCTAAAAAATAGAAAAATAAGTGTACAGTAATATAAAATTTTTAAAACAATTTTATGAATTTTAAAAATAATTTTATAAGCATTTCAAGATTTCAAAATTTGAGGAAGAACACAAAATATAATAAAAATTACAAGAAAAAAGTAAAGATTAAAAAAATAATTATATTAAAAATGAAATTTATGTTAAAATTATATTAAATTCAGAGATAAATATTCAATTTCTGATATACTAAATTGAAAAAGCCATTGCCGTACATTAGAAGAAAAAGAAGATGGATTCCTGTCATTTCTTATAAAGCTAGGAAGTTGATTAAAAATTTTTGGAGCAAGAATATCGAAGAAGTGACCAAAATGAGAAGTGCGGGCTCGAGGAATCACAGCAAAATTACTATGATAAATTCTTAAATTATAGTTTGAAATATGACGTTGAGTTAAATAGCCCGACTTTGTAAAAAATATTTTCAGAGTTTTATAGAAATACAGGTGACGGAGCGGAAGAATATCAAGTCTTCTAAAAATAGGAAAGCTGGAAGTGAAATGATTTTTTCTTGAAATTATTCGAATGGCATGCTTATGACAATATAACAACCCACATATTCTGCTAAAATAAGTTCCCCCCCAAACATCTATACCGTTTAGAGTTAAATATACCAAAGTATACCGTTTTTAAGAGGACCAAAGAGCAAAATTTCTGCAAGTAGTACAGGTGACGGTTGACATTGTTTAGACTTTTTTTTAAATAAGAACAGTGATCTGACCAATTTAAACTATTATCAATTAAAATTCCAAGATATTTAAAGATTTTAACACAATCAATAGTAAAACAAGATTCACAACAGGAGAAGTTCTCTATAAAAGAAAACATGTGTGTGTAATCAGGAGAAATTGGGAATTTTTTACAACTAGGAGAATGATACATTAGAGAATAATCTATATTGGAAAGATTTGAAAGACTGAAACACATATATTTAGTTTTTGGACTAATAACTAATTTGTGCAAATGAAACCATTGTCTAATTAGGTTTAGATCAAAGTTTAAGTTACAAACAATATCTAAAAAATTTTTACAAGAATAGGTGAGACAGGTGTCGTCAGCAAATGATGTAAGTTTACCATAGAATTTGTGGGAGAATAGAGAATTAATATAAATGTTAAACAAGATAGGCCCCAGGACTGATCCTTGAGGTACACCAACCCGAACATGTTTTAAAGAACTAAAACTTCCCTTAATTTTTGTTCTCTGTTTTCTATCATTGAGATAGGAGCTAAACCAATCCAAAAAGAAGCCGAATTTAAAACTAAATCATTTGTAACATTAATAAAGTATGTATTAAAATAATTAGAAATAGTTAAAGGATTAGTTACAATATTATTTTCAATCTCAAGCGTGATATCATTATATAGAAGATTTTTATTTAAAATTTCATTAACTACTTTCCATTCATTTTTAGGATTACCACGATTCCTCTTCATTTTTAAAATAAAATAGTTATCTTTACACCTAATTACATTTCTTTTAATTTTTTACAAAGTTTATTATAACATAAGTTTAAGACGAATATTATTAGAATGAGATTTAACTAAGGAACACGTTTTATTTCTACGTTTTATTAAATTTAACAAAGAACGAGTCATCCAAGGTTTTAATTTTGTTCCAGAATTACGAAAAACTTGACGAGAACAATTATTAATATGACTAAATAGAATCTCACAAAAATTAGAATAAGCAAGAGAAGCATCAGCCGAATTATATACACTAGGCCAGCACTCAAACTTTAACCTATCCCTAAGTTCAGAAAAATTGATTACGGAAAAATTATAAGAATTATTTTTCCTTTTAAGAACTTTAATATTATTAAATAAATGAATAGATAGAGAAATTAAGCAATGATCAGTTATATGCAAATCTAATACTTCACAGGAATAAGAAAAATTATTATTAATTACCTGTCGTATAAAAAGATGGTCAAGGCAAGTACCAGAGGCTGGTCGTGTAGGTTCACAAATAACAGAACAGAGACCAAAGGATGACAAAAGTGATAAATAATTATCAATATCAGAATTATTGATCAGTAAAATATTAATGTTAAAATCACCTAATAAAATTAGATTTTTTGAAGAAATTAAAGATAAAAAAGTTGATAATTCTTCCACAAAGACACCAATGCTTATACCGTGTAATTTATAAATGCAAACGAAACAAAAACTCACTCCATTAAAATCAATTATAACTTTCAGCAAATCACACGAAACAAAATTGAAATTGAAAAACTTACAATTAAGATCACTTCTAAGATAAACAGCTACTCCACCAGCAGAATATGAATTATTACAGCAAACTTGAAGATTGAAATTAGAAATACAGTAATTCTCCTTTTCCTCGTGAAAAATCCAAATTACAGTAAGAAATATAATGTCAGGCAAAATAACTAGTGACTCAAGATAGCTTACAAGATGAATAAAGTTCTTCCTCAAACTTCTGATATTTTGATGAAAAAATAAAATATTAGAAGGAGAGTTAGACATTATAATGTAAACAAATATAATAACAATAAGAAAAATATTAAATTAGTTGTTTTGAAGGCTATGTAGGAAAGCAAAAATTAAAAAATCAAAAAGTTAAACTATAATAAGACAACGATAAGAATTAAAGTTTAACTAAATCGTCAAAACAACTAATTTCCACCCTATTATCACCATCCTGTTTGTGTAAGTAAATTTTTGAGTTCCTGATCCAAAGTTTGAGTAACAGCATTAGAAACAGCATTAGAGAAACTCGGAGTGATAGTAGTTGAAGGTGGTGGTATACTGCTATCTCTGAGAAAAGAGTGTCGTCTCTTCATGCTGCATATGTTACATCTGTAGCCGCTCGGAGAAGCTTTAAAAAAATCCAAATCTTCACTCGTAATATTGGCCCAACTATAGTGTAAAGACTTTTTGCAAACACCGCATGCTATATATGAAATATGGCGTCCAATCTTCAACTTACAAATTCCGCAATTCATTATATTAATATAATTTATACTTTTCCAGCAATAAAAGATACAATTTTTGCAACAACAAAAATCAAAATCCCAATCTCAGTGCAAGACAAGTACAATAAATCCAAAATTAAGTTTAAAATAAAAAAAAAAAAAATTCAAATTAAACAATCTCTCGCAGATGTTACCCCACATAACGTTAGTAAGAGAATGATATGTAAATAGAAAATTCTATGCAACATTGTAATTTTCAAACTACAATTTAATTTAAAATTTATCATAAAGATATAAATTGTAATCAAATGACAGTATAATAAATTATATTTCATTAATAATTAGATTCTCATCTTGTACGTATTTTAAATAGAAAATAGTATTGCAACATTGTAATCAAACGGCAATTTAATAAATTATCCCATTTA
The DNA here is from genome assembly GCA_947095535.1 of Poecilobothrus nobilitatus. NCBI lineage: Eukaryota > Metazoa > Arthropoda > Insecta > Diptera > Dolichopodidae > Poecilobothrus > Poecilobothrus nobilitatus. Next base: position 185,553,294 of record OX352772.1, read on the forward strand.
AAATGATGCTGTAATAAATTTTAGTTGTTTTAATTAGAATCCCATCTTAATCCTATCTTAAGATGTAAATAGAAAATTTTATACAACATTGTAATTTTCAAACTACAATTTAATTTAAAATTTATCTTAAAGTTATAAATTGTAATCAAATGACAGTATAATAAATTATATTTCATTAATAATTAGATTCTCATCTTATACGTATTTTAAATAGAAAACAGTATTACAACATTGTAATCAAACGGCAATTTAATAAATTACCATTTTTCTACATAAAACATATTAGCAACATTGTAATCAACTTACATTTTTGATAGATTTTACCCTTTCCACTTAGAAAATACTTGCAAGAGTGACACTAGTTCTAAAGTTTTTATTTTGTTATAATATTACTCGAAATTTGTATATAAATACATCGAGATTTTATAAAAACATCAGTTTAATTTAAGCAAGCAGGATGACACAGGAATTTGATAAAGTTTACGTGCTGGATGATGTAACAATACAGGCGCAAATTCCTACAAAAAAGAAAGAGATGGCGAAAATGCCACTTTATCATGAGCAACAACAACAACAACAGCAACATCATCATCAACAAGAGCAACAATAACAACAACACTCATTTTATCAGCCACCAGAGCAAATTGAACATTTGCTGGCGCATCATTTTCCCTATCATGAAACAACACCAAATTCCACCAAAAAAAGAAAACTGGTGGAATTATTTAATACAAAAAAAACCTTTAAAAAAATTTTTAAAGGTTAAAGACATGGAGCCAAGTAGGCTCTATAAAATACATAAAATAAAAAAATTAACACCGTTTACGGTGAAAAATGGGTCTTCGAGTATTAATAATAATATAATATTTAATAATATAATATTTATACCGCAACAAAAAGTTGCGGTATTTGAAGATAACGATTTCCGAGAGGAAATCGAAAAAAATACTTATTTCCTCGTAAACTCGTAAACTCTTATTTCCTCGAGGAAAATGAGTTAATTTTAAAATATAAAATATAAATATAAAAATCAGGTTTTTCAAGTGTTAAAACTATACGAATGTCAACATTATTTATAAGTAGAGTAGGTTGATCAAACATATCTACGTGTAGTTTACCCATAAGTTCCACTACGTTGCTATTATGATACAATTTTTGGCGCTCTTTTGAACCATTATTATCAGATTTAGCTATATTTGCTTTATCTAAAATCCATCCCGCACATTCTAAATGAGTTGCAGCAGCATCTGTACCATAATTTAATAAAGATTCAATATAAGCTCTATAGTGACAATTTCCATCAGACGGTGTTATATTTTTCCATTTAATTGAACATTGTTTTATTAAAGAATGTAAAATGTTATTAACTACACTTGGTTGTATTATTATTCTTCCTTCAGCATTTTTATCATTATTCCATTGCGTTCCATCTTTCTTTAAGATCTGTACTTTTAATCTCAAATATGTAGAAGACAAATTTCTATATGTATCGCCATGACCCAGTGAAACAAATTCAATAGTTGAAGGGTTGTCTAAAGAAGCAATAGGATTGTAGGAAACTTCTTCAGATTGTAAATTGCTAGACTGAATGGGTTGGGTTTTAAAAATATCCAACTCAGATTTCATACACTCAATCATAATTAATTAAAAATATCTTTTTGTTTCTTTCTGTTATTATCTTTGCGTCGTTTTGACGTAAAATAGTTTAAATTTAAATGGTTTTTTTATAGCTTTTCGTTTTCTTTTACCACAACCATACATTTCATTTAGTTTTCGTACAGCATCACGTGGTACATTTTTAACAATCTCTTTACTACGATCTTGCATAACTTCTTTTACATTTGCACCAGATGCAATATCAGATAAAGCATTGATACCAGAGTTAATAACCTCTTTTTTCAAAATATCAGCGCCTGAAGTAAATAATAGTTTCAAATATCTAAAAAGTCCCCCAAAAAAACTTCCCAATCCACGACCTCTTTGAAAACGTACGGTTGAATGTAATAAAGGGCCGATATCATCAAGTCCTCTATACCAGATTGAATTAAATAATACTTATAGTATACTCTCTTCATAATGAATAAAATAAAATAATATATAGTTTTGTAAAATCGCTTTTATTTATACTTTTATACCCGTATGAACTATGTTCAAGGGTATAATAAATTTGCCATTACGTTTGTGACACCTTAAAGGAGTCGAGCTAGATATAGTGTCAAAGGTATGGATCGGCTCAGAATCGAATTCTGAGTCGATTAAGCCATGTACGCCCGTCCGTCCGTCCGTCCGCACGATAACTCAAAAAATAAAGGAGCTAGGGGGCTGAAATTTTTTTTACCTCACTTTTGCAAAATTGTTAGTTTTGCTATTTAAATCCAACATTTTCGGTCGGCGGGTTCGAGTAGCTGCCATACAACTTCTATCTTTATATAGAAATAACTCAGTATCTATGTAAGCTAGGTTTCTGAAATTTTGCAAGTGATGATCAAGTTTTATGGCAACAACTTCTGTAAAATTTGGTTGTGCTGGTGCAGCGGGTTCGGGTAGCTGCCATACAACTTCTCCGTTTAAATGAGAATAACTCAGTGTTTATTGAAGCTAGGAATCTGAAATTTAGTAAAGAGGTGTCGAGTTACATGCCAACAACTTTTGTAAAATTTGGTTGGTGTAGAGCAGCCGGTTCAGACTTCTTGCACCTCTTGGAACCTAATGAAGCTAGGCGTCTGAAATTTTGCAAATGATGATCAAGTTTTATGGCAACAACTTTTGTAAAATTTGGTTGTGGTGGTGCGGCGGGTTCGGGTAGCTGCCATACAACTTATCCGGTTAAATGAGAATAACTCAGTGTTTATTGAAGCTAGGAATCTGAAATTCAGTAAAGGAGTGTCGAGTTATATGCCAACAACTTTTGTAAAATTTGTTTGGCCTAGAACAGCCGGTTCAGACTTCTTGCACCTCTTGGAAGTTAATAAAGCTAGGAGTCTGAAATCTTGCAAATGATGATCAAGTTTTATGGCAACAACTTCTACAAAATTTGGTTGTGCTTCTCTTCTTAAATGAAAATAACTCAGTGTCCGTCCGCACGATAACTCAAAAAATAAAGGAGTTAGGAGGCTGAAATTTTTTTTACGTCACTTTTACAAAATTGTTAGTTTTGCTATTTAACTCCAGGTTTTTGGGCCGCCGGGTTCGAGTAGCTGCCATACAACTTCTTTCTTTAAATGGAAATAACCCAGTTTCTATTCAATCTAGGTATCTGAAATTTTGCAAATGATGATCGAGTTTTATGGCAACAACTTCTGTAAAATTTTGTTGTGATGATATGACAGGTTCGGATAGTTGCCATACAACTTCTCTTTTTAAATGAAAATAACTCAGTGTCTATTGAAGCTAGCTATCTGAAATTTAGTGAAAAAATGTCGAGTTGCATGCCAAAAACTTTTGTAAAATTTGAATGGTCTAAAGCAGCCGGTTCAGGCTTTTTGAATTTCTTGGAACTTAATGAAGCTAGGCGCAATAGATTCGGGTAGCTATCATACAACTCCATAATTTACATAAATATATCTCTGTAGTTTGGTACTAAAACTCTGAATGTTTTTAAAAGATGATCAAGTTTTATAGAAAAAGGATATATTACGTTCATACGGGTATCCCAGAGTTGACACAGTCTACTCTACTGCACTCTTCCTCGTTTAAAATGTAATACAATTTTTGTTGGAATTTGTGAATGTTTTTTTTTTGGAATTTGTGAATGTGATAAATTGGAAAAGTTTATTTTGTATCCATATTTATCACATAAAAGTAATGAAATGTTATTAAATGATTTCTCCACATTGCAATATTGAATATTACTGAATTCTTTTACAGTATCAGTGAAAGAATTTTGTATGTTAACAGATCTTAAACACCTTATATCTTTATCACCTATTTTTTGTGGTTTAATTATGTCTGTATATATAAAAAACATATCTGGTTTACAAATGGGAATCAATTGTACACTATCTATAAAAGTTTTGAAAGCTTCTATTACACGTGATTTATATTTTTTAAAATCTGTAACTTTAAAAGATACTTGATTGAAACATGTTGTCAAAAGTCCTTCGAGGGTATAAGCGTAATTTGCTCTTATTTTTATATCTATTTTAGGCTTAGTAACACATATTGTGGTGTAACTTAAATGTGTAGGCATCTCCTCAGCTTTTGTTGGTTGTGTATAATGAACTTCATCGTTTATAAAATTAAAAATTCCCCAAATCAACTGTCGTTCAACTTCTTTTCTTGTAAATCTATTAAGTGGGCGTATATTTTGAATTAGTGTTGGTAATAGAAAAACTTTCCAGTCGCATATCATTTGTTTTTCTATGTATGGAATATATGATGTTCCAACTCCTATCATATTTTTCTGCATACCTTTAATAAATATTTGAGTACTTTTTTCCCATTCTTCACCATACACATTTGGAACGAAATCTTTAACATATATTTCTGAAATACCGACTTTCCACCTTGAATCACACATGTATTTATTCATTTTATTTATAAAAGATGTTAATGAATTTTCTGGATAATAGTTCATAGATGAATCACTGAGTAAAGTGACATAAAATTCATCATTTACTTGTATGTTGTCCATGAGCTTGCGGATTTATTCTTACGAATTGGAAAATTAAGTTCTGTTTGAGTATTACCTACTGCTGACCTTAAAACACGTCTTGACGAATTATTCAACTCTTTGCTATTTATAGTTTTTTTTTTTTTCGTTGGTGGACTTGGGCTATCTAAAGGAACAGTTATAATATCTCCTGTATCAGTTTCAAAAATTTGTACATTTTGATTTCTAATTGATTTTCTTTTTCTAAGACGTTCTCCAACTGAAGGAGCTGACAATGCTTTTGTTAAAACATTTTCCTGAATTTCACCATCAAATACTTCGTCATCAGCTTCTTTTTCATATACTTCTTCTTCTTCAGGAACAACTTGTATTCCAACATTCTTATATTCAGGAAAATGCGATTGAGTTTCCACATCTATATAGGAAATCGAAAAAAATACTTAAAATCGAAAAAAATACTTTCCACATCTAGGAGAGGAAATCGAAAAAAATACTTATTTCCTCGTAAACGAGGAAAATCAGTTAATTTTAAAAGAAGAGCGTGGTGATTTTCAATTCGCCACAAAACAATAATTATAGTTTAAGCTTTTATGTTATATCATTTATAGAATAAGAATTATTATATATTAAGAATTATGTTTTTATATTAAGAATTTTATATAAAGAATTTGTTCAATAAAAAATTTTATTTTAAATAAATTTTGTACTGTTCTAAATTTATTTTCATTTTTCAGATGTTAGGATTTTATTTTATTTTTCAGATTTTAAGATTTTATTTTATTTTTCAGATGTTATCAAGTTTTATTTTTATATAAAGAATTTGTTCAATAAAAAATTTTATTTCAAATAAGTTTTGTACTGTTCTTAGTTTTATTTTATTTTTCAAATGTAAGCAAGTTTTTCAGATCCTTGTTAAAGTTTTATTTTACAAATATTAAACAATATTTATTGAATTTATCCATGTGTTATGTTTTTCGTCAAACCCAAGCCATTTAACAAAAACTTTATTGCCTTTTTTCTTTAAAATTTTCTCGACAAGATATACGTTTGGGTGTTTAGCAGATGTGAGTTCCTCCTCATAAAATCCACCAAATATTGAATAATTTTTTTAATCAACCAGCTGATATGTGATCGGAGAGGTACTGTTTACTTTGATAATTTTAAAAATTTTAGTAGACCAATTCGGTTGATAACCTTTTTCAAAAGTTTTTTTGTATTTACTTATTCTAACATAGTCTCCAACTTTATATTTAGCTTTTAGAGAAATTTTAGGTTGCATGTAAACATTTTTTAAAATAAATTTTTCGTTTTTCTTAGAAATTTTTTCAGGAGGTAAATTAGTTGTTCTATGTTTAATTAGGTGGAATTATAGGTGTTTAATAAAGATTGCAATTTATTAATCCATTTGTAGTTTCCTTGTAAACTAAATATTTTACACATTAAATTTTTTAAAGTTCGATTAAAGCGTTCTACAATAGATACTTTTATTTCAGAGTAAGTTTGATAGTGATTAATACCCTTCTTTACAACAAAATTTTGAAATATCGAATTGAAAAATTCTTTACCTTGATCTGAATGAATGTTTTTAGGTAGGTTTTTAGCTCGTTTTATAATTTTCTTTAACGCATTTAAAACATTACTACCGGTTTTAGTTTTAATTCGTTCAGCATAAGCATATTTAGAAAATATATCTATAACGATTAACATATATTTAAAACCTTTGTTGAATTTTCCATAAGGAATCATTTCCACTAGATCAATTTGCCAGGTATCATTTACCCCTTTCTGCTTGACTTTTCTTCTAAGATACCTTTTTCTAGCTGGTCTATGTATTTCTTTTACTATTTGAGATCTTGACATGATTTTTACATCACCTAACTAGTTTTAAAAATCCAATTTTACATTTCTTTATTTATATACTCTGAAAACTTTAAATTTTGACTGTGTTCTACAGTATATAATGCGGTTCAATTTTACTGGCAAATCATTTTTAACTCAATTTTTGTAAGATATTTTACAAAAATGGCAGCTGATTCAAAAACATTTCCATTTACTGAGGAAACTGCAATAGTCAGTACACAAAATGAGGTTCATGTTGATGAAATTACATCTACTGTAGATGACGAGGAATTAATGGAAACTGAAGAATTCATACCACCGTTTCAAGTTTTAGATGAAGATACAGATGAGCAACAAATTTGGGAAATAAATAACCAAGAAGGAGATCCTGACTATTTTGCAGAATTTTTTAGAAATAATTTATAGCCTAAAATAATATATAAGAATATTTGTATAAATGTATATGTATCTATAAGTATTTCATAATAAAAACAAATTAAATAAATTTTACAAATTTTTCATTTATTGTTGTTCCAATACGGTGAAAAATGCAAGTTGCTACAAGAGATTCTGTATCAAAACCAACAAGAACTTTTAATGACTGATTTCTGTTGTTATAGCTCAAGAAAATATGTATAGCTCAGCAACAAATTTGTGTTCGAACCTTGGTCTTCCATTACTACGTTTTAACTAAAGCTTTTTAATATTAATTATATTGCTGAGGTACACAAGATTGTGAAAAATTTGAATTTCCAAATAAGTTATAGAACATATTAATAATCAGATTGTCGTTTTCTATATGATTATCTTTGTGAAATTCATTCAAATAAGTTTTCATTAAACCAAAACATCTATACCAGCCAAAAACGCAACAGTATTGCCCACATACATCTGAAAGAATACCCTGTATCTGCTTATTATTAAAAACTATGCACTGATTTTTCAAGTATTCCAAAATTTCCGGTTTATCTGAAACTCCACTATACGAATCAAAATATTCTGTGCAACCATGCTTTGGAATATAAAGGGCAAACCAATGTGTTTCCGGATCTTTTATCTTGTCAGTGTTTACAATTAAAAAAGTTGGTTTTTCTATTATTTTTGGAATTTTGTCTAAAGCAAAAACTCCCTTAAAATATTTGTTTGTAAATTTGTTACATTTTAAAACACTAATTATTTCTAAACTGTTCATGACTCAAACTGACTTAAATCATACACTCTACTTATTTCATTAATGTAGTTCATTAAAAACTCCTTTTTTATTTTTTCATTTGTTATAATAACATCAAATTTTTCTAGTACCTGTCTTAATTCTTTATTAATTTTATCATTATGTACAGTTCCGAAAGAGTAATTTTCAAAATTTTCATTTATAATTTCTTTGGTTGGAAATTTGTAAGTAAACTCTTTTACAAATTTTTTACAAGGTTCTTTAATCCCAACTAAACAAATATCTTTTACAAATAAAGTATTTTTATCATCACAACAAAACTTCACATCCACAAGTGCACAGGATGATGACATCTTGTCGAATATTCAAATACATGTTTCAGTATTCTATTTATAGATTTGTAAATATATTTCGATTTTTATCAATTTGTATGCTTGCATCAAATTCTCCATAAACAATAGCAGTGAGTGTAGATGTGAGTGGTTTTGATAGCCTTGTCTCAATTCTAACCGTACCCTGGTTTAGTAAACCTTGACATACTTCATTTCCAGATGCATCTGGAGTTAAATCAAAAGCTAGTATAAAAAACCCATTACTAAACATAGACTTTGTTATCTGATGACCTTTATCATTGTGGTACATTCCAGTTCCAGAAAAAAGTGTAGTGTATGCTCTTGTACAGGAATTATTTTCATCTGAAAAACTCGTTTCAATTGCTGAATTAGGTATTTGAACACCATTTACGTTTAACACAAATTGTGAAATGTTTAAAATTGTATGGATTTTTTGATCTTTTTCCAGAGTAACCCACATTTTCTGTCATACAAAAAATTATTGTGTTTGGCAACTGTCCAATAAAAACATTATCAAGCGATATTGACTAGCTGTTCATTTGAATTGTAAAACCTTTTACTTCTACGCGTTTATAATTATATTTAGCATTGGATTTCCCAAGAACAGCATTGTGTGCTAACAGTACGCTTGGATTAACGGTAACATGTTTCATAAATAGCGTGGCTTCTATAATTTTTAATTGTGATTCATCAGAATCGTCTGCAAATAGATAAAAATCTGGTTTTTCAAGTGTTAAAACTATACGAATGTCAACATTATTTATAAGTAGAGTAGGTTGATTAAACATATCTACGTGTAGTTTACCCATGAGTTCCACTACATTGCTATTATGATACAATTTTTGGCGCTCTTTTGAACCATTATTATCAGATTTAGCTATATTTGCTTTATCTAAAATCCATCCTGCACATTTTAAATGAGTTGCAGCAGCATCTGTACCATAATTTAATAAAGATTCAATATAAGCTCTATAGCGATAATTTCCATCAGACGGTGTTATATTTTTACCATTTAATTGAACATTACATTGTTTTATTAAAGAATGTAAAATGTTATTGACTACACTTGGTTGTATTATTATTCTTCCTTCAGCATTTTTATCATTATTCCATTGCGTTCCATCTTTCTTTAAGATCTGTACTTTTAATCTCAAATATGTAGAAGACAAATTTCTATATGTATCGCCATGACCCAGTGAAACAAATTCAATAGTTGAAGGGTTGTCTAAAGAAGCAATAGGATTGTAGGAAACTTCTTCAGATTGTAAATTGCTAGACTGAATGGGTTGGGTTTTAAAAATATCCAACTCAGATTTCATACACTCAATCATAATTAATTAAAAATATCTTTTTGTTTCTTTCTGTTATTATCTTTGCGTCGTTTTGACGTAAAATAGTTTAAATTTAAATGGTTTTTTTATAGCTTTTCGTTTTCTTTTACCACAACCATACATTTCATTTAGTTTTCGTACAGCATCACGTGGTACATTTTTAACAATCTCTTTACTACGATCTTGCATAACTTCTTTTACATTTGCACCAGATGCAATATCAGATAAAGCATTGATACCAGAGTTAATAACCTCTTTTTTCAAAATATCAGCGCCTGAAGTAAATAATAGTTTCAAATATCTAAAAAGTCCCCCAAAAAAGCTTCCCAATCCACGACCTCTTTGAAAAGGTATGGTTGAATGTAATAAAGGGCCGATATCATCAAGCCCTCCACCAAATTGAATTAAATAATACTTATAGTATACTCTCTCCATAATGAATAAAATAAAATAATATATAGTTTTGTAAAATCGCTTTTATTTATACTTTTTTTAAATGTAATACAATTTTTGTTGGAATTGAACTATTGGAAAAGTTTATTTTGTATCCATATTTATCACATAAAAGTAATGAAATGTTATTAAATAATTTCTCCACATTGCAATATTGAATATTACTGAATTCTTTTACAGTATCAGTGAAAGAATTTTGTATGTTAACAGATCTTAAACACCTTACATCTTTATCACCTATTTTTTGCGGTTTAATTATGTCTGTGTATATAAAAAACATATCTGGTTTACAAATGGGAATCAATTGTACACTATCTATAAAAGTTTTAAAAGCTTCTATTACACGTGATTTATATTTTTTAAAATCTGTAACTTTAAAAGATACTTGATTGAAACATGTTGTCAAAAGTCCTTCGAGGGTATAAGCGTAATTTGCTCTTATTTTTATATCTATTTTAGGCTTAGTAACACATATTGTGGTGTAACTTAAATGTGTAGGCATCTCCTCAGCTTTTGTTGGTTGTGTATAATGAACTTCATCGTTTATAAAATTAAAAATTCCCCAAATCAACTGTCGTTCAACTTCTTTTCTTGTAAATCTATTAAGTGGGCGTATATTTTGAATTAGTGTTGGTAGTAGAAAAACTTTCCAGTCGCATATCATTTGTTTTTCTATGTATGGAATATATGATCTTCCAACTCCTATCATATCTTTCTGCATACCTTTAATAAATATTTGAGTACTTTTTTCCCATTCTTCACCATACACATTTGGAACGAAATCATTAACATACATTTCTAAAATACCGACTTTCCACCTTGAATCACATGTATTTATTCATTTTATTTGTAAAAGATGATAATGAATTTTCTGGATAATAGTTCATAGATGAATCACTGAGTAAAGTGACATAAAATTCATCATTTACTTGTATGTTGTCCATAAGCTTGCGGATTTATTCTTACGAATTGGAAAATTAAGTTCTGTTTGAGTATTACCTACTGCTGACCTTAAAACACGTCTTGACGAATTATTCAACTCTTTGCTATTTATAGTTTTTTCTTTTTTCGTTGGTGGGCTTGGGCTATCTAAAGGAACAGTTATAATATCTCCTGTATCAGTTTCAAAAATTTGTACATTTTGATTTCTAATTGATTTCTTTTTCTAAGACGATCTCCAATTGAAGCAGCTGACAATGCTTTTGTTAAAACATTTTCCTGAATTTCATCATCAAATACTTCGTCATCAGCTTCTTTTTCATATACTTCTTCTTCTTCAGGAACAACTTGTATTCCAACATTCTTATATTCAGGAAAATGAGATTGAGTTTCCACATCTATATACATTGGTTTTGCACGAGTTTGAGTACCTTTTGTTTGCGTAATTTTTATTTTCTCCTCTTTATTTCTAGGAAGTTGTCGTTTTTGTTTCTTTATTTAAATAGATTTTGTCTGTATAAATACCATTTTTGAGTGTCCGTGAAATGTTTATTTAACAATATTTTTTTCATATTTTTTTCCAACTCATTTTGCTCCCGCATTTTGCTCCCTTCATTTTCTCATAAATCTCAGGTTTTAAAATTATAATTTTATTAAATGTTGTATTATTCATTTTATAAAATTTCCGATTATCCCTGATAGTATTGCACCAAGAAGTGTAGGTAAAAATCCACCATATTGAATAATAATTTTTCTTTTGCTATTTATAGATTTTTTCCGGAAAATAAGTGATCTTAATTCTTTTTTATACTTTCGTAATTGGGTTGTTGCTTTTTTACTCAGATTACAATTGCCTTTTAAAATATTTAAAGAGATTTCGCAAAATATTTTTATTACTTCAGGGTCACAGTGTTTTATAATTACTTTCTGGAATTTTGGTTTAGAGGTTTTTAATAGGTGCAATATATGTCGATTGGTCTTCAAACGTTTCATATTCCTCCCCAAATTGTTCTAATTGATCTCTCGTACAATAACACAAACCTTTCCCAAATATATCACTTCTTAATCGAAATATATCATTAACGTCTTGAGTAAGATCTATTAATATATAGCCATATGGGACTGACGTCACATCATTATATACTTTTTCATATGCTTTAATTTGATTGGGATATATTGGGATATATCTGCGATTTATCTCTTGAATTTTTGAAAAGTACTAAATATTATATAGTTGAGTGAAATATCTCTTGAAAATTTACCCTGGTGAAAAACATTTTGTGTTACAAATATTACAGATAAATTTCTATGATGTGATCCTCTAGTAAATAAATCACATACATACTTATCATGAGAATTTAACATCATATCATCGATAATAACTAACAAAGGTTTTTGATTATCATTAAAATCTGGAATAGTGTTACTATATTCCATATCTTTGACATATTTTGGAACGGCATTTTTGTCTGGATTACACCAAATTATTCTATTAATATGTGGTTGTATATTTTCTTTTTTATATTTTATTAAATTATGAATAAAAGTGGTTTTACCACAGCATGATGGACCAGCCACCATCATAGTAAACGGGTGAAACATCAAAATTGTATTAGTTAAAAACTAACTCTATTAATCTATATTTATACGAAAAGCTCTTTGCCCGAAGTGAATATAAATGTAATTTAGTTATTCTATGGAACATTCTTCCATAAACCTTCGACATGGTTAAACAAGTTCTCATAGTTGACCTACAATTTTTACAAGGAAATGAAAAGCAATATTTCCTAAAAGAGTTAGCCATACTTGAAAAAGGAAGTTTAATTCCAACTGTGTATCACTTCAAAGCACTTCAAAGCAAGCAAATATAATAACCAGTATCGCGAAAGTAAAATAAAAGGACTTAAATGGAATAACGGTTTAGTTGAATATTTAGATGTAAAATGTATATTAAAACACTATTTAGAGTCAGCTGAAAAAATTTATGTTAAAAGAGAACAAAAAAAACTTTTTCTTCAAAAGTACATTGACAGTGTTGAAATAAAAGATCTAAGCAGAAACTTGCCGTCATTGCAAAAGATTGATAACTTTAAATCAAATTGTCCTATACACTTATAAAACAACAATTTCAGATGTGCTGTTAAAAATTGTTATAATGTATATATGTATCTTTTAAAGGAAAAAATGTTAGATTAAGACTTTCAATTTTCATACTTGCACGATATGAATTTAAATAACAAAACTAAAAAAGTTCACTTCAATATTAAACAAGAAATTCACGTTATGCATGTATGGGAGTATGCTTACAGATCAGCAAGGAAAAATCATTGGGAAGAATACGCACGTGACACAAGTAGATTTCAAAGACGTATAGAAAAAGTTGGTCTCACTATTTCTGCAATTTTAACATCTGATCATCGTAAAAAAATGTTAAAACTTAGATTTAAATAAAAATATAATAATAAAAGAATTTAAACATAAAAAAAATGTCTTTTATTTTTATCTTATGTTTTTAAAATAGATACCATTTAACCTATCATTTAACCTATCTTTGAATTATTTTTTATTCTATACAAAAACAAAAACAAAAAAATAAACATAAACATAAATGCATATCAAGAGTAAAGAGTAAATCTTTAGTTTAATCAGTTCCATATTTTTGATTTGCTGTTTGTTTTCTTTTTATTCATATTTTCTGAACATTCTTAATTAAAAAATAAAAAAAATGTCTTACACGACATGCAGTCAGCTAATTAATGACTTTCGTTTTCTCTTTTCTTCTATAAATTCTTCTATCCAGAAGAGATCACATTTTTATGTAAGCAAAAAAAAATCTATATCTTACTTTAATTTTTTTTCTTTATTACAAAAAAAAAAAAAAAAAACAAAAACACAAACAGGATTACACTTTTTCTTTTCAATTTTAAAGATGCGCTGTAGATTTAAAAATAAAAAAAATTTTTCTGTTTTTTATTTTCATATAAGAACTTTTCTTACTACTTTTATATGTGCGCCTAATATTTAAACTTCAGTTATACAATTTTGTTTATTAAGGGCCGACCCTACTTTAAACTGTTTAACACTTGACTTCCTGCTATAAAACCATTTGGAACTTATAAGTTAACAACCCACACATACAACTTAACTTAAAACCTGAACCCAAACAAATTTTTGGCTTATAGTAACCAAGATACGTAAAATCAATTGTTCAGTTCATTAACCCTGTCTGACAACTTACACAATATCAACAACCTTTACTTCCTATTATAAAACTATTTGGAACTTATAAGTTAACAACCCACACATACACTTAACTTAAAACCTAAACCAAAACGATCAAAACAAGTTCTTGACCTACTAACCAAGCATGACCTACATTAAACCCATAAATCAAAATGTAGGTCAACATGTCGTGCGATATGGGTCAAATTTTTTCCCATCCCAAAGTGCAGGGTTACCTACTATTGAATAATACGTTAACAGAAAAAATTAGAGTATTGGATATTGAAAACAAAATCCCAATAAAATATCAAATTCTTAAAGCCATACAATATTACAATAGTACTTACCATTCGACAATGAAAGCTACACCATTCTAAGTACAAAATAACAAAATAGACAAAAAAATTATTGAAGATAGAATAAAAAACATGAAAACAAAAAAAATTACAAAATTAAATAAATCAAGAGAAAATTATACAGAAACTAGACAATTAGGATTTATAAAAAACTATGCTAGACATAAAGAGCAACGAAAATTTCGAAAATACCCTTTACAAATTATTCATGAAAACAACATTAAAATTTTCAGATCAAAACAATACTACTCTGGATAATAATTCTTTGGATACTTTAAATAACATCACCAACAATGATAGTGGAACAATTGAAATTTGAAATGAAATATGTCGAAATTAAGGTCGACGAAATAGAAATTGTAAGTAATTTTGACATAATCCTATTGTGTACCCATCTGAAATTTTAAAGTTAGTCGATAATTTAGAAACAATAGCTTCTTCTCTAAGATTATAAAGAAATAAAATATTTGCATTACAAAAGTTAGAAAATCTTAGGAATTAAATAAAAACAATAATTCCTCATAAATCTACAAGAGGACTTATAAATTTTGTAGGCTCTGCAACTAAATGGTTATTCGGAAATATGGATGACGAAGACAGGCAAAGTATTGAAAATCACCTTAAAATTATCGAAGAAAATAATCATAACTAAATAGAAAACTCTAACAAACAAATTAAAATTAATAACAACTTCAATAAAACATTAGAAACTATCAAATTATCTCTAGAATCAGAACGTAAACAAATTATAGATAAATTAAATAATATTAAAAAAACCGAAAACGAGATTATTGAGAACTCTTTATTTTTTAACCTTATGCTTAAAATAGATTTCGTTAGAACAAGTTGAACATATTCAAGAAAACATTGCATCAGCAAGAATAAATATACTTCATCCAAATATTTTAAGTAATGATGAAATTGTTAGTTACGACATCGACTTTAATAAATTAATGAATATTAGATTAGGGGTAACCAAATTTTCCAATGATACTATTATTTTTGCCATTAAAATCCTTACTAACAGTTCAATTTTTGATATTCTTCTTCCTAATATTCTTCTTCCTAATTTCCATGTTCTTATTCCGATTCCTAATTTAGAAAATATGAAAATAGATCAAGAAATAGAATATATAATTAAAAATAAAAACTACACTTATACATATGAAGATAATAAATCTCTCAAAGAGCTAAAACTTAGCAAAAATTGTATAATTAGGAAAAATTGTAATTTAATTAGAGTAAACAGACAAGAAGAATACATGGAATTAGACGATAATATTATAATTTTAAAAAATATAAAAAATAAGAAATTAAATAGCACTTGTGACGAAAGAGAAATTATATTACAAGGTAATTATTTTGTAACTTATTATAATTGTTCAGTTCAAATAGAAAACAATATTTATAGAAGTAACATTGAGCGATTTGTTTATAAGTATGTAATACCACAAAATAACTGGACTATAACTAGAAAATTTCATTATTTCTATTCGTAGCCGCAATAATTAAATATCTCTACTTTCCTTTTATTGTTATTTTAAAAATAATAAAAAATTTAAAAATAAAATATCAATGGTTCAAAAGAATTTTGAAATAGAAACGGGAAGAGTCATGTCATTAGTTGATAACCAATTAGACACAAACTCTAAAGCAAAAAATAACATACCTACATCAACAAATGACAATGACCCTAAAAATTACACAATGTCATTCGATCTCATAAGACAGAAATATAATGTATAAAACCATTAATTAACATAAACATTAAATTAACATTGCATTAAAATAAATAAAATCAGTTATAAAAAATATATTAACAAGAAAAACGAAGAAAATTTCTTAAGAATTTTCATTTTACTAATTATGTCATCATTTTTATTTTATAAGTGTATTTTGTTTTATAAGCAAAAAAAAAAAAAAAAAATTGTTTGTCAATTTTAAATTTTTCAAGTTCAAGTATTACATTTAATGTATGTTATTAACAAAATGAAATTTAAAACAAAAAAAAAAAGTGTGTTTGATTTTGATTAAAACAAAAAAAAAATTTTTTTTAAGTAATTTAGATATAATATTAAGTTACTTACTAACAAAAAGAAAAAAAAATATTTTTTTTTGGTTCAAAATTGTTTTTATTCAACTTCATTTAAAAATTATTTTTATCGCAAATTATCATATTACCTAATTTTTTAAGTTCACTAAACTAAGACAACTCAGTTGTAAAAACAAAAAAATTTTTAATTGAAACTTAAAAGTTAAGAAAAATTTTAAGAAAAAAAAAGAGAACAAATTTAAACGAGGAAGAGTGCAGTAGAGTAGACTGTGTCAACTCTGGGATACCCGTATGAACGTAATATATCCTGTTTCTATAAAACTTGATCATCTTTTAAAAACATTCAGAGTTTTAGTACCGAACTACAGAGATATATTTATGTAAATTGTGGAGTTGTATGATAGCTACCCGAATCTATTGCGCCTAGCTTCATTAAGTTCCAAGAAATGCAAAAAGCCTGAACCGGCTGCTTTAGACCATTCAAATTTTACAAAAGTTTTTGGCATGCAACTCGACACTTTTTCACTAAATTGCAGATAGCTAGCTTCAATAGACACTGAGTTATTTTCATTTAAAAAGAGAAGTTGTATGGCAACTATCCGAACCTGTCATATCATCACAACAAAATTTTACAGAAGTTGTTGCCATAAAACTCGATCATCATTTGCAAAATTTCAGATACCTAGATTGAATAGAAACTGGGTTATTTCCATTTAAAGAAAGAAGTTGTATGGCAGCTACTCGAACCCGGCGGCCCAAAAACCTGGAGTTAAATAGCAAAACTAACAATTTTGTAAAAGTGACGTAAAAAAAATTTCAGCCTCCTAACTCCTTTATTTTTTGAGTTATAGTGCGGACGGACACTGAGTTATTTTCATTTAAAAAGAGAAGTTGTATGGCAGCTACCCGAACCCGTCGCACCACCACAACCAAATTTTGCAGAAGTTGTTGCCATAAAACTTGATCATCATTCGCAAAATTGCAGATACCTAGATTGAACAGACACTGGGTTATTTCCATTTAAAGAAAGACGTTTTATGGCAGCTACTCGAACCCGGCAGCCGAAAATGCTGGAGTTAAATAGCAAAACTAACAATTTTACAAAAGTAACGTAAAAAATTTTTCAGCCTCCTAGCTCCTCTATTTTTTGAGTTATAGTGCGGACGGACACTGAGTTCTTTCATTTAAAAAGAGATTTTGAATGGCAGCTACCCGAACCCGTCACACCACCACAACCAAATTTTGCAGAAGTTGTTGCCATAAAACTTGATCATCACTCGCAAAATTTCAGATACCTAGATTGAACAGACACTGGGTTATTTCTATTTAAAGAAAGACGTTGTATGGCGGCTACCCGAATCCGGGGACAGAAAATGCTGGAGTTAAATAGCAAAACTAACAATTTTACAAAAGTGACGTAAGAAAATTTTCAGCCTCCTAGATCCTCTATTTTTTGAGTTATCGTGCGGACGGACACTGAGTTCTTTTCATTTAAAAAGAGATTTTGTATGGCAGCTACCCGAACCCGTCGCACCACCACAACCAAATTTTCTAGAAGTTGTTGCCATAAAACTTGATCATCATTTGCAAAATTTCAGACGCCTAGCTTCATTAGGTTCCAAGAGGTGCAAGAAGTCTGAACCGGCTGCTCTAGACCAACCAAATTTTACAAAAGTTGTTGGCATGTAACTCTACACCTCTTTACTAAATTTCAGATTCCTAGCTTCAATAAACACTGAGTTATTCTCATTTAACCGGATAAGTTGTATGGCAGCTACCCGAACCCGCCGCACCACCACAACTAAATTTTACAAAAGTTGTTGCCATAAAACTTGATCATCATTTGCAAAATTTCAGACGCCTAGCTTCATTAGGTTCCAAGAGGTGCAAGAAGTCTGAACCGGCTGCTCTAGACCAACCAAATTTTACAAAAGTTGTTGGCATGTAACTCGACACCTCTTTACTAAATTTCAGATTCCTAGCTTCAATAAACACTGAGTTATTCTCATTTAAACGGAGAAGTTGTATGGCAGCTACCCGAACCCGCTGCACCAGCACAACCAAATTTTACAGAAGTTGTTGCCATAAAACTTGATCATCACTTGCAAAATTTCAGAAACCTAGCTTACATAGATACTGAGTTATTTCTATATAAAGATAGAAGTTGTATGGCAGCTACTCGAACCCGCCGACCGAAAATGTTGGATTTAAATAGCAAAACTAACAATTTTGCAAAAGTGAGGTAAAAAAAATTTCAGCCCCCTAGCTCCTTTATTTTTTGAGTTATCGTGCGGACGGACGGACGGACGGACGTACATGGCTTAATCGACTTAGAATTCGATTCTGAGCCGATCCATATCTTTGAAACTATATCTAGCTCGACTCCTTTAAGGTGTCACAAACGTAATGGCAAATTTATTATACCCTTGAACATAGTTCATACGGGTATAATAAAATTTAGGAAAAAAAAAGAATTCTTAACTATATCTAACTTAGAATTAAGTATATATTTTTATAATCATGTTTCAATTTTTAAATTGTAATAATTTTAATATAAATAACCGTAATTTTAAAGACTCAGGAGAGTCTCAAACTTAAGAGGGGAGGAGTTACATAATATTATTTTGACATAATGTAGCATGATACATCACGTTGACACAACTTAATATAATGTTGCATGGTATTGTGTTGGCATAATATAGTAGCTCATTCACCTTTTTTTAAGCATTTTTATAAATTCACAATAACAGGAAATACAATTAGCTTTCCTGAATCCTGGTTAATTGATTTTATTAATAAATTTTAAAAACAACATTATTTTTGATGATCTTAGCATTAAGTTAATATAAGCATATTAATATATAAGTATAACTTTGTAAAATAAAAATCAGTCTTCATACCAAACTAAAAACTAAATGTTTTACTTTCTTAAATAAAAACATAATTGGCGCAGTCAGTAGGATTTGCTATCCAAAGATAGTAAATCTTGTGATACGATCCGTAAATTGAAAAACATATTTAATAATAAGAATTCAGAATGGTTGCACCAACGTTAAAAGATTTACGAAAAGTTACAGTATGTCAATTAAAATTCCAATTAGAAGGACATTGTAGTCTTATAATTGATATGTAACAGGATAAATGTTATTGATCTTTTCAATTCTAAATATTTCAGATGACCAATTCGGTTGATAACCTTTTTTGAAATGACCTTTATATTTACTTATTCTTACAAAATTTCCAACCATATATTAATTTTTTTGAATAACTTTAGGTTCAGTATACACATTCGTAAGTATACTTTTTTCGTTTTTCTTTTTGATTTTTTCAAGAGGAAGTTTTGTGGTACTATTTTTTGATGAATTATATTATTTTATTAGTGTTTGTATAATAGGTAACCATTTATAATTCGCGTTTAAACTAAATTTTTTCGACATGGAATTTTTCAATGTGCGGTTGAATCGTTCAACAATTGATGCTTTTAACTAACTAAATGTATGATAATGATTGATTAGTTTTTCTTTCATACAATTTTGAAATTGTGAATTAAAAAATTTCTTACCTTGATCAGAGTGAATATTTTTTGGTATATTTTATTTTTTTTTATTTTTAATTTCTCTAAAGGAGCCTTGGGGCTCGTACAGAGTTTCTATAGCTTTATAATATAATTTATTTATTTATTTAAGTGCAATTTTCAATGATTTAAATAATTTAAATATAACTTTGGCTCTACTAATAATTGATTTTAAGGCATTTAAAACATTTTCAGCATTTTTTATTTAGATAAAGTGTCAATGACCGTCAGCATATATTTTACTAGCAGAGTACCCGGCGTTGCCTGGAGTAATTTATTGGCTTTATGAAATAAAAATTATTAACTTTTGTTTCTGCGTTAATATAATTTAATTAATATAGTTAACTTATTATTATGCATTTACAGCTGCTGGTAGTTTATATTCTATTTTTTATTAGATTTAGTTAAATTGAATAAACAGAGCCAAGAATTAGAGACAATTCTTCAATAAAAAATTTTTAAAGGAAACAATAATCTATTGAGTACACAATTACGGTGAAGTGAATTTCCACAATATATTCTTTAATACCGAGACATAAAATCGCATTTCAATTATGACCATAATGTAGTACATTTTTTTTCATAAGTAATGTCACTTTATGTTTTTGTGAATTATCCTTTTAAGCACATTTTGAAAAATTTGCTATTAGGTTCGCTCTGCCCCTCCGTCTGTTTATAAAACTTATATATTCGTTAATATTCGTTAATACCGAAACATAAAATCGTATTTAAATTATAAAAGACCATAATGTATCAATTTTTTTTGTGTAAGTAATGTCACTTCATGTTTTGTTGAATTATCCTTTTAAGCACATTTTGAAAAATTTGTTATTAAGTTCGCTCTGTCCCTCCGTCTGTTAAAACTTATATACTGTTTAATAAAGAGCAATGAAATATTAACTATGCATAGGTCTCTTTAAAAGAGTAATGTTGTAGAACAACCTTTTTATGTACCCTCACCGTTGGAGATCCTACAGCACCGACAGTTCTTCAAATTTTGAAAAAAACCTCTTTTTAAATGCGTACATTTCAGGTTCTGTTTAACATATTTTCAATATAAAAAATACATGATTATTTTTTACCTTTATAAATCAACCAGAATTTTTTTACCTTTAGTTTTTCTAATTATGTTTCCAAATTGATTGGCTAAAAATATGTATAAAAATTGTATATGGATAAGAATGTAAGGTTTTCTGTTCTTTAAATATGTATGTACTCATTTTTGACTAAATGATGTACAGAAATGTGAATATGTTTTCTAATTTAATTGATTAAGTTTATACTATTTTTAAATATACGGATATTATACATACCTTACGTACATATTTCAATTATATTTTATGGGAAACATGTTATACACATGCATCTCATATAGATAAGCCACATGTAAAGACCACATGTAAGTAATGCATTTCTGAATGATGACATGATGATTGTCTAATGTAGGAGATTGTTTCTGTTTTTTAACAACGGCCGAAAATGTTATGTTGTTAAGACTTAAACACAGTATTCTTAAGATACTTAATAAGGTTACTTTAATTACTGTTCTATTTTAAAAATTTGCATTGAAAGGTTTTAATAATAATAACAATACACAAAATTAGGCAAAATATTATTAATAAGTGCTCGTGCGGAAATGGGTTAACAAACGTTAACAAACATTTTGTCACAGGCTTAATTTAGAACCATAAATTCATCCTGCCAAATTAGACAGAAATTATAAACAACATTTTTTTTTTTTGACAGTCTATCGTGTCGAAATGTGTTAATGTATCACAACAAAATTTATTGAATGAGTTTGTCTGCCAAAATGCAATACTTGTGCAAACTTTCAATTGGTCAAATCGTTTAAGCACAACAACAAAAAATGAGAATTTCATGGCCTGAAGCCTGATGGGTTAATGTATCGTAACCAAATCAACTCAGAAAGCTTTTGTTATAAAGACCTACCCTTTTGTAAATTTTCAACTCAATTGGTAAAACCGTTCAAGTGCGACAACAAAGAAATTAAAATATTTTATTGAGCCCTGGTGCCGAAACGGATTACTGAATCGTAACCAAATCAACTCAATCAGCTGCTGTTGTAAAGAACTACACTTTGGTAAATTTTTAACTCAATTGGTCAAACGGTTTAAGTGCGACAACAAAGAAATTAAAAAATTTTATTGAGCCCTGGTGCCGAAACGGATAACTGAATCGTAACCAAATCAACTCAGTAAGCTCCTGTTGTAAAGAGCTACACTTTGATAAATTTTTAACTCAATTGGTCAAACGGTTTAAGTGCGACAACTTATTAAATTACAAAACTTCACTGACCCCTAGTGTCAAAACGGGTTAATGGATCGTAGCCAAATCAACTCAGTAAGCTCCTGTTGTAAAGAGCTACACTTTGGTAAATTTTTAACTCAATTGGTCAAACAGTTTAAGTGCGACAACTAAGTAAAATACAAAAATTGCAATTTCTTTTTCTTCCTTCCTTCCTTCTCCTTCTTAATTTTCGTTTAAATCTACAGCTTGGTTTTCGTCTTCCTCTTCCGCCTCATCTGCCAAAAACGTTAATAAAAATTCTTCTGTTTCTACTAACTCCTCATCCTCCACAGTGGATGTATTTGTTTCATCCTGAACTTGACTTTGCGTATTTATGTTTTTTGTTTTCTTTAAACGGGGATGTTATCGAAGCTTGCATGCAGCTTGTATTTTCCAACGTTGTTAAATAAAAGTCAGATTAGGAATGAATTAAAATTGAAAATAAAGAGTTATTAGATAGAGTATACTCATGTAGAAAAGTATAAAAGCAAAATAAATTCAAGTAACTGGTTAGTTTAAACCATGATTTGGCCTATTATTTTATATATAATAATTATTATCTTAATACCTTTAACATTTTTAAAATTAGTTGATATAATTGTTTAATATAAATAAAATGTTAAGATCCCAAATAGTAACTGAAATTAATAGACAGGCAACACGTAAATTTCCAAGCAGAAAATTCAAACAAAAACGAATAAATGACACATGGCAAATTGATTTATCTATATGCTGACGGTCATTGACACTTTAATCTAATATATAAAGCAGAAATTCTGTTTGTTTGTTTGTTTGTTTGTGCCCTTTTCACGTAAAAACCAGCAGTCCGATTGCAACCAAATTTTGCAGGAACATTTCTACGACCCCGGAAAGTGTTATAGGCTATATGGTGTTTTGGTTCATTAACCCATTACGGCCCCATTTAAAGCTTTTTCGGTTTTTTGTTGTCCTGCTTAAACGGTTCGATCGATTGAGTTGAAAATTTGTACAAATGTTCTCTTTAGCTTTCGACGGGTGCTGAAGAAATTTGGATACAATATATTACCCGGCCCGGCGGGCTTCCAAAAAAATTTTTGTTTCCGATTTATGTCCAATTTTGTATGATAGTTTTATGATTCGAAAAAAAGCCTGTGACAAATTTTTATGAAGTTCCGTTAACCCGTTTGGGCAGGAGAGCCGAACGAAATTCATTAAATTTTTCTGTTGTCCCGCTTAAACGGTTTGATCAATTTAGTTGAAAATTTACAATAGTGTAGCTCTTTATCACAGGAGCTCACTGAATTGATTTGGTTACGATCCATTAACCCGTTTCGGCACCAGGGGTTAGTGCAATTTTGTATTTTACTTAGTTGTCGCACTTAAACTGTTTGACCAATTGAGTTTAAAATTTACCAAAGTGTAGCTCCTTACAACAGTAGCTTACTGAGTTGATTTGGCTACGATCCATTAACCCGTTTTGACACTAGGGGTTAGTGAAGTTTTGTAATTTAATAAGTTGTCGCACTTAAACCGTTTGACCAATTGAGTTAAAAATTTATCAAAGTGTAGCTCTTTACAACAGGAGCTTACTGAGTTGATTTGGTTACGATTCAGTAATCCGTTTCGTCACCAGGGCTCAATAAAATTTTTTAATTTCTTTGTTGTCGCACTTAAACCGTTTGACCAATTGAGTTAAAAATTTACCAAAGTGTAACTCTTTACAACAGCAGCTTACTGAGTTGATTTGGCTACGATCCATTAACCCGTTTTGACACTAGGGGTCAGTGAAGTTTTGTAATTTAATAAGTTGTCGCACTTAAACCGTTTGACCAATTGAGTTAAAAATTTATCAAAGTGTAGCTCTTTACAACAGGAGCTTACTGAGTTGATTTGGTTACGATTCAGTAATCCGTTTCGGCACCAGGACTCAATGAAATTTTTCAATTTCTTTGTTGTCGCGCTTAAACGGTTTTGCCAATTGAATTGAAAATTTACAAAAGTGTAGCTCTTTACCACAGAAGCTCACTGAGTTGATTTGGTTACGATCCATTAACCCGTTTTCACACTAGGGGTCAGTGAAGTTTTGTAATTTAATAAGTTGTCGCACTTAAACCGTTTGACCAATTGAGTTAAAAAATTAATAGAAATATAGAAATATTTTTTAGTCTTACAAATACATAAATAAAATACGAAATAAAACTATAATATTTGACAATAAATTCCATTGTATCTATTTTATGTAGTATATTATAGATTTTCTCTTTTAAAATTACAGGTATTTCAAAAAATAACCATGAATAATTGCATTGAATATTAAAATGTTGCATTGGGGTATAAATTTCTTGTTGTAACCTTAATACCTGCTGTTCACCACATAATTTTAGATATTCATAGATATGCATCAAATTTTCAAAATTATCATTTTCCAAATGCCTAGTTCGAAATTTATACTTAAGCTCTTTTACAATTTCTTTGCAAGGTTCTTTAATACCAACTATACAAATATCTTTCGCAAACAAGTTATTATTATCATCACAACAAAATCTTACATCCAGAAGTGCACAAAATAGTGACATTTTGTTAAATATTCATATTTACTTTTATGTATGATATTTATAGGTTTGTGAATATATTTCTATTTTTATCAATTTGTAAGCTTGCATCAAATTCTCCATAAACAATAGCAGTTAGTGTTGAAATAATGGGCTTTGATAACTTTGCTTCTATTCTAATTATATCCTGGTTTAGTAAATCTTGACACACTTCATTACCAGATGCATCTGAAGTTAAATCAAAAGCTAGTATAGTAGCTACATATATTCAGCTTACCTAACGACCATCCAGCACATTCTAAATGAGTTGTAGCGGCATCTGTACCGTAATTTATTATAATTCAATATAAGCTCTGTAATGGTAAATTTCATCTGATGGAGATATATTCTTTCCATTTAGTAGAACGTTGCATTGTTTTATTAATGAGTATAACATATTATGAACTACACTTGGCTGTTGTATAGTAGTTCCATCAGTTTTTTTGTCTTTATATTTATTTTATTGTGTACCATCTTTTTGTAAAATATGTACTTTTAGTTTTAGATATGTAAAAGATAAGTCTCTATATGTATATTGTATCACCATGACCTAATGAAACAAATTCTATGACTGACGGATTATCTAGAGAACAGATGGCGTTATAGGAAACTTCTTCAGAACGCAATATACTTGATTGAAGGGGTTGTGTTTTAAATATATCCAACTCAAATTTCATACACTCAATCATAATTATTCAAAAATATCTTTTTGTTTCCATTTGCTACTAACTTTACGTCGTTTTGACGTATAATAATTTAAATTGTTAATGAGATGCCTTTTTATAGGTTTTTTTTCTTTTTCTTTTACCTTGTCCATACATTTCATTTGGTTTTCGAACTGCGCCCCGCCATACATTTTTCATTATCTTTTTACTTCGATGTACAAGCTTCTTTTACATTTGCACCAGTTGCAATATAAGAAAAAGCATTAACACCTGAGTAAATAACTGAGTCTCTTTTTAATGTATTAGCTCCAGGCGTAAATATTGAGCTTCAGTTTTAAATATTTAAAAAGTTTACCGAAAGAACTCCCTAACCCTCGACCCCTTTGGTAAGGTACATTATAATGCAACAGTAGGCCAATATCCTCAAAACCTTTTCCTGATTGAACTAAATAATATTTATAGTATGCTCTCTCCATAATGTTTAAATAAAATAATGAATAATGTTACAAAATTTCTTTTTTTATAGTTTTTTAAAATGTATTACAACTTTTGTTGAAATACTACTAGTAGAGAAATTTATTGGACTACCATACTTATCACATAATAAAATAGAAATATTGTCAATATTGTATATTTTGTATTAGTGTTGGTAAAATAAATGCTTTCCAATCACAATTAATGTGTTCAGATCTGTATGGAATTTATTTTACCAATACTATTACATTTAACTTCCGTACCTCCGATATGAATTGTAATGCTTTTTTTTCAGGTTTTCTCCATATACATTTGGAATAAAATCATTTATATATATTTCAGAAATACCAACTTTTCATTTTGAATGCAAAATGATTTGCTTATTTAAGTTGTTTGCAAATACTGATAATGTATTTTCCGGATAATAATTCAAAGATGAATCACTGAGTAAAGTAAAATTCATCGCTTATTTATATTCATTATATTCATCGCTGTCTAAAGGAACTGTTATTATGTCTTCCGCATCAGTTTCAAAAAATTGTACATTTTTATTTTTAATAGACTTTTTTTTTCTGAGATGTTCTAAAGCTAAAGCAGCTGACAATGATTTCTTCAAAATTTCTTTTCCAATTTCATCATCGAATACTTCGTGAGCTTCTTTTTCATATACTTCTTCTTCGGGAACAAATTTTATTGTAGCATCTTTATATGCAAATATATTTGTTTGACCTTCTGCATCAATATACAGTATTTTTGCACGAGTTTGAGTACCTTTTATTTCTATAATTTTAATTGCTCCTCTTTATTACGAGGAAGAACTCTAATTTTATTTCTTATTATATGCTTTTATATTAACTCGTCGCTGTCGGTTTATTTATTTATTTATTTATTTATTTATTTATTTAATTATTTATTTATTTATTTATTTGTCATTCTGTCACGCTTTTTATTATCTTCGTAATCTGTTAGCAACATTTGTAAGTGTAGTATGGTGCAGAGGATAGTGTACAGGTTTCAAAAGTGGGGATCATGTTGTTCGAATCCAGTTCACATGCAACATTTTTTTTTTTTTAACATCTATTCATCAACATTTTTTGAATAAAATATGTATACATTTTTGTATATATCAATTTAAAACTTACATTTTTATCTCTTATTCATGCATACAAACATACACATTATATTTTTGATCTTTCGTGGTGTTTTGTATTAGCATAATTAGCAAAACACAATCCATACATATAATATTTTTATGTATGTTGCTAAGTTATTTTGTTTACAACATTTGTTTAGTATTTAAATCAAAATATTTGCTGTCAACATTCTTTAATGCATATTGAATTAATGCATATATGGTGCAGAGGAAAGTGTACAGGTCTTGAAAGTGAGTGTTAATGTGTGGACTGTGGTTCGAATCCAATTCGTATATATGTATAATTTTTTTTTTTTTTTTTAACTTTATTCATCAATATTTTTTAAATAAAATTTTATGTACCTACATAATATTATTTTTGTACATAGAAAAGAATATAAAAAGTAAAGATCATTACAAAATTATGCTTTTGCGCATTACGCATTATGATTTACAAACAAAAAATCTATTACGCATTATGATTTGTCAACACAAAAAATTAAAACTACGTATGTAAATATGTACGTACGTATGTACATAATATTTATTTATTTATTTATATTCAGGTACCGTGGTACATAAATGTGCCAGGTAGCTATAAACCTTGTTTCCTGGTAGGAATGTGTACGTGATATAATGATATATTATAAAGTATTTACATATTGCGATATATGAATTTTTTTTTTTTTTATTTTATAATTATTGTACCCAGCCGGGAATCGAACCCGTGACCTCCCATTCCCTTATGAATGAGAAGCGGTGCGTCAACCACTGCACCAATAGCTGGATACACATAATATTATGTTAAACTAATTTCCTAAATTATTTTGTTCCGCTCCATTTGTTTATAATTTAAATCAAGATATTTGTCAACATTTTTTACTGCATGATCTTATTAAGCGATTAGGTAGGTAGGTGTTCAAGGTTAGATGTTTGTTTGGATATACGATATACTACTAATAGTATACTTTAGAAATATACAGTAAAGTACATTTATGTATATCATTTTCATTCGAGTTATGTTGTTGGATTGTAATATTTATATAATCACAGTATTTTGGTACATATTTTACCCTGCGAGGTACTTTCTTTATTTATGAATTACATACTGGAATAAAAAATTTTTACTCTTGCTGTAATGGAATCGATTTAACATCTCTTAATTTACTTAAACATTTGGTATAAAATTATAAAACGTATTTTATATCAGAAACAATAATTAATGTATGTATGAATAAAAAATATCCCATATTTTTAAATTAAAATTATGTGTTTCATTTAAAACTAAAAAGTATAAAATAAAATAATATGTAAAAAAAATTATTTTTAAAATATGCTTTTATCGAAACCAAATTCGCCCCCTAAAAAGTAGAAAATAAAATTGATTGCAAAACTTTAGCTTTTTTGACTGTTATAATATAAAAGTGAATTGCTAGTGCAAGAATTTTGGACTGTTATAATATAAAAGTAAATTGCTGGAATAAAAAAGAAACACGAACCTCAAATTTCCTAGATTTTTATTTAACTTTATTCCAGCAATTTACTTTTATATTATAACAGTCCAAAATGCTTGCACTAGCAATTCACTTTTATATTATAACAGTCAAAAAAGCTAAAGTTTTGCAATCAATTTTATTTTCTACTTTTTAGGGGGCGAATTTGGTTTCGATAAAAGCATATTTTAAAAATAATTTTTTTTACATATTATTTTATTTTAAATAGATTTTGGGCGCATAAATACCATTTTTGTGCATCTATCAGTTGTTTATTTAACAGTATGTTTTTCATGTTTTGGTCCAACTCATAGAGTTCAACGTCTGCATTTTGCTTCATCTTTAAATAACTCTCGGGTTTTAATATAATAATTTTGTTAAATGTTGTATTATTTATTTTAAAAATTTCCGATTGTCCCCACAGCACCAAGAAGGGGACCTAAAAACCCATCACATTGAATAATGATTTTTCTTTTACTATTTATAGATTTTTGACGGCAAATTGAGGATCTCAATTCTTTTCTATACTTTCGTAATAGAGTTGTTGATTTTTTACTTATATTACAATTACATTTTAAAATTACCCTATTTTTTCTAAATATATCATTCTCATTCGAAATAAATCATTAACGTCTTGAGTAAGATCTATTAATTATCTATTATTCATTATATACTTTTTCAAATGCTTTGATTTGATTTGGATAAATCTGGCGAGCTAAGGGTCTAACTTTGATTTGTCTCTTTGATTTTTAGAAAGTACTAGATATTTACAGTTAAGTAAAATGTCTCTTGAAAACTTACCCTGATGAAGAATATTTTGAGTTACTATTAATAATAAGACAAATTTCTTTGATGTGAATCTCTGGTAAATAAATCACACACATACTTATCATCAGAATTTAGCATCATATCACCGATAATAATCAAAAAAGTTCTTGATTATCATTAAAATCTGATACTGTATTACTATATTTAACATCTTCCATATATAGTGGAACCGCATTTTTGTCTGGATTACACCAAATAATTCTATTAATGTGTGGTAGTATATTTTCTTTTTGATATTTTATTAAATTATGAATAAAAGTGGTTTTACCACAGCAGGATGGCCCAGTCATCATCATTGTAAATGGATAAAACAGCATAATTGTATTAGTTAAAAACTAGCAAACCTATATTTATATAATAAAATAAATAAAAAAAATTTTTAAAAAACAGCTTTTTTGAACTAAAAAGTAGAAAATAAATTTTTAATAGCAAATTTTTCTGTAATTTTCTAAACCATATTGTTACAATCGAGATTTCTTTGAAAAAGTTTATTTCAATATGTCAAATTTATATATAAATATAAGTATATATAAATTAATATAAAAGCTGGAGGCAACAAACGCATAACTATAAACTTATATTTTTAAATTTTGCCTCCAGCTTTTATATTAATTTCACAGATTTTAAAACTTATATATACTTATATTTATATATATATTTGACATGTTGAAATAAACTTTTTCAAAGAAATCTCGATTGTAACAATAGTTTAGAAAATTACAGAAAAATTTAGGATCGGGTATAATAAAATTACTCCTCCGTTTGTAACACCTGGAAATAAGCGAGCTAGATATACCTTCAAAGGTATGGATCGGATCAGAAAAAAATTCAAAGACTTTTGAGCCATGTCCGTCCGTCCGTCTGTCCGTCCGTCAGCACTCTAACTCAAAAACTAAGAAAGCTAGAATCTTGAAATTTACACAAAATATTCTGGGAGTAATTTGTAGGTTCCCTATTTTTTTTGGTTGAGTTTGGACCAAGCCTTAGGGTAGCTCTCAAACACCTAACTTTTAGATCCCTACATTTTTTTTGAAATAGAGCTATGAAATTTTAACTGCTGATAGATGTCACAAAAATATTAATTTTATTTTCAATAACTTTTTTTGTACCCCCACCCGTTACAGAGCTGCAGCTCCCCAAAAGTTCAAAAAAGCTCTATATTTAAATTGTTATAGCACAAGTTGTATAAGTGATATCTTCATTTTGAAAACACCAAACGATTACTACTTTTATTAGCTTCAAAAGTATATATACAATAAATATATTTTTGTGGCATACGGTGTCTTAATTTACCGTTATGCGAAACTAAAATTTTGCAAAATCCTTTAACCCTTCTATCTTCTAAACGGTTTAAGTTGGAAACTTGACAAAAGTTAGATCCTTGAAAATAAGTATGAGTCATTTCAGAAATTTTTTTTGTATCACCCTCCGTTTAGGAGCTGTAAGGGGTTAAAAACTGAAAATTTCCTATTTTTAAACACCTGTAACTTGAACACCTATTAAAATTTTTTTGAAGTAATACACAAAAATTAAAGCTTCAACATTATACTCTTATTTCTGTTAACAACTTTTTTTAATAATATAGGGTTACTTTATAATTGACGAAAGAGTTACTTGATTTTTTCAAATTTTCTAACAAATTTCTTTAACGATTTTTTTGCATTTTGTTTTACTCGATAATTTGAAATTGTTGAGGATATAATGCGTAGTACAAAAAAAATTAAATAAATAAACAACATAACGGTTGCTTGAAGAATTTTTATTTATATGATATTCATATATATACATACTTATATAATATCATGCTTATTTACATATCGTATATGTTACTGATGAATGAATGATAAGAGTATAGATGTATATTATATAGCGCCGTATTGGCATACATATATGTATTTTATTGTACTTATAAGAAATTATTCTGTCAATGGAATATTTAAATATAATATAATATAATATTTAAAATTATATTTATTATTTTGTACTAAGTAACTTTAATATACATTTACCGCTTAGTATTAAATGTTACTATAGAATATTTGAAAAAGTTTTGGATTGGTAATCGTTATGTGAAAGGTTAGAATCTGCTTTTGAAGAATGTACATACAAACATATAGTTTGAATATATGTACAATCCATAGTTCTAGAAATTATAAAATTCACCCAAATTATTTTAAAATACTAAAATATTAAAAAAATAATATTGTAAGCAGAGTGACAGGCTGTGAACATACTAACGGTTCGTACGGGTATCTAAGAGGTGACAAAGGCAACTGTATTCTTCCTCGTTTTTTCCAGTATTACATTTCACTTTTTTTTTTGTGTTATTTAGGTACGCTAAGAGCATATTTGTTTTTTTTAATATTAAATTTATGCATACAGTCTATTTCAAAAATATAAATTATTACCTATAGAACATTCTAAATTTTTTTTTTGTTTGTTTATGTTAACCGTCCATTCATATGAATACAGAAAATTTTTTTTTGTTCGTTTATGTTTACCCTCCATTCATATAAATATAACTGTTGCCTACATATTAAAAAATAATAAATCGATAAATCAACTAAATAATAATAGTTGGGAATTTGGGAATTTGGTGTGACTGTGTTAGCAGATTTTTAATAGTACAGCACACATAAAAATATGCATACCATTTTTGTACATGTTTGTACCTACATATGTAGTGAAAAAATTTGGTTTTAAAAGTATGTAATTGAGAATATATTAAATTGCTTACTTCTAAATGCTAATGTTTTTGAATTAAAAAAAAATTATTTTGCTTTTTCTAGACGATGTAGTAGATATATATGTATGTATGTACATCACATATATTTTATGATCAGTTCATAATTATTGTTATTGAAAAGAAAAATATTGTTGTTATTTACCATTTTCAAAAAAGACTGAATTTCTTATTTTTAATATATTCTTTTTGTTGTTTAATGTTTTTACATAATTGGAAATATATACTTAGTTTTTATACTTCAGAAAAAGGCATTAGTGGTGCAGATCATCATTCCCTAATAGATCTTAATTTAAAGGCAGCTCCCAATTTAGATATCAATGTTAGGGCCATAATATGCGATTTTAATATGTTAAGAGTTTCGAAAGAAAAGCCCTATTTTAATTATAATTAAGAAAGGAAAAATACATATCTATATAAATATTATAAATAAACACATTGCTTTTATAAATAAAAATGTATACTAAAAATCAATTGATTTGATGAAAAAAAACTTAAATTTAACACTTGCTTACTAAATTTTAAGTAAATGCATATTAAAATTTACACTGTGTTCTCAAGTGCGGCACATTAATTTGTCTACACATTCTTTCAAATTCATCGCTTTCAAACCAAAAATATTTTCGAAGCACATATTATTACATATTTTGAAGTATGTACCTATGTATATGTACGCATACAATGCAATGCGGGCTACATAAAAAACAATAGTCTTTTATAGCAAAAAAAAAAACATTTATGTATTACGTATACGAATACGTATTGGTATTGGTGAGTTTAGTAAATTTAGATAAAATGTTTTATTTTGGTTCTGTAATAATGCTGTTAAAAATTCTGTTATATCTTTGTATGAAAATTTAATTTTGAAATTAAGCTAATTTCTCTAATGTTTTTCGATATTATTATTTTAAAATCATGTATTGTCATCGGGATCTGATCTAATGAAGAAAACTTCAAGTCTCTAGCTCAACGGGAAGTGTGTTTAAAATGGCTTCTAAGATTCCATACTTTACCCAACCAAGTTAATAAAAAGCTGTTAAAAAGGTCTTTTCCTGAAATAAATATAAATGTAAATTTAGTTATTCTATCGAACATTCAACCAGGAACCTTCGACATGGATAAACAAATATTCGTAGTTGACCTACACTTTTTACGAGGAAATGAAAAGCTGTATTTCGTAAAAGAGCTAGCTATACTTGCAAAAGAAACTTTAATTCCAATTGTTTATCTTTTTAAACCACCATACCACACAGAATAACTTAGTCAAGAAACAAAATTTAATAATCAATATTGTGAGAATAAAATAAATTGACTTAAATGGGCGAATGGGTTTATTGATTTTTTGGACGTTAAACCTATATTAAAACATTATTTAGAACCAGCCAAAAAAATTTTGTCAAAGGACACCAAAAAAAACTTTTCTTTGAAGAGTACATTGACAGTAGTAAAATAGAAGATCTAACAAGAGATTTACCTTCACTACTAAAAATTGATAATAATAAATTAACATGTCCTATACACTTATCAAAGAACATATTTAGATGTGCTGTTAAAAATTGTTATAATGTGTACATGTATCTTTTAAAATAAAATTTTCGTCATATTATTTGTATTATTTTTGATTATGATTCTCGTATTTCTACAGTTAAATATTGCATTAACGTTTTGTGTGTTATATGTATTAACCTCTTTTTCAAAAATCCACACTTCTGTAAGAACGACGATAGAAATATCTTTATAACTATGAATTAATGCTTTAAGTTCCAGTAATTTTTTATGTCTTATGCTACAAATGTTTAAGTATAAAATATTTATTATTATTATTATTTTTTATTAACCATAACTAAAATTACAATTAATCTTTTATTTTATAAGCAACTAGCTGCCAGGGCTATCGGCTTGAATTTTTAATATAATGTGTTTTATAACTTATTAAATTTAGTATTTTTACATTTTTATTCAATATTAAATTTACAATGTTTGTTTGAAAATTTTTTTTTTTTTTTTTTTTTATATTAATTCATAAATTTTAATTTTGATAAGAAAATCTTGTATTTTTTTAATATTTGTAACTGTAGGATGAGATAGGAGATCTGCCGGGTTCATGTTATTGAAAATGGAAGAGCGGGTTTGAGTAAGGAGTGTGCATTCGGATAGGATATGTGTAATGGTTAGCGGGAATTTATTACAAAATTGACAAATAGGTTGATCCTCGTTCTTGAGTAGGTATGAGTGTGTTAAGCTGCTATGTCCTAATCTCATTCTTATAAAGCACCGATTCATTTTGACTGATGTGGTAACTGGAAGTTTAATACCTATTCTTTCTTTATTGATAGATTTATATTGGTGTGTGTATGTTGCCCATTCAGTATCTATCATCTTTAAAATCGTTTTAGATGCCTTATAGTTAACTGCTTCATTAGAAAATGGCATGAATGTATGAAGTGGAAATTTGGAAGCAGATTTGGCAGTAGTATCGGCGAATTCATTGCCAGATATTCCTATATGACTCGGGACCCACATAATTTTAATTTTATTTTTCATTTGGAAAATTAGCTGTCTTGCATAGTTTAACGGGTTGGACTCATTTCTTTATTTCTGTATAGCTTGGAATACTGATAGGCTATCGGTGCAAATGAGATATTTTCCCTTGTTTTCTTTTGCAAATTCTATAGCAGAAAGAATGCCCTGTGTTTCAGCTTCGAAGACATTTCCGCATTCAGAAAGCAGTCCTTGGGCTAGGATACTCCCATCTTCTCCAACCACGCCAAACGAAACATTATTATCAGTTTTTGATCCGTCAGTAAATATTATTTTCCAGTTGGTTTGTTTTAAAATAGTGGATTGTTCTCTGTAAAGGTGCAGATATTGGCTTTTTGAAGTATATTCTTTTCGAAATTGGGAAAGTTCATCGATGAATAAATGTGATCTCTGTTGCCAAGGTGGAGAATTATTGTGTTTTATAGGCATTGGTTTAATATTTGGCTCGAGTTTTGAGTATATGTCAAGGATCTTGCTTAGAGTTGACTCCATTGATAATTTCGTTGTTCTGCATTTTAGTAAGTTGATCTCTTTGAATAAAAGGTGTTTTGAGCTACAAAATATTTTGCTGGTAAGTCGGCTTGTTAAATATAGTTTTCGTTCCTCTATTGAAATGAATCCTCCTTCAGCTAATAAATTTCTTATTGGAGTTGTTCTAAATGCCCTTAAGCTTGCTCTGATTGCAGCATGAAATGGGGCTTTTAATATATTTAGATGGCTTTTTGCACATTTTCCGTATATTTGTAAACCATAGTCAATTTTCGATAATAAGGTTAGTTTGGTCATGTTTAGGAGGGAGTTAGTATGCATGAAACTGTTAGAGGAAGCGAGATATTTAATAATATTTAGTCTGGCAGCTAGATTTGATTTTAAATATTTACAATGATACTTAAAACTATGTTTACAATCAAAATATAAGCCTAAAATTTTTAATTCTTTAACATTACAAACATTTTGGTTTTTAAAGTTAATTTGTACATTATTACAATTAATTTTTCTGCAAATATGTAAATGTTTTGTTTTTTCAACTGAAATGTTAGTACCTGAGTATTGTGACCAATTATCTATTGCAGTTAGGATTTCGCAAAATTGTTGTGAAATTTCATTCTGGTTATGTTTTTTACTAATTATATATAAATCATCAGCGTAGATGCAATGGTATAGATTTTTGTAGTTTAAAATAATTTTGTTAATTTCTTCGAAAGCTATTAAGAACAAGGTAACAGAGAGAGGGGAACCTTGTGGGATCCCATTAAAGAGAGAATAAGTAGGGGATATTATGTTATTAACTCTACACCGAATTTGTCTATTCGTTAAGAAAGATTTTATAAAGTTAAACATTTTGTGACCAATTTTTAATTCTTGCAATTTTTTTAATACGACGTGAATGCCTATTTTATCAAAAGCTTTTTCGAAGTCAATAGAAAGAATTGAAATGTGATTTTTTGACGATAGATTTTTGCAAATAAGGTGGTCTATATATAGTAGTGCATCTACGGTAGACGAATTTGGTCTGAAACCAACTTGATTTGGAGATAGTGAATTGGAGGTTGTGAGGAACCACATGAGTCTTTTGGACACCATTTTTTCCAGAATTTTGCTCAGACATGGTATTAATGAAATAGGTCTGTAGCTAGAAATTTCGTCGATTGGTTTGTTAGGTTTGCGTATTGGAATGATGGCAGCTATTTTAAATACTTGTGGAATAATGCCAGTTTGATAAATTTTATTGTAGAGTTGTACAATTCTTGTTTTGCATTGTTTGGTACAATTTTTGATCATTTGGTATGAAATTTTATCTAAACCTGGAGTTGACCCTGTTAGAGTTTTTAAGCATGTTTCAAATTCACGTTCATTGAATTGTGATTCAAGAAATTTAGCTTTTATATTCGGAGGGTTTTGAATTTGTAGTGTGGCAGCACTACGTTTGTTTTCTCTAAAGAGAAGAGGGAAGTTGTCTGTTTTAGAGCTGTTTGAAAAATGTTGTGCAAATTTTGTAGAAATTGTTTGAGGGTCGTTGATGCTATCATTGTTCATTGTAATTGTTTTAATATGAAATGGGGTATATGTTGAAGTTAAAACTTTAATGTTCTGCCAAATTTTTGTTATGTTATTATTAGGGTTAATAGTTTCTGTAAATTTATTAAATGTAATCTTTTTTGCTTTCTTTTTTTCTTTGTTAAAAATGGCATTCTTTTTTTTATATGATATAAGGTTGATTAAAGTTTGTGTTTTACAGTAATTTTTCCAAGCATTTTGTTTTTCTTCTCTTAATTTTTTTAATTCTACAGTCCACCACGGTACATTTCGACCTAATTTTTTATAAAGACATTGTGGGATGGATTCATTTGCTGCTGAGCGAATAATTTTTTGAATTGATGCTGTTTCTCTATTTATGTTATCTGTATGGAGTATTTTGTCATTGAGCTTGTCAACTAAAGTTTGAAATTTCGGCCAATTTGCGCGTTTGCAATTGAAACGTGTGGGTTTTGAATTTAAATATGTATTATAATTAGGGAATGTGACTTTACTAAAAATGGGGTAATGATCACTGTTGTGAAGATCTTTAATGATTTTCCACGACAAAAGTGGTAATAAAATAGGAGAACATATAGTTAGATCAATATTCGAAAAAGTACCGTGGGTTGAAAAGTGTGTTGGGCCATCATTGTTTAAAATTGATAAATTTGTGCTCAGAACAAAGTCTTCAATAATTTTCCCTTTGGAGTTGTAAGTGGGTGAACCCCATAGTGGACTCCATGCATTGAAGTCTCCAGCTAGTATTATGGGAGTATTAATATTTGAAATTAGATTTGTGAAATCAAAATTGGAAATTGATTGCTCCGGAGGTATGTAGATAGAAATTAAAGTAATTGGAGACTTTATGTTTACTTCGATGGCTATGACTGAGAGCCGAGTATTTATGTCTATGACTTTAAAGGAATTGATCTATGGATAAGAATGCCTGTCCCTTGTTTGGCTCTGAGGTTGCAGTCAAAATTGTGAAAAAAGCCAATGTATTGTTTTGGAAAAAGGGGTTTTACTATGTTGTTGGTAATATGGGTTTCTTGTAAACATAAAATGTGTGGATTATGTAATTTTATAATTAATTCCATTTCTTGGTAGTTATTGATGTAGCCTTTCATATTCCATTGAATAATATTTATTGTCATTTTATTTTTAAAAATAAATATAAAAAATGAAAAATATAAAATTACTAAAAGTAAATATTTATAAACACACAAAGTTTGTTATTATTAAAATAGCAAATAGTGTGAATTGTTATATTTTTTATTTTTTTATTGAAGAAAAGCAAAACGGCTCGATCTGATATCGAACAAAAAATTCTTATTAAATAAATTAGTACAATGCATAAGTACATAACAATACATACTGCGAGAGAACTGAATTGCTTAGGTTTGAAACGGAAACTAATTTGTTTGTTTAGAAATAAGATTGATTTTTTGGTATAATAGACATGATTATTCTTGTTGAGAATAATAAGCATTAAACAACTAAAAATGTTGGAAACGAAGAAGTAAAAGAGCAAAGCTAAAAAGGTGCGACCAATTATCAAACAAAAAATTTTATTAAATAACTTAATATAATGTATGAGCACATAATAATACATAATTATTAGTGTATGTAAAAATTAAGAAAATTGTTGTTAACTATTCTAAATTTACTATTAAGACTGTAATAGGTCCAATTGTATACATATTAAATTGTTTTGAAAAGTTAAAATTTAATTGTCCGAACTGTCTGAGAGTTCTACCGATAAAACAGGTGAATTTGTATTTTTTGAGTTTGATTTGTTCAAAACTAAGTTGGATTGAGTCGGTTTGATTGAGTGAAAAAATTTGAGTGAAAAGTTGTTGTCTTGCAGGTTTGCAGATGAGTTATTGTTGAAAGTAGGGTTATCTTTTTCTATATTGGTGAAATTAGTGCATTGAGAGTGATTGTTATTGATTTCTGTTTGATTATTTGTAGGAGTGAGAAAAGAAGAATTAAAACTTTGCATTTGATTATCATTATATGTTGTTTGATTTAATGTAAAAGAAGGAGACACATTATTTTGAGATAATATAGAAGTGCTTTGAATTTTATTGCAAGTTGAAGGAGAAAGAGAAGAAGAATTATTAGTTGGAAAATTTAAGGTTAGAATTTTATTTGCATTATCAATTAAATTTTTATTTTGTTTGTCAATTAGTGAATTTTTATTTTATTTATTAGAAGGAGAAAGAGGTGATTCATCAAGTTTTTTTGGAATATTTGAGTTTTGCTTGGATGCTGCAGTATTCGTTTGTTGTGATGTACTATTTATAATAATAGAGGAGAAGGTTTGTGAATTATTTGTTGTTTTTAAATTATTCTGATTATAAGTTTTTCGCGCTTCACCAAAGCTGCATTTATTTTGTGTTTTTATTTTTAAGATTTCTTTTTGTTGCAAGAATTTGGGGCATTTGTTGAAGGAAGATGGATGATCTCCAAGGCAATTAGAACAGAGTGTTCGAGTGCATGGCAGTGGTGAGTGTGGTGGAAGATTGCAATTAACACAGCTTGATGGATTGTTACATTTGTTTGCAGTATGTCCGAGGAGCTGACAATTTTTGCATCTCATGGGATTTGGGAAATATTCCTGAACTTTAACTTGATACCAAGCGATGTCAATTTTTTTTGGAACCGTGTAGGAGTCAAAAGTGAGCAGAATAAGGCCAGTATAAACTTTTTTGTTATCAATTAATTTAGAAAATTTGTAGACATTCGTAACACCCTGATTTTTGAGATCATTTAATATTTCTTCTTCAGTTGTTGGAATTAAATTCCTATCAAATATTGTGCCTTTTGTGGAGTTCAGTGTAGCATGAAGTTTAGCTGTTATGGTACATAAACCACCAAAATTTTTTGTATTGAGGAATTTGTCTGCCACTTTTTGGGATTTGGTGAGTACAAGAAGATTGCCATCACGAAGAAGGCTTACGGAATCAATTTCGGTACTAATACAGTCTAGTGCCTTTTTTTTGGCAAATACACTGAATGAAGAAAGTGGTTTGTCTTTTTGGGTGGATTCGATAACGACGAATTTGGGACATTTTTGTTGATTTAAATTTACCTGAGGTAGGATTGGGAAGACATCGCTTGTAATATCTTTACCTCTTCCTCGTTTTGGTTTTGGGCCAGGTTGGCCTGTGTCATCATCCTGCAAATCTGCAAACCGATTCCCCGAAGGGATCGGCCGTTCTTTCGGCATGGTGCACTATTATTGGATCAGAATGTGTTGTTTTTGCACAAAAAAAAAATTTTTTTTTTTTTTTTTTTATATATATTTAAATTTTAACTTTTATGTATAACTAAGATGAATTTTTGTTTTTATTTTTTAGGTTAAATTTGATATGAAAGTGTGAGAAAAAAGAAGTTGTATAAAAACGAAAAGGATGACTATAGTGGAAAAAGATAATAGAAGAAATTATTGATTAGCACTAAAAAAGAAACGTCTACTCGTTACGAAGGTTAGTCGATGACTGATAAAATATTTAAGTTTCCTATATTTATTTTGTTTGATTCTGTATTCATAAAACTTGTATTATTAATCATTACTTATCATATAATTTTTTGCAGATATTTTCTGTACTTATTATCAATATGCCGCCTGCCAATATGCCGCCAATCAGTTAGCAACCTCTACAGACTTAACTTCATACAGGTCTCTTCATTATACTTTCATAATAGAGATATTAAATAACCTCTCCATTATACTTTCATGATACTGTTTATATAGTTTACTTAATTCTTGATAGTCAGTCGGTAGTTCTTCCTGGTTGATAAGTACTTTGATGTTTGTTTAAGTTATTCCATCATAACAAATATCATTCTGGTCATAAAAATAAGACAAGTATAATCTCAAGTTATTATATATTCTGCATTCATTTTATATACTAATTTCTTTCTTAATCCCATTTTTGGTCATTCTAACTGTTGGAGGAGTCATTGGATCAATGAACATGCTTTTTTGCTTTCTTTAATGTTTAAAGGGTTTAATGTTTCTCCTTTAATCCAGTTACCTTGATTGGTTACTTGGTTACTCTTTACTTCAGTGTGTTTATTGCTAACTTTATTCTCAGTAGTAATACTCTTGATATTTTTACTAGACGAATTGTTTTGTTTGCTATTAATTTTCCTACTACTATCGTTAATATTATTAGCATTGTTGTTATAACTGGAACTAATATTTACGCCATATTTAAAGTTTCTAAAAGAAGAACTTTTGCTTTTTTGTTTATCAATTTTTGCATTTGATCTTGTCCAAAATTCAGGGATGTAACTAAATATTTTTATTACCTTCTCTTTACTTATGACATCATTAATTGGAGTAGTACTATTGTTGATATCGCAACTAATTTCACTGTTACAAGTAACATGATACATTGAATTTTTTTCAGGTTTATCCATAACAGATTCTTGTTCTTTTTTATTATTTATATTAATAATCGCATTTTCATTTTCTGCATATTTGGTACTAATAAAATTTACTTCCTTAACAACTTTCTGTAACATTCACAGCATCGAATACTTTGCATCTTTCATATCCAATACACACTTTTTAATTTTGCAATATCTTAGCAAAGTTCTCCTTATCGACTTGAATCACTGCATTGTACACTTCTTTGTTAAATTTGTTGTATTTGTTGAAATACATGAAGATGACACAGATGTACTATCAACGGTCACTTTGAATTCGTCCTGCAACCTTTCAAAGATTAATGGATTCGGTTTTACATGATTTCATTGGAAAATTTTGTTACTACTATTTGGATGTTATTATACTCTCTAGCACAAGCAAGAACGAAAATTTCGTTAACCTACAAAAAATTTTGAAAAGGCTAGAAGAAGTTATTTTAAAAATTCAATTGGACAAAAGCGAAAAAAAGGTAAGCGCATAGATATTAGCAATACAGAATATAATGAAGCTTTTAACTTAAAACTTCTTAAAAAAATTAAGAAGCTTTTAACTTAAACAAATTTAAATTTGTAATTACTACCGACCTTAAGTTTACTTTAATTACTGACACAAGCAACTTTGCGCTTGAAGCTGTTCTCACTCAAGAGGGCCCTACAGTTTGTCATGTAACAAGGCTAAATATGAAAGAAACCCCTTAAAAATATCTTTTAAAATAACGGAAACTCCTAATGCTCCTTTAGAAATTGTTCATATGGATATTTTTTTTTTTTTTATTATTTTATTTGTATTTCAACTTAACTTAAAAACAGATGTTATGAGTAATATAAAAAAGTAAATATATCTTAAAGCTAGTTTAATTTAATTAAATATTCAGGATTCCAATTTATAAAAGAATAAAATAAGATTAAGTAAAATATAAATTTGATGACCATTCGAAAACGTTTGGTCTCAATGATTTAAATTTCAAATTTGTCCATTAAATTGCTAATTTTTCAGTGTAATAATATACTTTAACATACCTTATATTTACATTCATAATACAAACTTTGTTCTTAATTTACATTGTAAAACAATTAAACAGTATTTTTTTTCCTTTTTTTTGTTTTTGAGAACAGAGAGTGTAAAACAGAACAGAGAGTGTAAAAAATTACACATCTAGTTTGAAATTCAACAATTTTTTTTTTGAAAATGTGAATATTATTGATTTCTTTAATTTGATTTGGTAAATCATTATAATTTTTTAAACAATTGTAAAGACAATTAATTTTTTGTTTGTCAGTTCTGAATAAAGATAGGTAGAAGTTACATTTGTTACGAGTGTTTTAATTGTGTATATCTAAATTTCGGTAAAGCGTGAGATTATGTTTAATTTTGTTATTTATAATTTTGAAGGCGAGCATATAACGCTCACGCTTGCAGATGTTCTCGAAACTTTTTTTTTTCTTTATTATTAATAGTATAATATACAAAGTATACAATGTTTCATTTGAACAAAATTTTTGAATATATATATAAATATTTGTTTTATATTTTACAAAATATTAGTTTTGAAATTAAATTATAATTTAGTTGTATTAGTCTAATTCTTATTTCAATGAGCTAAAGTATACACAATTTATATTAAACTTAGTAATATTCAAATACGACCTTAGCCTAAGCTGTATGGTGTCATATTATTTTAATTTAATTTTAATTTTAACGTTTATAATTGCAATCTTAATTTTAAATCTCAAATATTATATTTAAATTTCAACTTTTATTTTAATATGCTTATAAAATTCTCTTATATATATGTAATTTTTTAAATAAATTTACCAATGTTCATGCAAAACTATAAATGAAACTACTTTAATGCCATTGACTCTAGTTATGAGAGCTCAAAATATGCTCAATTATTTTTTTTTTATACCCGTACGATAGGATCGGGTATAATAAAATTACTCCTCCGTTTGTAACACCTCGAAATAAGCGAGCTAGATATACCTTCAAAGGTATGGATCGGATCAGAAAACAATTTTAAGACTTTTGAGCCATGTCCGTCCGTCCGTCCGTCCGTCCGTCCGTAAGCACGCTAACTCAAAAACTAAGAAAGCTAGAATCTTGCAATTTACACAAAATATTCTAGGAGTAATTTGTAGGTTCCATATTTTTTTTGGTTGAGTTTGGACCAAAACTTAGGGTAGCTCTCGAACACCTAACTTTTAGATCCTCACATTTTTTTTGAAATAGAGCTATGAAATTTTAACAGCTGACAGATCTCACAAAAATATTAATTTTATTTTTAATAACTTTTTTTTGTAGCCCCACCCGTTACGGAGCTACAGCTCCCCAAAGGTTCAAAAAAGGTCTATATTTAAATTGTTATAGCACAAGTTGTATAAAGTAAATCTTCATTTTGAAAACGCCAAACGATTATTACTTTTATTAGCTTTAAAAGTATATATACAATAAATATATATTTGTGGCATACGGTGTCTTAATTTACCGTTATGCGAAACTCAAATTTTAAACGGTTTAATTTGGATCTATCTTCTAAACGGTTTAATTTGGAAACTTGAAATTTTGACAAAAGTTAGATCTTTGAAAATAAGTATGAGTCATTTCAGAAATTTTTTTTGTATCACCCCCCGTTTAGGAGCTGTAAGGGGTCAAAAACTGAAAATTTCCTATTTTTAAACACCTGTAACTTGAACACCTGTTAAAATTTTTTTGAAGTAATACACAAAAATTAAAGCTTCAACATTATACTCTTATTTCTGTTAACAACTTTTTTTAATAATATAGGGTTACTTTATAATTGACGAAAGTGTTACTTGATTTTTTCAAATTTTCTAACAAATTTCTTTAACGAATTTTTTGCATTTTGTTTTACTCGATAATTTGAAATTGTTGAGGATATAATGCGTAGTACAAAAAAATGTAAATAAATAAACAACATAACGGTTGCTTAAAGAATTTTTATTTATATGATATTGTTATACATACATACTTATATAATATCATGTTTATTTACATATCGTATATGTCACTAGTGAATGAATGATAATAGTATAGATGTATATTATATAGCGCCGTATTTACATACATATATGTATTTTATTGTACTTATAAGAAATTATTCTGTCAATGGAATATTTAAATATCATATAATATAATATTTAAAATTATATTTACTATTTTGTACTAAGTAAATTTAATATACATTTACCGCGCTTAGTATTAAATGGTACTATAGAATATTTGAAAAAGTTTTGGATTGATAATCGTTATGTGGAAGGTTAGAATCTGCT
Organism: Poecilobothrus nobilitatus; assembly: GCA_947095535.1. Classification (NCBI taxonomy): domain Eukaryota; kingdom Metazoa; phylum Arthropoda; class Insecta; order Diptera; family Dolichopodidae; genus Poecilobothrus; species Poecilobothrus nobilitatus. The sequence goes on from OX352772.1 coordinate 185,597,700, forward strand.
TTTGAAGAATGTACATATAAACATATAGTTTGAATATATGTACAACCCATAGTTCTAGAAATTATAAAATTTACTCAAATTATTTTAAAATACTAAAATATTAAAAAAATAATATTGTAAGCAGAGTGACAGCCTGTGAACATACTAACGGTTCGTACGGGTATCTAAGAGTTGACAAAGGCAACTGTATTCTTCCTCGTTTAAAATATGCAATTTATCAATGAGTTTTAATTCAAGTGGTAGTTCATTATACTTTTTTAAACTAATATATAAACAATTTTTTTTTGTTTTTCGGTTCTGAACAAAGCAAGATAAAAGTTTGATTGGTTCCGAGTGTTTCTGTTATGTAAGTTAACGATGTTTACAATTTTAGTAACTAATTTACTTCAACAAAATGTTGTCAACTAATTTACTTCACCAATGTTTCTCAACAATGTTTACAATACAAGTGTTATGATGTTGCTCATTGAAAAAATAATGTAAATAATTTTATTAAATGTATTTCCCTTAGTAAGCATAATTAGTAATTTTATAATTTATGACATAATTATACCCGTACGATAGGATCGGGTATAATAAAATTACTCCTCCGTTTGTAACACCTCGAAATAAGCGAGCTAGATATACCTTCAAAGGTATGGATCGGATCAGAAAAAAATTCTAAGACTTTTGAGCCATGTCCGTCCGTCCGTCCGTCAGCACGCTAACTCAAAAACTAAGAAAGCTAGAATCTTGAAATTTACACAAAATATTCTTGGAGTAATTTGTAGGTTCCCTATTTTTTTTGGTTGAGTTTGGACCAAACCTTAAGGTAGCTCTCGAACACCTAACTTTTAGATCCCCACATTTTTTTTGAAATAGAGCTATGAAATTTTAACTGCTGATAGATCTCACAAAAATATTAATTTTATTTTTAATAATTTTTTTTTGTAGCCCCACCCGTTACGGAGCTACAGCTCCCCAAAGGTTCAAAAAAGGTCTATATTTAAATTGTTATAGCACAAGATGTATAAGGTATATCTTCATTCTGAAAACGCCAAACGATTACTACTTTCATTAGCTTTAAAAGTATGTATACAATAAATATATATTTGTGGCATACGGTGTCTTAATTTACCGTTATGCGAAACTAAAATTTTGCAAAATCCTTTAACCCTTCTATCTTCTAAACGGTTAAAGTTGGAAACTTGAAATTTTGACAGAAGTTAGATCTTTGAAAATACATTGACTTTGTCAACTCTTAGATACCCGTACGAACCGTTAGTTTTTTCACAGCCTGTCATTTTGCTTACAATATTATTTTTTTAATATTTTACTATTTTTAAATAATTTGGGTGAATTTTATAATTTCTAGAATTATGGCTTGTACATATATTCAAACTATATGTTTATACATTCTTCAAAAGCAGATTTTAACATAACGATTATCAATCCAAAACTTTTTCGAATATTCTATAGTACCATTTAATACTAAGCGGTAAATGTATATTAAATTTACTTAGTACAAAATAGTAAATATAATTTTAAATACTATATTATATTATATTTAAATATTCCATTGACAGAATAATTTCTTATAAGTACAATAAAATACATATATGTATGTAGATACGGCGCTATATAATATACATCTATACTCTTATCATTCATTCACTAGTGACATATACGATATCTAAATAAACATGATATTATATAAGTATGTATATATATTAATATCATATAAATAAAAATTCTTCAAGTAACCGTTATGTTGTTTATTTATTTGCATTTTTATGTACTACGCATTATATCCTCAACAATTTCAAATTATCGAGTAAAACAAATGCAAAAAATTTGTTGAAGAAATTTGTTAGAAAATTTGAAAAAATCAAGTAACACTTTCGTCAATTATAAAGTAACTCTACATTATTAAAAAAAGTTGTTAACAGAAATAAGAATATAATGTTGAAGCTTTAATTTTTATGTATTACTTTAAAAAAATTTAACAGGTGTTCAAGTTACAGGTGTTTAAAAATAGGAAATTTTCAGTTTTTGACCCCTTACAGCTCCTAAACGGGGGGTGATACAAAAAAAATTTCTGAAATGACTCATACTTATTTTTAAAGATCTAACTTCTGTCAAAATTGCAAGTTTCCAACTTAAACCGTTTAGAAGATAGAAGGGTTGAAGGATTTTGCAAAATTTGAGTTTCACATAACGGTAAATTAAGACACCGTATGCCACAAATATATATTTATTGTATATATTTTTTTAAAGCTAATAAAAGTAGTAATCGTTTGGCGTTTTCAAAATGAAGATATACCTTATACATCTTGTGCTATAACAATTTAAATATAGACCTTTTTTGAACCTTTGGGGAGCTGTAGCTCCGTAACAGGTAGAGCTACAAAAAAAAGTTATTAAATATAAAATTAATATTTTTGTGAGATCTATCAGTGGTTAAAATTTCATAGCTCTATTGCAAAAAAAGTCGGGATCTAAAAGTTAGGTGTTCGAGAGCTACCCTAAGGCTTGGTCCAAACTCAACCAAAAAAAATAGGGAACGTACAAATTACTCCCAGAATATTTTGTGTAAATTCCAAGATTCTAGCTTTCTTAGTTTTTTGAGTTAGCGTGCTGACGGACGGACGGACGGACATGGCTCAAAAGTCTTAGACTTTTTTTCTGATCCGATCCATACCTTTGAAGGTATATCTAGCTCGCTTATTTCGAGGTGTTACAAACGGAGGAGTAATTTTATTATACCCGATCCTATCGTACGGGTATAAAAACATATTTCGAAATTAAGTTATGACTTTGTAAGATAAGGAAATGAAATTAATTTTGAATTCTTGGACTAATTTGTGAAGTATAAATATTGGTAATATTATAAGAATTTTGGTATTCTAAATTTGGAAGTAGAAGAATAAAGTTAAATTAAAATAAAAGAAAACTTATTTTTTATTTAATTTTTTAAAGAAATTATTATTATTATTTTTTTTATTTGAAATAAAACGGTAAAGTCGTTTAACTTGTATATCAAAATTTCTATTCAGGATAAAATTATGTTTGATTTCATTGAAAATTATTTTAAAAGCAATTAAATACAATTCACGTTCACATAAATTATTAAAGCTAATATAAGGGTTAGCGTATAACAAATTAGTAGGATGCCTTCTTGGATAGTTATAAATAATTTTGATCGCCCTTTTATTAAGTATGTCTAATTTATTTATATAAGATTGTGATGCTCTGCTCGAAATGGGAGTCAAATATAAAAAGTGAGATTTTATATATGAGCAATAGATTTGATACATGCTTTCTTTATTTAAAAATTTTTGTAAACGTTTGAAGATAAAGATATACGGAACGGTTTTTTTTATTACAAAATTAATGTGATCATGCCACTTTAATTTGTTATCTATTATAAGACCAAGATAATTAAAATATTCTACAATTTCTATAATATTATTTCTGAAATAAAAATTTGAATCACTAAATTTTTTGTTTTGAAATAGCATAATTTTAGTTTTTTTAATATTCAGAGCAAGACGATTTTTAGTGAGCTACTCATCTATAATATTAAGATCATGATGAATAGCATTTCTCATTTCTTCCTCATTAGTTTCGGCGTATTTTAATACAGCATCGTCCGCATATAATTGTATGGCCCCTTTTAAGTTTAAACGGGATATGTCATCAATATAGATTTTAAATAGAAGAGGACCCAAAATTGATCCCTGAGGAACCGCTTTACTTATTATCTTGGAACTGCTTACAACATCCCCTATACTTTTTGTATCCTATTCGTGAGATATGATTTAAAGAATGCTATGTGATTAGAGTTGAACTGCATGTTGGAGAGCTTTAAAAGAAGAAGGTCATGGTCGACACAGTCAAATGCTTTTTTCAGATCGAGAAAAACGCAACAAACATACTTTTTGCTGTCCATGTTTTTGGAAACTAAATCTGTTAGGCTTAGACAGGGCGAAGTTGTGTTAGATTTTTTTTCAAATCCGTATTGTTCTTCATGTAATATGTCATTATTTATTATAAATCTATCTAACCGTGCCTTAATTATTGTTTCAAAAATTTTTGAAAACGCGCACAGTGTGGATATAGGTCGATAGTTATTTCGGTCTATGTTGCTTCCACTTTTAAAAATTGGTGCTGCAATAGCATTTTTGAGTGTGGTTCTTAAGACACATGTTTGAAACATTGCGTTAATAAATTTGACCAGCACTGGAATTAAATAATTGGCAAATTTTTTGATAAATTTTGCCGAAATACAATCATAGTCGGTTGCAGCTGCAGGTCTTAACATACTTATTACATTTTGTACCTGCTCATTATTTGTAGGGGTTAATTGCAATTGCTCATACATATTTCTAACAAAACTGCTAATATATTCAAGATAAATTGGGTCTTGTGGAATATTTATTTCAGTTGTAACATTAACAAAGAAATCATTCATGATATTTGCAATTACTTTCTTATTATTAATATTTTCATTATTATATTTGATTTCCCTAATGTTAGTAGGAGAAATATGTTTCTTATAAATTATTAATCTATAAATGTATATAATTCCATAGTTTTCTTCTATTGTTTGGATCAGCAGCAATTTTATTAGAAAAATATTGTTTTTTGGCCTCAAGTATTAATTTGGATACTTTGTTTTTATGTTGGCGATATAGATCTTCTATATGCTTATCATTTGGATATTTTTTCCTGAATTTTAGATAAGAGTCCCTAATTTTTATTTCATTAATTATATTATCCGTAATCCATTCTTTTTTCTTTTTCTTGTTTTTTATAGGAATTGTTTTAGTGTAATTTTTGATTAGAGTGGTTAATTTACTTACAAAGTTTTCAAAGCTATTGTGCACATTAATAGTGGACCAAAACTAACCATCGGCTATTTTATTAAACTCAACAACTGTTTCAAATTGGTTTATTTTCTCTTTATATGGTTTCTCATTCATGCTTATTAAAAACATTTGATGCTCGGATATAGGGGTATCAACTACACGGATAGTATTGTTTTTGTATCATATCTGTAAAAAAATGATCTATCACCGTTTTTGAGGTATTCCCAATTCTAGTGGCGAACTCCTCTGTAACTTTATTATAGATTATGAATCCATTAATCAAAAGTATATTGCAATAAGTTATGGTATCATGATTTTTTTTATTTAATAAATTTAGATTAAAATCTCCTATAACTAAAGATTGTTTAAAATTTGTTGTAATGTCATCTAGTTTATTCATAAATTCGTCTAACTTTGTTTCTTGTGATCTATATATTGAAAAAATATTAATGTTCTCTTTATGTAATTTAATTCCTAAAAAATTGGACTTGTGACATTCTTCTTCAAAAAGTATTGAACTACTAAAATAATCCCTCACATAGATAGCCACTCCACCATACGCTTTTTCTCTATTTGAAAAATAGCCCGTGAATCCAGGTAAGTTAAAAAAAACTGTTCTCGGATTTTCTTAACCAAATTTCTGTTAAAACGATAACATTTACTTCACACCCATAACTAATAATAAATTCTTCAAGATTATACAATTTGTTTCGAAGACTTTGAATATTAAAATATATTATGTTTAAGTTACTTTTATAATTTCTTCCTAATTCATTTTGATCAACCCTCGTATAGTGCCAAACTTTTAAGTTACTACTTATATTATCTATATCATTGCTCATTATCACAAGACAACACAATTGTTATTCCAAAAAAATTTTTTAATATATAATAAAAGAGATGACAAACCGGTAGTAGTCAGCTGTTGGAGATATACATTGACAGAAATTAGAAAGAAATATATGAATAGGAAATCAGTTTTAATTAGTATCACACGCGGTAATGTAATTATTATTTTAGATTTTAATATAAAAATATTGTTGTAGATTATAGAAATAAATTTAAATATTTTAAAAATGAATTTATGTATTCTAAAATTATTGTAAATTGCAAATAATTGTAATTTCAAAATATTGTTACTTGCAAAAATAAATTTGAATATGTTAGAAAATAAACCATGTGATATATTATTGTAAAAATTGTAAAAGGTAGAAATATAGTTAAAAACATCAAAAAAATAATACATGTGATTTGTTATTGTAAATATTGTAAACTGTAAAAATAAGATTAAAAATGTGAAAATATAATATATTATGTGATTTGTTATGAAAAAATATACAAAAAAGAATTTCATACTCAAAATATAACTAATAAAATTAGTATAAAGTATCTTTAAACCATAGAAATTTAAGTTATTCTGCAAGTTTAATGTTTTTAAGTAATAGTTTAAACTATTTTTTTGAAATAATAGGTTTGAAATAATATATATGAAATTTATTAAGATAAGCAAGTGGCAAGATAGATATACATATATGTATTTATATATATATAGAAGTACAGATGTTAAAATAAAAGTGTAAAAAAAATATGTATCATATGATTTGTAATTATTGTAAAATATATTGTAATTTAAAAAATAAAAAATTATATAGTACATATATAAAATTAATGTGCTTTTTATATGCAGAATTCAAATAAAAATTTACATAATAATCAAAGTTATCTTTTAAAAATAATGTAATTCTGAAAAACAAATTGTGAGATAGTTTATAGAGTTGAAAACAGAAAATATTTAATATTATAGTAACAAAATTTAACGTTCTTAAGAAAAATATCAAAAATATTAAAAATAAGTATCCAGCATATAAATTTACCTCAGGCTCTTGTGAATGTAAGGTTCTGTAGTTACTTTTCAAAGTTGAGAATTTTGTATAGACGATTAATGTCGTTTCCGATGTAATCTTATGGACGATGCTAGTTTCATTTTTTCGCAGGCAAATAGTGTTATCTTTAACCTAAAGAAATTTAAATTGATTTGATAGTCTAATTTTTTTAGCTTCATGATATAGGCTGGACTGTAAAGATGATAGATGATGACGAAAGTAAATCTCCTTGTTTCTATTATTATTAGTCAAATTAATTCAGCTGTAAATAGGTGTGGATAGTTTCTTTTTTTTTCCATCAGCTCTTTTTTTGAATTCTCAGATTTAAATTTAATAATGTATAAATTATCCTGGGAAGCATTCTCACTAGTCTTTTTTTTTCTAATTATTTCAATATCCAATATATCATCTTGCTCAATTTTCGCATTAATTTTGCTGGCAATATCCATTAGAGTTTTATTTGGATTTTCTAGATTTGGAAGCCCGGCTATTACAACATTATTTTTTAAGGTATTTTGTATTGATTTATCAAGTACATATTCTAAATTATTCACTTTATTTTCTAATGTGGTAATACCTCCCTCACAACTATCTATTCGTTCTCTTAAAGTTTTCATTTAGTGACTCTTCTACTTGCTGTGATAGAAATGTTTGTCCCTTGAGTATTTCTAATATAACACTACCAACTTTTTTTAAAAACTGCGCCATCTTATTATCAGAACATTCGGCAACATTAAATCATCTAAACTCCTCCTGTAAACTACAAAGAGTAGCATTATTTTACACTGATTTATTCAGAGTGAAGTCTTCTTCCATTGTATCCATTTCAGTTGTATCCTCTTCATTTGTATCATCTATCACCTGAGATTCATTAGATGATGGCGGGCAATTGATACACTTCCACATGACATGACCGGACTTGATATTTTGAAATAGATCCTCAGATACATTACCACACGTTGTATGAAAAGTGGAAGAGCATATATTGCACTGAACTCCTTTGGCCCTTGCTCTCCCATCAACACGAAGCTTACATACAATACACTGTTGAGACATTTTGATTTGTTGTTTTTTTTTTTTTTTTTTTATTTATTTGTTACACTTTATTTAATATTCTTCTAATTTTTAAATAATCCAAGATTACATTTTTTTTTTTTATTTCTTATTTTGTATAATCTTGAGCGCCAAAAAATAATTTGTATGAATGTAGATTTTAACTTATATTTTAATAAGCTAATTTTCAAAAGCTCATGAATTACACTTTATTCTGTGTTAAAAAAAAGTTAATCAAGTTTTGAACTAATCAAAGTTTTTTTTTTTTTTTTTTTTTTAAATTTTAAAATTATTATAATTGATTTTTTAATTTTTATGAAAATTTTTTTTTAAGAGTTAAAATTTTGCATGCAACTTTCTTAAACGTCAAACGTCCAGTTTAGATATTTCGTAGAATAAATTAGATTAGGATGCCGTATGGGCAGATTATGTATTATTTTAATAGCTTTTTCCAGTAGCACTTCAATCTTTTTTAAACAAATTTGCGTGAAGCGCCACTCTAAATTGGGTTGACGTATACGACATTGGACAGAATATAAGAAGAATAGATAACATGTAGAGTATTTTGGTCAAAAAATTTTTGGAGTCTTCGTAGGATACATACATACCAAGAAATTTTTTTTTGTTAAAAAAACGCGCATGTTGTTTTTTATTTAGAGTCACTTTATTTTAGAGTCAATTACAAGTCCTAGGTAGTTATGGCTTCTGACAACTTCAATTCTTGTATTTTTAAATATAAAGGTAGGATCATTAAAAACTTTATTTTCAAATAATAGTATTTCGGTTTTCGTAATGTTTATAACCAATTTGTTTTTTAGGAACCACTCGTCAATAATTGCCAGATCAAATAGCTCTAATTCTCCAGTAAAGCTCCGATGCGCGATATCGTCGATATATAATTTGAATAGATCAGACCCCAATATTGATCCTTGTGGGGCCTGACCTTTTGATCCTTTTTCATTAACCCCGTGCTACTTGAAGTATCTCCTATACGAACGCATTGTGATCTTTGAGTTAGGTATGATTCAAAAAATTTTAGCTGACATTCGGAAAGATTGAGACATGACAACTTATGAAGTAGAATTGAGTGGTCCACGCAATCAAATGCTTTTTGTATATCAATGAAAAGACACCCAGTGAACCTACTTGCATCAACACTTCTTCTTACATAATCATTCAATGAAAGGCATGCTGAAGTTGTACTTGAGTTTTCCTCAAATCCATACTGCTCAGAATGTAGGATATTGTTATTTGTCATAAAGTGAGTAAGTCTTTTTTTAACTACTTTCTCGAACACTTTTGAAAACGAGCACAGAACTGAGATACACCTATAATTCAAGGGATTTGTCTTGTCCCCACTCTTATATATTGGCGTGACCATAGCCTTTTTTAGACATTCAGGGAATGTACTTGTTTCAAAAGAACGATTAACACGCCTAACCAAGATCGGTGCTAGCCTATCGGTAAATTTCTTGAGCAATTTGGTGGATATGCCGTCATGACCAGTTGCGGCACATGATTCCAGGGAGGTAATTATTTCGTTAATTTCTACCAAGTTTGTTGGACTTAAATTAAAATTCGAGTGAATATACCGATGGAAACTACTAACGTATGATAGGCGATGTTTCCGACAGGTATAGGTATATTATCTGACTCATGACGCAGTGGTTAAGTCGCCAACCTTTCAATCGAAGGATCTTGGGTTCAAACCTCGGTCAGGTCATAAATAAAAAATATGTAGTACTTTTATATCGTAATAATGTATATCGTATAATTAATAGTAGTAATAATAACAACAATAATAATAATAATAATAATAATAATAATAATAATAATAATAATAATAATAATAATAATAATAATAATAATAATAGTAATAATAATAATAATAATAATAATAGCTGCTACAGTGGAGCCATCTTTGGTTATATCATGCAAGTAAGGCGTTATATACTGCTGCATGTTGTAATTCACGGATGGCGCTGACTCTGTTGTAAAATAATAACAATAATAACAATAACAATAATAACAATAATAATAATAATAATAATAGTAATAATAATTATAATAATAACAGTAATAGTAATAAAACAATAACTATAATAATAATAATAATAATAATAGTAATAATAATAGCTGCTACATTAGAGCCATCTTTGGTTATATCATGCAAGTAAGGTGTTATATACTGCTGCATGTTGTAATTCACGGATGGCGCTGACTCTGTTGTAAAATAATAACAATAATAACAATAACAATAATAACAATAATAATAATAATAGTAATAATAATTATAATAATAACAGTAATAGTAATAAAACAATAACTATAATAATAATAATAATAATAATAGTAATAATAATAGCTGCTACAGTGGAGCCATCTTTGGTTATATCATGCAAGTAAGGCGTTATATACTGCTGCATGTTGTAATTCACGGATGGCGCTGACTCTGTTGTAAAATAATAACAATAATAACAATAACAATAATAACAATAATAATAATAATAATAATAATAATAGTAATAATAATTATAATAATAACAGTAATAGTAATAAAACAATAACTATAATAATAATAATAATAATAACAGCAATAGTAATAATAGTAATAATAATAATAAAAATAATAATAATAATAGTTGCTACAGTGAGCTATCTTTGGTTATATCATGCAAGTAAGGTGTTATATACTGCTGCACGTTGTAATCCACTGATGGCGCTGACTCTGTAGTAAAATAATAATAATATTAATAAGAATATTAATACCAATAATAACAGCCGCTACAGTGACAGTGGGGGTTGCCTTCAATAATTACCTCATGTAGTAATATATATACTACTACTACATGTTGTAACTGTTGTGACGGCTTTAGTCACTGTTAGTAAAATAATAATAATTGGCGGATTCATTGTTTCCTTACAGTCCCACTCCCAATTCAATGTTTCCGTATCCATCCTATCCTTTCCTATCCCTACTCCCTAGCCAATATACTGCGTTCGCTGGTAAGGGTTTCATTCCACTATATTGGCTAAAGGGGGAGGTGGGTTTAGTCAGTAAGAATCTGACACTACCAAGGGGAAATTCTTGGTGTCTTTGGAAGATTCCCACCTCCCTTAGGAAAAAAAAAAAAAAATAATCCCATCTGTTACGGTTAAAAACGTTTGGTTCATAACCTCTGAGATTTCTCGTGGTTCAAAGAAGTCTATGTTATCATGTTTGACAACTTGTGTAGTACTTTTCGTATTTGTAGATTGGTGTTGGTCATAACTGATTTATATACAGCCCAAAGTTCCTTCGGGTTCGTCGGATATTTTAAACTTTGCTCAGAGTAAAAAGTTGATTTTGCCTTCCGAGTCATTATTTTTACTTTATCTCTATAAATTTTATATAAATTTGCAACCCGTGTGTTTTCAGGGTATTTTTTCTTGAATTTATTGTAAGAATCCCGAACTTTCATCATTTGAATAATTTCGGCCGTAATCCAAAAAAATTTTTTTTTTTGCAGTTCTTAGTTGGAACAGCACGGGTGTACTTTTTGATTAATTGGGTTAGAACAAGGACAGTTTGGTCTAAAGTTTCGTAAGTGCTTAGCGTATCGCAGATTTCGTCTTGAGCAAGATCGTCATAATTTAGAACTTTTTTTGACTCATTAATGGTCTCTTTGATTGGTTTTTGATCTACGCTGAGGAGTTCCATTTGGTGATCAGACAAATGCATATCTGTTATATGCAGATTGTATTGCAAGTTGTTGATGTCTGTTATAAAATGATCAATCACAGTCTTACACATCATTCCAATCGTTGTGGCAAATTCCGTAGTGCATTTATTACAGATTACAAAACCATTGCTCAAGAGAGTATCCCTATAGCTGCTAACATCCCTATTATTTTCATCTAACTGATTTAAATTAAGTGAACTGATTTCCTATTATAAGTGAACGTTTATAAGTGGGCGTTAGTTCATCTACCTTTTTGTTGAAATCTGCAAAATTAGTTTAATGTCACCTATAGCAAGCTAATATATTGATATTGTTTTTCAACAACTTGACTACTATAAAACTTGATTGTAAATATTCTTCTTCAAATAATAGCGTACTGCTAATATAATTAGCTACAAAAACTGCAGCAGCACCGTACCCATTCGCTCGGTATGCGTAATATAAAACTTATAAACCGGTAAATTATAAAACTTATTTTGTTCTTTTTTGAGCCAAATTTCGGTCAGAACAATAACATGGAAATCGCAATTATATGTAGCTAATAATGATTCAATATCATATAGTTTCTTCCGTAAACTTTGAATATTGAAGTAAATAATACTTAAATTTTCTTTGAAATTTGTTATTATATTTTGTACTGACCCTGTACTATGATTCACTCTCATCTCATCTTCAATAGTGATCATACCCATTATTATTTAGAAAACAATAACCCAATATAAAATTTGACATGGGGTGAGAATAAATGGAGAAGTGAAACAAAAATAATTTAGTAATATTTGGAATTTCGTGCGCAGTGTAAATGTAGTTTACAATTATTAGATTTTTACGTTATAAAATATTGCTAAAATTAGTTTAGGTATATGTTTTGTATTAAAATTTATTAAAAATTAGAATTTAGACAGATGTTTAATATTTTGACAAAAATTTAAATAGTTATTAAAAATTAAGTAAATAATAGTTATATATTCATTTGAAATTATGTTATGTAAATATTTGTTACGTAATATTGTGTTACAATTTAAAGAATTAATAAAAATAAAAGATGGATTAATTAAACGTTCATTCGGTGTTGTATTGTTTTTATGGTTCATACTATGATAAAAATTTATAATGAAAGGTTTTGTAATGAATTTGTAATGAAATTTAGCATAAGCTTAAGTTTGAATAGATCTGATTTAAAATTAGAAAAATTATTAAAAATTAAAAAAAAATAATTAAATATTTTGAAATTGTGTTATGTAAATGTGTCTTATTATGATTTGGTTTTAGATAGATTCTAAAAATCGTTGAAGAAATAATTGGAAGTTTATTTGATGTTTTGTTATGTTTATGTTTAATATTGTGGTTACAATTCATAAGGTTACTAAAAATGAAAAAAATATATATTAAGTATTTATTTGAAGTTAAGTTAATGTAGATTAAACGAAGAGAAAAATTCATTGTTAGTGTCAAAATTAAATATAAAAATTGTAGTATTTATGTTTCGCTAGAAGAATTAAAATCTAATATAATATCTAATAAAAAGTAAGAAACATGTAAAGAGTATTTGAAATTATTACTTTATGTAATAAGAAGAATTTAGAGTTAGAGTGCATAATATAATGATTATTTTTTAGAAATTTATGGCAAAGAAAAAAAAAAGAAATTGAATATTTATTTAAGATTATGTTAAAGTAGGTTAAGGTAAAAAAGTTTATTGTTGATTTAAAAAATAAAAATTGTTTCATTGAATAATTTAAAGTATTAAAAAAAGTAGAAATTTTTTTTTTTTTTTTCCTAAGGGTGGTGGGAATCTTCCAAAGACACCAAGAATGTCCCCCTTGGTAGTGTTAGATTCTTACTGACTAAACCCACCTCCCCTTTAGCCAATATAATGGGATGAAACTCTTACCTACGAATGCAGTATATTGGCTGTGGAGTAGGGATAGGAAAGGATAGGATATGGATACGGAAACATTGAATTGGGAGTGGGACTGTAAGGAAACAATGAATCCACAGTTACAACATGTAGTAGTAGTATATAGTAAGGTAATTATTGAAGGCAACCCCCTACATGAGGTAATTATTGAAGGCAACCCCCACTGTCACTGTAGCGGTTACTATTATTGGTATTAGTATTCTTATTAATATTATTATTATTTTACTACAGAGTCATCAGTGGATTACAACGTGCAGCAGTATATAACACCTTACTTGCATGATATAACCAAAGATAGCTCTACTGTAGCAGCTATTATTATTATTACTATTATTATAATTATTATTATTATTATTATTATTATTATTATTATTATTATTATTATTATTATTAATATTATTAATGTTATTATTACTACTATTAATTATACGATATACATTATTACGATATAAAAGTACTACATATTTTTTATTTATGACCTGACCGGGGTTTGAATCCAAGACCCTTCGATTGAAAGGTTGGCGACTTATTCACTGCGCCATGAGTCAGAATAATTTAAACAAATATGTGATATTAAAAAGATTGTAAAAAAATAACAAGTAATAAAAACTAAAAATAAAAATTGTTTCATTGAATACGAGTAATTTAAAGTATTAAAAAAAATTTAAACAAATATACGTGATTACAAAAATTGTAAAAACAAAAGTAATAAGTAAATACAATAATCAAAATAAAGTTTAATAAATTTAGTGTTTTAGTATTATTAATCAAGTATTTCAAATATGTAATAAATCATTGTAGGACGAAATTCTGTATATTTTGCTGACCTTTGTTTCGCGTAAGCAAATTTGATTGTTTTTGACCCATAGAAACTGAAAATTATGCGAATTTTTAATTTTTTTTGAATCATAATATAGTTTAGATTACAGGGGCTTTAAGGGATTTTGAAGAAAAATTTCTCTGTTGCTACCAGGTTGCAGATCCAATTCAGTTGTGAAGAGCTGTTTATGTTCTTTTTTTTTGTAGTAATTCGTTTTTTAATGTTTCAGGTCCCAGTTCAAAACTTTTCTGCAAAACCAAGGAATTGATTTACATTTTACTATACTTAACAACAAATGTAATAACTGTGATATCGAAAGATTTCATAATTCTCTAAACGAACACTTGAGAATTTTTGCCGTAACCGAAAAAGAACATTAGATGAAAACGCGGTAATCAATGCTATGAAAATCTATAACGAGACAATACATTCATCTACTAACAAAGACCAATCGATTTCCTAAACGGGAACATTGAACCCTTAGAATATCCACTCATAAAACAAAATCTGCTAAAAATTAAAAATAGAACTAGTAATTCAAAAAATAAAAACAGAAATGAAAGATCAGAAACAGAACTGAACAGAAGGAAACAGAACTGCAACTATCTAAAATTAAATCGCTTAAATAAACTTCAACCTTATCATAAAAGCATTGATATTGTAGAGACAAAAGAGGATCATGTTAAAATCTATAAAGAAATATATCCTGTTTATCCCAATTCAAAAGAAAATTGTTATATCAAAATTAATGCAAAATTTTATTTCAGGGAAAATGCTAATTATCTTATAATAATTAATTCCGCAAACCTTTGCACAATCTTTAATTGAAATAAACCGTATTCAATTTGGAAATGGTTATGTTTTGTTTCAAGAATCAGAACTTAAAATTATTGACAATTACAATCGTATTATGCACATAATAGATATTATGAAGAAAGCATTAATAGAATACGGGACAACATTATACTGCTTAATAAAACAACCGATCTAAAAGAAAGTTTTTTTTAACATTATTCCATATTATGTCAATAAACTAGGTTTTGGTAAATCTGGTGGGTAATATTCTCAAATTTTTAGCCGGACTTATGGAAAATGAAGATTGCAAAGAAATTCTATTCTACTTCAAAATAATAGAACAAAATAATGGAAACATAATTGGAAATTTAAATAATCATTAAACGAAACGATAAACGATTTTGAAAATAAAGTGATAAACTAATATTTTATATGAGTAATAAACTAATATATATAACTTTGATCACTTAGTCACAATATATTTAACTTATATCACTTTGATATAAGTGATAAACTAATATTTTTTATTGTAAAAACAAAAATTAATGAAAATATCAATACTTTGTCAAAAGAAATCACTTTAAAGAAATTAAAGAAATTATCCTTGCAAGTAAACTTGTCTCATAAAATTAATTTTTTTAGGATATCTATCCGCATTTAAAATTTCATAGCTCTACTTCAAACAGAAGATTTTACAGAATTTTTGAAAAATTTGTATGAAAAATGTGCAGAGCAAAAAGTTAGTTGTTTGAGAGCTACTCGAAGTTTTCATCGAATTTCAATAAAAAAAAAATAGGGAACCTGCAAATTGATCCAAAAATATTTTATAATAATTTCAATACTGCAGTTTTCTTACTTTTTCAGTTATCGTGCTTTTCAGTTATCGTGCGTCGTGCAGACAGCAAAATAATTTTGGTGAGACTATAGCAAATTATTACTTAGTATATATAGCACAAAAAAAACACTCCACTTGCGGTTACTATCCAAGGTTCAGCTAATTTGACCGCTATAATTTACATACGGTATATTCAAATGCCGCTTTCAATATATCTGATTACATGTGCTTTACCGCCTGGCTTCATAATTTACCCATCCTAAATATTTTAACCACTTCAACTTTCTCGATTTTAACTTGTATATGCTGATCTTTACCTTGAGGATTTAAATATCTTTGATGAGATATAGTGATGATTATGCTATATCTTTGGTGAGATATAATGATAGTAGGTAATCCTACACTTTGGGATGGGAAAACAATTTGACCCATATCGCACGACATGCTGACCTACATTTTGATTTATGGGTTTAATGTAGGTCATGCTTGGTTAGTAGGTCAAGAACTTGTTTTGATCGTTTTGGTTTAGGTTTTAAGTTAAGTTGTATGTGTGGGTTGTTAACTTAATAAAACAAAATTGTATAACTGAAGTTTAAATACTAGGCGCACATATAAAAGTAGTAAGAAAATTTCTTATATGAAAAAAAAAAACAGAAAAAAATTTTTTATTTTTAAATCTACAGTGCATGTTTAAAATTTAAAAGAAAAAGTGTAATACTGTTTTTTTTTTTTTTTTTGTTAGCATAAAGCAAAAAAAATTAAGTAAGATATAGATTTTTTTTTTTGCTTACATAAAAATATGGTCTCTTCTGGATAGAAGAATTTATAGAAGAAAAGAGAAAACGAAAGTCATTAATTAGGTGACTGCATGTCGTGTAAGATATTTTTTTTATTTTTTAATTAAGAATGTTCAGTTTAAGTTCAGAATGTTCAGTATAAGAAAAATATGAATAAAAAGAAAACAAACAGCAAATCAAAAATATGGAACTGATTAAACTAAAGATATACTCTTTACTCTTGATATGCATTTATGTTTTTTTGTTTTTTGTTTTTGTATGGAATAAAAAATATTAATTATTAAAAAGAGAATATTAAACAATATTTGTTGAATTTATCCATGTGTTATGTTTTTCGTCAAACCCAAGCCATTTATCAAAAACTTTATTGCCTTTTTTCTTTAAAATTTTCTCGACAAGATATACGTTTGGGTGTTTAGCAGATGTGAGTTCCTCCTCATAAAATCCACCAAATATTGAATCATTTTTATAATCAACCAGCTGATATGTGATCGGAGAGGTACTGTTTACTTTGATAATTTTAAAACTCTCAGTAGACCAATTCGGTTGATAACCTTTTTCAAAAGTTTTTTTGTATTTACTTATTCTAACATAGTCTCCAACTTTATATTTAGCTTTTAGAGAAATTTTAGGTTGCATGTAAACATTTTTTAAAATAAATTTTTCGTTTTTCTTAGAAATTTTTTCAGGAAGTAATTTAGTTGTTCTATGTTTAGTGGAATTATAGGTGTTTCATAAAGATTGCAATATATTAATCCACTTGTAGTTTACTAGTAAACTAAATATTTTCCACATTAAATTTTTTAAAGTTCGATTAAAGCGTTCTACAATAGATGCTTTCATTTCAGAGTAAGTATGATAGTAATTAATACCCTTCTTTACGACAAAATTTTGAAATATCGAATTGAAAAATTCTTTACCTTGATCTGAATGAATGTTTTTAGGTAGGTTTTTGGCTCGTTTTATAATTTTCTTTAAAGCATTTAAAATATTACTACCGGTTTTAGTTTTAATTGGTTCAGCATAAGCATATTTAGAAAATATATCTATAACAGTTAACATATGTTTAAAACCTTTGTTGAATTTTCCATAAGGAATCATTTCCACGAAATCAATTTGCCAGGTATCATTTACTCCTTTCTGCTTGACTTTCCTTCTAAGATACCTTTTTCTAGCTGGTCTATGTATTTCTTTTACTATTTGAGATCTTGACATGATTTTTACAATATCTAACTAATTTTAAAAATCCAATTTTACATTTCTTTATTTATATACTCTGAAAACTTTAAATTTTGACTGTATTCTACAGTATACAATGCGGTTCAATTTTACTGGCAAATCATTTTTAACTCAATTTTTCTAAGATATTTTAGAAAAGTGGCAGCTGATTCAACAACATTTCCATTTACCGAGGAAACTGCAATAGTCAGTACACAAAATGAGGTTCAAGTTGATGAAATTACATCTACTGTAGATGACGAGGAATTAATGGAAACTGAAGAATTCATACCGCCGTTTCAAGTTTTAGATGAAGATACAGATGAGCAACAAATTTGGAAAATAAATAACCAAGAAAGAGATCCTGACTATTTTGCAGAATTTTTTAGAAATAATTTATAGCCTAAAATTATATATAAGAATATTTGTATAAATGTATATGTATCTATATATAAGTATTTAATAATAAAAGCAATAAAATAAATTTTACAAATTTTTCATTTATTGTTGTTCTTGACTAAAATATTATAAATTTTATTTTCTAGTAGTACAGGTATTTCAAAAAACAATCTAGGATAATTACATTGAACGCTATAACGTTGTATTGGAATATATATTTCTTCATGCAGTTTCATAACATGCTTTTCTTGACACGTTTTTATATATTTAATAACATATTCCCGTACATTTGATTCAGCACTTTTATTGTGTATCATTATAGCTTGAAGCAAATCAATTAAGTTGTAAAATGTGTCAGCTTCCTCCTTGTTAATACTAAGACATCGACCAATAATAATTCTTAACCCATATTGTAAACATAATTTTGTATTCTTTATTGATTGTTTCGAGTACCTTTTACAAAATTGCTGATGGAACTTACACCAATCATGATATTTTAAAATAGCTGGCTTTTTTCCAATACGATGAAAAATGCAAGTTGCTACAAGAGATTCTGTTTCAAAACCAACAAGAACTTTTAATGACTGATTTCTGTTGAGAAAATATGTATAGGTCAACATCAAATTTGTGTTCGAACCTTGATCTTCCATTACTACGTTTTAACTAAAGCTTTTTAATATTAATTATATTGCTGAGGTACACAAGATTGTGAAAAATTTGAATTTCCAAATAAATTATAGAACATATTAATAATCAGATTGTCGTTTTCTATATGATTATCTTTGTGAAATTTATTCAAAAAAGTTTTCATACTTAAACCAAAACATCTATACCAGCCAAAAACGCAACAGTATTGCCCACATACATCTGAAAGAATACCCTGTATCTGCTTATTATTAAAAACTATGCACTGATTTTTCAAGTATTCCAAAATTTCCGGTTTATCTGGAACTCCACCATACGAATCAAAATATTCTGTGCAACCATGCTTTGGAATATAAAGGGCAAACCAATGTGTTTCCGGATCTTTTATCTTGTCAGTGTTTACAATTAAAAAAGTTGGTTTTTCTATTATTTTTGGAATTTTGTCTAAAGCAAAAACTCCCTTAAAATATTTGTTTGTAAATTTGTTACATTTTAAAACACTAATTATTTCTAAACTGTTCATGACTCAAACTGACTTAAATCATACACTCTACTTATTTCATTAATGTAGTTCATTAAAAACTCCTTTTTTATTTTTTCATTTGTTATAATAACATCAAATTTTTCTAGTACCTGTCTTAATTCTTTATTAATTTTATCATTATGTACAGTTCCGAAAGAGTAATTTTCAAAATTTTCATTTATAATTTCTTTGGTTGGAAATTTGTAAGTAAACTCTTTTACAAATTTTTTACAAGGTTCTTTAATTCCAACTAAACAAATATCTTTTACAAATAAAGTATTTTTATCATCACAACAAAACTTCACATCCACAAGTGCACAGGATGATGACATCTTGTCGAATATTCAAATACATGTTTCAGTATTCTATTTATAGATTTGTAAATATATTTCGATTTTTATCAATTTGTATGCTTGCATCAAATTCTCCATAAACAATAGCAGTGAGTGTAGATGTGAGTGGTTTTGATAGCCTTGCCTCAATTCTAACCGTACCCTGGTTTAGTAAACCTTGACATACTTCATTTCCAGATGCATCTGGAGTTAAATCAAAAGCTAGTATAAAAAACCCATTACTAAACATAGACTTTGTTATCTGATGACCTTTATCATTGTGGTACATTCCAGTTCCAGAAAAAAGTGTAGTGTATGCTCTTGTACAGGAATTATTTTCATCTGAAAAACTCGTTTCAATTGCTGAATTAGGTATTTGAACACCATTTACGTTTAACACAAATTGTGAAATGTTTAAAATTGTATGGATTTTTTGATCTTTTTCCAGAGTAACCCACATTTTCTGTCATACAAAAAATTATTGTGTTTGGCAACTATCCAATAAAAACATTATCAAGCGATATTGACTAGCTGTTCATTTGAATTGTAAAACCTTTTACTTCTACGCGTTTATAATTATATTTAGCATTGGATTTCCCAAGAACAGCATTGTGTGCTAACAGTACGCTTGGATTAACGGTAACATGTTTCATAAATAGCGTGGCTTCTATAATTTTTAATTGTGATTCATCAGAATCGTCTGCAAATAGATAAAAATCTGGTTTTTCAAGTGTTAAAACTATACGAATGTCAACATTATTTATAAGTAGAGTAGGTTGATTAAACATATCTACGTGTAGTTTACCCATGAGTTCCACTACATTGCTATTATGATACAATTTTTGGCGCTCTTTTGAACCATTATTATCAGATTTAGCTATATTTGCTTTATCTAAAATCCATCCTGCACATTTTAAATGAGTTGCAGCAGCATCTGTACCATAATTTAATAAAGATTCAATATAAGCTCTATAGTGATAATTTCCATCAGACGGTGTTATATTTTTACCATTTAATTGAACATTACATTGTTTTATTAAAGAATGTAAAATGTTATTGACTACACTTGGTTGTATTATTATTCTTCCTTCAGCATTTTTATCATTATTCCATTGCGTTCCATCTTTCTTTAAGATCTGTACTTTTAATCTCAAATATGTAGAAGACAAATCTCTATATGTATCGCCATGACCCAGTGAAACAAATTCAATAGTTGAAGGGTTGTCTAAAGAAGCAATAGGATTGTAGGAAACTTCTTCACATCGTAAAATGCTAGACTGAATGGGTTGGGTTTTAAAAATATCCAACTCAGATTTAATACACTCTAGCATAATTAATTAAAAATATCTTTTTGTTTCTTTTTGTTATTATCTTTGCGTCGTTTTGACGTAAAATAGTTTAAATTTTTAATGAATGGTCTTTTTATAGCTGTTCGTTTTCTTTTACCAGAACCATACATTTCATTTAGTTTTCGTACGGCATCATGTCGTACATTTTTAACAATCTCTTTACTACGATCTTGCATAACTTCTTTTACATTTGCACCAGATGCAATATCAGATAAAGCATTGATACCAGAGTTAATAACATCTTTTTTCAAAATATCAGTGCCTGAAGTAGTAGTAATAGTAGCGCTTTGGCATGGGAAAATAATTATGCAAATTAGGTCAAAGTAATAGTAGCGCTTTGGCATGGGAAAATAATTATGCAAATTAGGTCAATGACCTTGGGCGTTTACTTTGTTGTTGAGAGCTTTTTTAAGGAATGTTGTAGTGTAAAAAAACAGGTAGCAAATTAGATGTCGTGATTGGCGTTTGCATAATTAGTTTCCGGAAAAGTGTTTGTAAATAATATAGAAGGTCAACTAGATAATGTGGAACAAGTAGATAGTGCAATGACCTAAACAGGTGTGTAGTATTTCTACCGGTTGCATGATTAGTTTCCGGAAAAAGCTTTTGTAAATAATACAAGTAAGTGCAATGATCTTGTTGTGATAGTATATAGTAACATAGATTATTGTAAATAATAAGAATTTATTTTATTTTTTAATAAAAAGCTTTCACGGTCAATCAGTTATTTTAACACAAGAATGCAGTTGTTATTTATGAGATAAATAAAATGCAGATATTGACCTTGATATTGTATCTTATTTTTAAAGTAATTTAAAAAAAATGTATTTATTGATTAATTGTTGTGTTTATTGCAGAAAAAATTTTTAAAGAAAAAATCCAGGTGTTTGAGAAAAATTTATGTTAATGTTAATTGATTTATTATATTAACTACTTTGTATTTTGCAAATAAAAAAGTCAGTTATTCTTAAATTTTTTGCTACTTTGTATAAGTAAATTAAATTTTCTGTTATTGTAGATACAAATTAAAGCATTATAAAATCAAATAGATTTATTGTGTTGCAGAAAAAATTTTTAAAGAAAAAATGCAGGTGTTTGATATGAATTTATGTTAATGTTAATTGAATTATTATATTAACTACTTTGTATTTTGCGAATAAATAAACGTCAACTATTAGTATTTTTACATTGCAAATTTGAAGTGAGTTATGGCTAGCTATAAATGAGCAAAAAAAAAAAAAATTAAAAATAAAAAAGCAAATTAGTTTCATATAATATCGTTTTTATTTACCCAAGAATTGTGATCTTTATCAAAACCTAACCATTTAACAAAAACCTGATTTCCTTTTCTTTTCAATATTTTTTCAACAAGAAAAGTGTCAGGATTTTTGACGCGAGTAAGTTCATACTCGTAAAAAGAACCTGAAATCGGTGTTTTTGTATAATCAAGTAAGTTGTAAGTAATTGGATCTGTGCGTTTTACTTCTTTAATTGTAAATATTTCTGTTGACCAGTTTGGTTGATAACCTTTTGCAAAGTTTCTTTTGTATTTACTTATGCGTACATAATCTCCAACTTTATATTTTGCTTTCTGATAAAATTTCGGTTGCATGTAAATGTTCTTCAAAATATATTTCTCGTTTGCTTTTGTAACTTTTTTAGGTTGAAGTTTAATTGTCCGATGATATGTTGAGTTGTATTTCTCAATGAGTGAGGGTAAAATAGATATCCATTTATAATTACCCTGAAAACTAAACTGTTTCCACATTGAATTTTTTAAAGTACGGTTAAAACGTTCTACTATGGATGCTTTCATTTCAGAATATGTATGATAATGATTAATTTTTTTTCTTTCCATAAGTTTTCTAAATTCTTTGTTAAAAAATTCTTTACCTTGATCAGATTGAATATTTTTTGGGAGTGTTCCAGCACGTTTGAAAATGTTTTGCATACCAAGTAAAACGTTATTAGCATTTTTAGTTTTAATTGGTTCAGCATAAGCATATTTCGAAAAGATGTCTATTACAATTAATAAATATTTATTTCCTTTGTTATACTTTGCATATGGAATCATTTCTACTAAATCAATTTGCCATGTATCGTTTAAACCTTTCTGATTAAATTTTCTTCGACGAAAGTTTCGTCTGGCTGGTCTATGTATTTCCGATACTATTTGTGCCCGTGACATTATACTTGTACCATTTAATCAGATTTTCCAATTCTATTTTATAATTTTCTATAGAGCAACAGTTACATGTATCCGGTCCAGATGACGAGTTGTCGTAAGCCCAAGGACAAAGAGCAAAATGAGTTCCGTATATTGACGTAAATTTTTCTGTTATTGAAAATTCTTTAATGTATTTATACATGTGAAAAATACGTTGTTTATGCTCATTTAATAACACAGAGGAATATGATTTTAAAAACTCTTCCACTTCTTTTACCTCCATCTTTTAAATTGAGAATAAGTTATACACGTTTTTGCTTTTATATATTTGAAGAGCAAATCTAATTACCTTTCAATGACTTTTAAAACGCGAACCAATAATGATATATTTTAATCATCCATTTACAATGATGGTGGCGGGACCATCTGGATGTGGGAAAACAACATTTGTTTGCAACTTGATCAAAAATATTACTAGATTGATACATCCCAAAATTGAAAAAATAAAATGGTGTAACCCAGAAATTTCTGCAGTTCCAAGAAATATAGATTTCCCTGATATAGATTTTTATGCCGGCATTCCGGAAAAGCTTAGTGAAAATGAAAATAAACCTACTTTAATTGTTTTAGATGATTTAATGTTAGATTCAGCAAACAAACAAGTATGTGAACTTTTTACTAAAGGTTCGCACCACCGTAATTTGTCTATTATATTATTAACGCAAAACATTTTTCATCAGGGGAAATTCTCACGAGATATTTCATTAAATTGTAAATATTTGGTACTTTTTAAAAACCCTCGAGATAAATCACAGATTTTTCCTCTAGCTAGACAACTATATCCGGAAAATATAAAAGGCTTCCTGGGGGTATATAATGAATCAACATCAAACCCACATGGTTATATTGTATTAGATTTAACACAAGACATTAGCGATTTGTTTCGAATTAGAACCAACATATTCTCAGAGGAATATTGCGTTTGTTTTTGTGCTACCAAAGATTTAAACAATTGCTTAAAATATGAAACGGTTGAAGAAAAACCGACATATGTTACATGTACTAGAAAAATGCAACAACAAGAATTTTCGTAAAAATATTCTAAAATATTGTGATGATGATATAATAAAAACTATTGCTGAAATTGCAATTAATGTGTTAAACGGGAACAATAAAATATCACCATCACAAAAAACAAAACTAAAAAAATATAAAAAACAATTAAGACTCTTAGCGTGTCCACAAAAAGGTATAAAAGCTAAACGAAAAATGTTAATTCAACATGGAGGATTTTTACCTACATTAATTGGTACTATATTATCTGGTATAATAGGAAAACTTCTCAGTAAGACATAATGCAGCGAATGATTGTTATGTCACCAGAAATATTTTCAAAATTTAGCAAATTATTTCAAGATGATAAAAACTTAGATTTATTGGATCAAAAAATGAAAAAAGTTTTATATGATAAAAAATTAAAACCATTGCAAAAATGGTATTTATATCGTCAAAATCTCATTAAATACGGAATTAACAAAAGGCATACAAAAAAATTACCAGAAAAGTTAAATAATGTTACATTTAATACAGGTACTCAAACAAAATTCTTTTCTAAGCGAAATGCATATACAGAAACTGAATTACCTAAATACAAATCAACGTCAACACAAACTAAATTTTTACCATTAGTTACTGATGATGTGTTTGAATATGACCCTAAAAAAGAACATTCAAATATGGATGTTGATTTAACAAATTACAATTTAGATGATGAAAATTCATTTAAAAAATTAGCTCAAACTGAAATGTTGAAAGATGAAAAATTAGTCGAAAGACCATCTCTAAGCTCTGATTATCGAATGTTTGAAACACCAAGTGGTGATGTAATTACCGTTGCTGTACCATCTCCTGAAAAAAAGAAGACACTAAGATCGGCTGGTAGTTCAATTTCCTCAACTATACTTTCACAGTTTCCTGAAACAAAAAAACGAAAACTAAAACCTTTACTAAGAAGTCCAAAACTAAGAACTTCATCAACACCGGAGTGGACAACATATAAATAGTACAACATTTTATGTTTTAGAAGAAGTTAACAAAGATGGATAGTCAAGATGACTTCTATGTAACATTGTTTAGTAATGATAATCTAAAACTGTTTCCAGACAACACTTTAGCTTCATTCGAAAATAAATTACCTATTCACTTTGATTTAAGAAATGGTAATTGGAAAGTTGGTCTTTCAGAAATTTATCTGAACGATTTCCTACAAACAGAACAATTTAACAAAGAGAATTGTGCTTTTATTAATATTGGACAGTATAATGTTTATGTAAGAAACATTGAAAAACCTCTTGAAAAAATCAAAGTAACCAAATCTATAGGCTACACATATTATTCATATAACGATTCGGAATTACATTTAGATGATTGGAAGTTTAATTTTTTGCCAACGCTTATTAAAAATATAACTCCTAATCCCGGATTTACTCGAAACCAAGTTTTTACTGAATTTTTTAATGAAGTTTTGACATATATTTCTAATCCTAAAAATTATGATGATGTAACATTTAAAAAAGTGTCAGAATCTAACCGAGGGGACTTAATTCGAATATCGCAGACTTTTGATGAAGATAGTTTTTATATAAAAGTTAATCAGAGTTATAATGTAAAAACATTATTAACTGAATTATTTCAACAGAAAAAAAATATAAAAAATTTCAAAACAAAATTACCTGAACTATTCAAATTAGCTGTTGCTAAAAATAAAGATGAATTGAATGGAATGGTGTTGATTTATTCAGATATAGTTCAATCTTCTGTTTTTGGAAGTAGCAAAGTTCGGGCGTTGAGAGCTATCAACATAGAAAATTGTAGAATACCTACAAATACTGAATTTAAAAACGTCCATTACATACCTATAGAAAAAAATATTTTTGAAACAATAGCAATTAAAATTTGCAATCAATACGGTGATGGAATAAATTTTGTTTCCAGTTACTATCCAACAAAAATTGTATTACACTTTAAAAAGCATTGATTCCCCAAAAACAATATAAATACTACTACTCAAATATGATATCCTATCAAACATGGAAAGAGCTTACGTGAGATATTATTCCTCTCAGGTAGGAGGGGGAATCGACGATATTGGGCCTTTATTACAATTTTATCCAACTATACAAAAAGGTCGTGGTTTTGGAAATATATTCGGAAGTTTAATTCGTTACTTAAAGCCAGTTTTTACATCAGGTTGGGACTTAATTAAAAAAGAGGCTGTAAACACAAGTAAAAATATTTTTAATGATATAGCATCTGGTGCAAACATAAAAGAAGCTGTAATTGATCAAAGTAAAGGCGGTATAAAAAATTTACGGAAATCAGTAGTTAACCAACTGCATTCGATGTATGGTGGAAGACAAAGAACTATAAAAAGACAAAGAGCTATTAAAAGACAAACAGTTTCTAAAAAGACACATTTGAAGTCGAAACGACGAAAAAAGCAAAGTAAAACATCCGACATATTCAACTAAAAATGGAATGTATGAAATCTGAACTTGATCTTTTTGCGTCATTACCCGTACAAACAAGTATTTTGCGTTCAGAAGAGGTAGCATACAATCCTTTAGCTTCTTTAGAGGCATCACCGTCAACTATTGAATTTGTTTCCCTTGGAAATGGAGATACATATCGAGATTTATCCTCCACCTATATAAAATTTAAAGTTCAAATATTAAAAAAAGATGGATCAGTTTGGAGTGCAAATGATAAAGTAGGAACCGGAACTGAAGCAAGACCAGCTCCGCAGCCCAGTGTTGTAAATAATTTATTACACTCTTTAATTAAACAATGTAATGTAACTCTAAACGGAAAAAACATCACTCCTTCAGACTCCTTATACCATTATAAAGCATACTTAACTACTTTACTAAATTATGGTACAGATTCCAGTCAAACACATTTGGAAGCATCTGGTTGGGAATTGGATAAACCAAATGTAAATGATTTTAGTAATTCTGGTTCTAAATCAAGACAAAAATCATACAACAATTCTACTGTAGTAGAATTAATGGGAAAATTACATGTAGATTTCTTCAATACTCCTAAATTACTTTTAAATAATGTTGACATTCGAATTGCTTTAGCCCTAGAAAAACAGGATTTTTTTATTTTCTTTAACGATGCCGATGAAAGCTATTTAAAAATTCTCGAAGCTACGTTATACATGAAACATTTAACAATTAATCCTAGTATATTGATAGCACATAATACTGTATTGGAAAAGGCTAACGCGAAATATTTTTATACCAGAAGTGAAATCAAAACATTTACAATTCCAGCTAACACATCTAACATATCATTGGATAATATATTTATAGGGCAAATACCAAAAGCTCTAGTATTTTGTATGGTTAATAATGAAAACTTCAATGGTAAGAGATCAAAAAATCCATACCATTTCGACCATCAAAATCTCACACAATTTCAATTATATGTGAATGGAGTGCCTA
The DNA here is from genome assembly GCA_947095535.1 of Poecilobothrus nobilitatus. Classification (NCBI taxonomy): domain Eukaryota; kingdom Metazoa; phylum Arthropoda; class Insecta; order Diptera; family Dolichopodidae; genus Poecilobothrus; species Poecilobothrus nobilitatus. The sequence continues at coordinate 185,625,517 of OX352772.1, forward strand.
CACCAAACTCTGCAATTGAAACAAGTTTTACACCGAATAATTCTTGTAATTCTCGAGCATATTTAACATTATTTAGCGGAACAGGTATACATCATTCTGATAGAGGACATCAAATTTCAAAAGAATTATTTTCAAAAGGTTATACAATACTGGCTTTTGATTTATCACCAGACGGCTCGGGAACAGATACATGTCAGAGTTTATTAAACCAGGGAGTAGTAAAGATTGAAGCAAGACTCAGCTCTCCATTAACTTCAACATTAACTTGTATTGTATTTGCAGAATTCGATGCTAATATCGAAATTGATAAAAATCGTAACGTCTACGTGAACATATAAAAGGAAGTTTAGCGAACCATCTCTATTCATTTCACAATGACATGTGCTCTAGTAGATTTATCGTTCTGTACGGACGATAACAATACAATATTTGTAAAAAATATTGCTGTGGCTGGTATTAAAGAAAAATGTAAAACTATTGTAAAAGAATTAAAGTATAAATTTCCTGTCAGAGATTTGAAAAAAACAGATATTGAGAATTACTCTTTTGGACATATCGATAACGAAAAAGTAACTAATAACTTAATAAATTTGCTTGAAAAATTCGATATAGTCTTAACAAATGGAAAACTTAAAGCAGAATTTTTAACAACATTTGTACGAGGAAATACTCGACTAATTGATATTTCCCGTTTGCAAGAAAATGAATACACTTCAGATTTCAAAGGTTCTGAAATGTAATAAGTTAACACATAAAATATTTAGAGGCGTTTATGCTCTTGATAAATTACCAAAACAAGTTTCAAAACCTAGTATTTTGGTGGTAAATACCGATAATTCTAATGAAAAGGGAACACATTGGTTAGCAATATTTGTTCCAGTTCAAGGGTGTGCAGAATATTTTGATTCATTTGGAAATCCCCCGTTTCACAATGAGATTATAAAATTTCTACAAAATCAATCAACATGTTTTGTTTTCAACAATAAGCGTTTACAAAGTAATTTAACATCTGTTTGCGGACATTATTGTTGTGTATATCTATGGATGCGAAGTTCCTGTAAAAGCATAAAATATTTTCTTAATTTATTCGACACATCATCCCCACTTAAAAACGATAAAAAAATACAAAGAATATTTCGAAAAATTTTTAAAAAATGAGGGAGAAAAAATATAAATACAAAATTCTAAAATAGAATTCATCAGTTAAAACAAGAAAAATGGAGCAATCAACAAATTCGGAAGTCATTGAAAAACAAAAAAGTGAACCTCCGCAAAATCTTTTGTTAAGCTATATCTATTATTTGGATAAAAAACAAACAACAAAAATACAAATTGGATTTAATGTTGAAAATTTTGCTGCAACAATAATTTTCCAACGTCATCAAAAAGTCATTTGTGAGATGAATTATTTGGCGTGGTATGCCTTTTATCAAGATTTTACTAACAACCAACATAAATTAAATTCAAAAGGATTTGCGCTAACATTTAATCATACCGGGAAAACTAAAAAAATTACATTGCAGTTAGATGAGTACACCCGCTTTTGTCTTATGTTAGACTTTATACAAGCAGTGATGTCATATAACAACGGAGCTGAACTTAATATAAGAGAATATGTATTCAAATATTTTGAGAGATGTATTGAAAAGAATAAACTAAGATTGGAACAAGAAGATTTCTACATTCCAATGAATTTACACATAGCTCAGTGTAATTATTCCAGACTATTTTATGAAATACCTATGTTTTTGTCAGAAAAATTATCTTGGTCAACAATAAATAAAACAAATATTTTTTAAAACCAATTATTTTCTTTTATTAAATACATATATAAATTCATACAATTTTTTACAGCACATCTTTTTAAATTTTCAGTAATGTTATGGTGAGGGCAAATGGTTGTGAAATTCTTTAGTTTCTGAAGAGATGGAATGTCATTATCTAAGTTGATAACTTCTACTGAACTCGAAACAAATTTATCTAAAAATTCCTTTTTCTGGTACCCCTTTACGTAAACGACGTCGAATGAATTTAAATGTTCCTTTAAGGTATTTTTAATTGCTGAATATTCTATAAAGCCATCATCCCAGTCAAGACCATTTATTTGTGTTTTATTGAATTCATTTTGCTGTTTAACATCAGTATTTAACTCTTCGAACGAATAAGGTGCTTTAAACATAAATAGCATTGGTATCAGTGACCCATCAGCTATCAAAGCAAATTCCTTCAAGAAATATTGCTTTTTATTTCCAACAGTAAATTGTAAATCTGCTACTGCCTTCCTGCTGCTCATTTTGTACCTGACTATTTTAAAATAGCTTGAAATCCTATAATTTATAACTAATACGATTTAAAAAGAGTGGAAAAAAAAGGGGAAGGGAGCCTTTAGCAGTAGCATAAAAAAGTTGAAAAATTTAAATAAAAAAAAGAAAATAAAGAAAATATTTCATTTGTAAATTTTTTATTTAACTTAAAATCTGAAAAGTTGAAAAATTTAAAAAAAAAGAAAATATTTCATTTGTAAATTTTTTATTTAACTTTTTTTTATTTATACTATTTTTCTTGCGAGTCTATACTCGTTTTTGGAATTAACTCAAACAGAGCCATATTCCACCTATTAGGATCCCGTCCAAAAAATTTGAAATTAAAGCCCTTGCTGTTCAGTTGATTTAGTTCTTTCTCCGACACAACTTTTTTGGAGAACCGCTCCGGCATAAAAAAAGTAATGCTGTTAGTTGAATCTTCCATTGGGCATGTTACCTTACATAGAACCACCCGCTGACCTCTTTTGGTCTTTAGGAATTTCCATTCTTCTACCTCGTACATCACATCCTTCACCAGAGCATCTATCGTTTTGTAGCTCTCTTGTTCCCCTTTTCCGATTTTTATGAGATTGTCTACAAATTCCTAAATGAAAATAAAATATAAAAAATATATAGGATAATTTTGAAAAATTTTGAAAAAAAAAGATTAAATTTTTTTAAAATTTAAAAATTACTTACCATTATTTCTTTTGGTACTGCTACTAGTACTGTTATTTAAACTAAGTTTTGTGTAGAACTCAATTGATAGAAATAAAAGTTTTGTCTTTTCTTTTATACTTTTTTACTACGATAGTTTAAATTACTTTAATAAATACCATCAAATTATTTAACAAGGAACTAAACATATGAGGAAATTTAAACGCTCCTAAATTGTTTTGTTAGAACATGACTTTTTGGCACGACGGAATTTATTTCCATTCAAATTCCTTTGTTAGAATAATAAATCTTTTTTTAAACAACTCAAAAGCTCTTTTCAATAATAAATTCCATTAACTATTTAACCAGGAACTAAACATATAAGGAAATTTAAAACACTCCTAAATTCCTTTGTTAGAAGAATAAATCTCTTTCTTCTACCAGGAAATTTTAAAATAAATTTAACATAAAATCATTTCCTAGAACACTCCTTAAATTAACTAATTCTTCTAAATTAATTCCTTTGTCTAATAAACATTTAGTGATATAAAAATACATGCTCAAAATGTTTTAATTTAGAAGCAAAACAACATGAACCCACCAACGTTAAAATCAGTGGCATTAGCAAAATGGATAAACTCTGGACAATTTCAATACAGTCATTATAAATATTTATGTGCTCGAATGGACATAGAAAATATAATTTTCTATTGTCCATACCTAAAGAGTGATGTCACCATAGAAGAATTGAGAAAAAAGTGCAGATGGCTGGGAAAAGACAAAGACGCTGATGGAAAGTTCAAGTTTACGGTTACATACATTTACTATAAAATTCGGGCAAAATAAAAACTTGTGTTCCTTTATAAAATTAAAAATAATAAAAAATTGATTAAACTTCTTTTTAAAAAAAACTTTATTTTTTTCTTTTAAATCCAAATGGTACAGAACTATAATTTTCATAAAACCTTCGTTTTTCTGCTTTTAACCTGTATATCTTTGTTTCTGGAACTGTAATTACCCTATGATCATTTGTTCTTCGAAAATTTTTGTACAGAATATTTACACCGGCTTTATCGTTCAATAAAACCATTTCCTTAATTTTTTCAAAATTGACTAGTTTTGAATTATTATAATCTAGTTTAATTCCTTTTACTTTACAAACTACTGCATCGCTTTGTTTGTCAGAAGAAAATGCTTTATATGCATAATTTTTTGGTCCACCGCTAACGAATTCTTTTATGTAGCTGTCAGATCCAAATGATTCTAGTTCATTAGTCATATCTCCGATAAAATTGCCTATGACAGGTTCATATTCACCTTCTTTTGACACATATATGACGGAATCAGTGTCATAATATAAAACTCGTTCTTGTAAATTTTCCAAATATTCATACAATTTTAAACGAGCCTGTGCAGTTGTATAACTTGCAATACATACGTTCACTGTACGCAATGAATCTAAATCTTCATTTTTATATTTCCAGTTAACTAAAACCGTGTCAGAATTGATAATCATTATGTGCAATACATCTTTGCTTGGATTTGTCAATATAGAATAAAAAGTAGCTGGACTTTTTATTATTTGCGTTTTTGTCTGATTTTCTCGTTGACCAAATTTTCCCCAGAAAGAGTTCAATATAAGCTTACTGTATGATCTTTTTCCAGGGTTTTTGTAAATATTTTCTGTATCAAGTTTAATATTTTCTTGTTGGAAAAATTGTTCCAAATAATTTTGTTTTAATTCTTCTGTGTTGCAATCTTTAGGCCATCCAGAAGCTTCCTGTTTAGTTTTAAGAAATTTGTCCATCATCTCTGTAAATAATCCAGGTTCACAGTTGTCTTTGTTATATTGTTGTACCTTATAACGCCAAATTTCATGAAATTCAAATATTTTATACCCCTTTTTTACAGCTTTTACTACTTCGTCTATAACCCAAGTTCCTGTCAGAGTTCTTTCTTTATCAGAATGAAGGCATTCATCTTGATATGTTTCAAGGCTGCAAGTGAAACAAAGCGTAAACATTAATTTATTATTTTGTTTTATTGGAAGAACAGGGTGAATCAAATCAGTTGGTGGAAGAATATCACATTTTATTAAACCATTAGTATTTTCTAAGTCAACTTTAGAACATATTTCATGGCCCACTAAAACTTCAGGATGTCCTACTGGAAATTTCCCATATTTGCACACATAGGGATATAATGAGCAAATATCTATGTATTTTATTTTTTCATTTTCTTTTGCTTTGTAATACATAAAAGTGTTTCCAGTTCTACCTCCATAAAAAGCATCTCGTGGTTCTAAAGGAACGTTTTTTAAAAGGGGGTGATTTATAAGATATGACATCTCATCTTCTTTTTCTATCAATTGTTCTCTAAAATCACATTCCCACATTTCGATCACTTGATATCCAAATGATTTTAATCGTTCGGTTCTTGTTATGGTATTTTCAAATCTGATATCAAGAGTATCATGTTTGTTCCCTTGTATTGATTCATTCCTCTTATATGGAAAACATGTTGGATGGCCATGAAAATAGCACCCATGGAATTGAAAAATTTGTTTTGTTTCTGAACAAAAACCATCTACTTTTATATTTTTTATAATTGCTTCTTTTTTCTTTGCTGCATGTTGAATATTAATCTTTCTTTGATCCTCTTCCCAAATTAGCCATTGAAGAGCAATTTTTGATTGATTGTCTGCAAATCTGTAACCTTTTTTGGGTATCAATCCTATAGTTTCCGGTTTCAAAAAATTTCTTCGAAAAACTAAATTGCATGCTGAAGCAATGGTTGTAGCCTCAGTGAAAGGACATACATTATTTTCTTCCAATAGGAGTTTTCTAAATTTAATGCAGGCTTCAGTTAAAATATGTACATCATTTTTGCAATATTCTATCAAATCACGTTTCATATTGAACTCGGTATTTTTGCTTTGTTCATACCAATCAATAAACATTTTTCGATTTTCTTCTGTCATTGTATCAGGACTATAGTAGTGCATAAGTGGTATTGGCCCAACATAATTTATATTTTCTGATGTATTGAACAAATGAGGAAAATAACCTTTTTTTAAATCAGTTGATAAATCGAAAGCTTTAGGAAGTTGTGATAGTGGCATTGCAAAATAATTCATAGAATCTAAAAACCTTATATTTTTAATCTGCATCTGAATAATTTTTGTACCCCTCATGATTAATTTTGGCTCTATCTCACTTTTATGCAGCAATTCATTTAAAATAAACTGGTGATCAAAACTTTGTCCATTATGAGCTATTACAACAACTTGTTTAAATTTTTTAGCCATTTTAAAAATGTAATCAACTAAATTTGGAATTACATTTGTGTCAAAAACTGTTGTTCTAAAACCACATTTAGAACAAAAATGTAACTTCTCTTCTTTTATGCAATGATGACATCTTATACTAAGAACACATAAATTAGGTTCATGTAGTTTAATATCTTCATTATTGTTTTTAACTAGCGTTTTTTCTTGCATTGTTTCTAGATCGTAAAAGATAAACACAAAATCATTAATTTTTGGTTTGCTCTTATCTACAATAATATAACAAAAATGATTTTTTTCTACACTTTTGTTACAATTTTTACAAAAAACAGTATCACATTTATGTGGTGAATCAATCTTTCTAAAATATGTTTTAAAACAAATTAAGCATTTGTGAAATTTTTGACATGTAGTAACTGTTTTATGATTTTCAAAACATTTTCCACCTCGGAATGATCGTTTGCAATAGTTGCATGTAATAGTTGTAGGTATATTATTACATGCAGGAGACTGTCGACAACAAATACAGATACCTTCACAATTATGATAATTTGCGTAACCTACATTACATTTTTTACAGTAATGGTTAATGCAAAAAACCGCTGTCAGCGAAATAATAACGTTAAAGTGATTTTCGTAATATAATAAATTAATTCTTTTGCCATCGTTTTTACCTTCAAAAATTATATTTTTGTTATTAGCATAATCGTAAACCACGATGTTATATTCATCCCCATAATAATCCTGTATTTTTTTAAGTTCAGATATTCCTGCACTTTGCGTTATATTTAATTTTGTTTTTACCATCAGCTCTAATGCTAGATTTTTCTGCATCTTCTGTGTATCTTGGCGAATTTTTTTATAATTCATGTCACCATCTATAAAAGCTTTTCCTACTACAATAGCTCGGAGTAAGCAAAGATTATCATTATTTTTAATGACAACAATGCCTTTTCGTTTTAAACTTTCTTCATTGAAAGTAAAATAATTTCTCCCTCGTCCACTTCCAGAAGGCAACCGTACAGTTGTAGTTGTTAGTTGAAAAGAATCAGTATTCAGGCCCTCCGAATTACTTTGGAATATTTTACTTATTAGTTCCCAAATATCTTCAAACTTCACTGAACTTGCAAGCTTAAAATTCATCCAACCTGGAGTTCTCTGTTGAAAGTTATCAGCAAAAAATACTATACCAATGAGATCATTCGGTTCAACGTTTTCCACCGAATATATAACTATTTGATTAATGGCTTCTTTAGTATATGCCAATATATCTTCTTCATTTGGAGCTTTTCTTATTTTGAATGTAATTTTTCTCGACATAACTCCAAACTTTTTCAAAAACTGACTTTTTTCTTCTATAATTATGAATTTGGAAGACTCCTCTAAATATTTCTCTAATATTTGTTTCTTGGCCATTTTTCTCAGTATTGATTTGGTATGTTTATACGACTTTTTTTTTGTTAATGATAATATATAACTAATTAACCATGTTTTTATACCAATATTAAAAGGGATAGGAAATTTTCCATACATATTTTTAAAAACTAGGAAATGAATCAAATAGACAATAAAATTAACATTGCCACTCCACATTACAGCTTGTTTACATTTTACAACTCAAATTTGCATAATACTAGTAATTTCCTAGAACATAATAACTCTTGTTATATATTATAAAAATTTTTCAAATTATATTTCAATTATATTAATTCATATTATATAAAAATTAATTTACGTGTTTTTCGTTTTACAATTCATTATTAAATTATTTGCATAATACATAGTTGTTATTAATAACATATCTCAAATTTGCATAATAGAAAGTAATTTACAAGAATCTATAATAAATCTTGTTCTATATTAAATTTTTTCTTATTTTTTTTTTATAAAACATAACAATTAATCACTAAATACAATTTTTTTCTCTCGATTTTATACATACAACCTATACTATAAATTATTTTTTGTTTTTTTTTTTTTTTTTTTTTTTTTTTTTTTATATCGTTCAGATTAAAATAAAAACTAAGATACAATAACAAGTTCAATATCTGCATTTTATTTATCTCATAAATAACAACTGTATTTTTTGCGCTAATATTATGTTACAATACCTGGTTGACCGTGAAAGCTTTTTATTGAAAAAATAAGATACATTTTTATTATTTAAAATAACCTATATGTTACTATACTATCATAACAAGATCATTGCACTTACTTATCCTACATTATCTCGTTTACCTTCTATATTATTTACAAAAGGTTTTTCCGGAAACTAATTATGCAACCGGTAACAAATACTAGATATTATAACACCTGTTTAGATCATTGCACTTACTTGTTCTACATTATTTAGTTTACCTTTCAATATTATTTCCAAACACACTTAGTAAAAGCTTTTTATTAAAAAATAAAATAAATTCTTGCATATTATTTATATAGTCTATGTTATTATAGTACAACACCTGTTTAGGTCATTGCACTATCTACTTGTTCCACATTATCTAGTTGACCTTCTATATTATTTACAAACACTTTTCCGGAAACTAATTATGCAAACGCCAATCACGACATCTAATTTGCTACCTGTTTTTTTACACTACAACATTCCTTAAAAAAGCTCTCAACAACAAAGTAAACGCCCAAGGTCATTGACCTAATTTGCATAATTATTTTCCCATGCCAAAGCGCTACTATTACTTTGACCTAATTTGCATAATTATTTTCCCATGCCAAAGCGCTACTATTACTACTTGAAGTAAATAATGTTTTCAAATATCTAAAAAGTCCCCCAAAAAAGCTTCCCAATCCACGACCTCTTTGAAAAGGTATGGTTGAATGTAATAAAGGGCCGATATCATCAAGCCCTCCACCAAATTGAATTAAATAATACTTATAGTATACTCTCTCCATAATGAATAAAATAAAATAATATATAGTTTTGTAAAATCGCTTTTATTTATACTTTTTTTAAATGTAATACAATTTTTGTTGGAATTGAACTATTGGAAAAGTTTATTTTGTATCCATATTTATCACATAAAAGTAATGAAATGTTATTAAATAATTTCTCCACATTGCAATATTGAATATTACTGAATTCTTTTACAGTATCAGTGAAAGAATTTTATATGTTAACAGATCTTAAACACCTTACATCTTTATCACCTATTTTTTGCGGTTTAATTATGTCTGTGTATATAAAAAACATATCTGGTTTACAAATGGGAATCAATTGTACACTATCTATAAAAGTTTTAAAAGCTTCTATTACACGTGATTTATATTTTTTAAAATCTGTAACTTTAAAAGATACTTGATTGAAACATGTTGTCAAAAGTCCTTCGAGGGTATAAGCGTAATTTGCTCTTATTTTTATATCTATTTTAGGCTTAGTAACACATATTGTGGTGTAACTTAAATGTGTAGGCATCTCCTCAGCTTTTGTTGGTTGTGTATAATGAACTTCATCGTTTATAAAATTAAAAATTCCCCAAATCAACTGTCGTTCAACTTCTTTTCTTGTAAATCTATTAAGTGGGCGTATATTTTGAATTAGTGTTGGTAGTAGAAAAACTTTCCAGTCGCATATCATTTGTTTTTCTATGTATGGAATATATGATGTTCCAACTCCTATCATATTTTTCTGCATACCTTTAATAAATATTTGAGTACTTTTTTCCCATTCTTCACCATACACATTTGGAACGAAATCTTTAACATATATTTCTGAAATACCGACTTTCCACCTTGAATCACACATGTATTTATTCATTTTATTTATAAAAGATGTTAATGAATTTTCTGGATAATAGTTCATAGATGAATCACTGAGTAAAGTGACATAAAATTCATCATTTACTTGTATGTTGTCCATGAGCTTGCGGATTTATTCTTACGAATTGGAAAATTAAGTTCTGTTTGAGTATTACCTACTGCTGACCTTAAAACACGTCTTGACGAATTATTCAACTCTTTGCTATTTATAGTTTTTTTTTTTTTCGTTGGTGGACTTGGGCTATCTAAAGGAACAGTTATAATATCTCCTGTATCAGTTTCAAAAATTTGTACATTTTGATTTCTAATTGATTTTCTTTTTCTAAGACGTTCTCCAACTGAAGGAGCTGACAATGCTTTTGTTAAAACATTTTCCTGAATTTCACCATCAAATACTTCGTCATCAGCTTCTTTTTCATATACTTCTTCTTCTTCAGGAACAACTTGTATTCCAACATTCTTATATTCAAGAAAATGCGATTGAGTTTCCACATCTATATAGGAAATCGAAAAAAATACTTAAAATCGAAAAAAATACTTTCCACATCTAGGAGAGGAAATCGAAAAAAATACTTATTTCCTCGTAAACGAGGAAAATCAGTTAATTTTAAAAGAAGAGCGTGGTGATTTTCAATTCGCCACAAAACAATAATTATAGTTTAAGCTTTTATGTTATATCATTTATAGAATAAGAATTATTATATATTAAGAATTATGTTTTTATATTAAGAATTTTATATAAAGAATTTGTTCAATAAAAAATTTTATTTTAAATAAATTTTGTACTGTTCTAAATTTATTTTCATTTTTCAGATGTTAGGATTTTATTTTATTTTTCAGATTTTAAGATTTTATTTTATTTTTCAGATGTTATCAAGTTTTATTTTTATATAAAGAATTTGTTCAATAAAAAATTTTATTTCAAATAAGTTTTGTACTGTTCTTAGTTTTATTTTATTTTTCAAATGTAAGCAAGTTTTTCAGATCCTTGTTAAAGTTTTATTTTACAAATATTAAACAATATTTATTGAATTTATCCATGTGTTATGTTTTTCGTCAAACCCAAGCCATTTAACAAAAACTTTATTGCCTTTTTTCTTTAAAATTTTCTCGACAAGATATACGTTTGGGTGTTTAGCAGATGTGAGTTCCTCCTCATAAAATCCACCAAATATTGAATCATTTTTTTAATCAACCCGCTGATATGTGATCGGAGAGGTACTGTTTACTTTGATAATTTTAAAAATTTTAGTAGACCAATTCGGTTGATAACCTTTTTCAAAAGTTTTTTTGTATTTACTTATTCTAACATAGTCTCCAACTTTATATTTAGCTTTTAGAGAAATTTTAGGTTGCATGTAAACATTTTTTAAAATAAATTTTTCGTTTTTCTTAGAAATTTTTTCAGGAGGTAAATTAGTTGTTCTATGTTTAATTAGGTGGAATTATAGGTGTTTAATAAAGATTGCAATTTATTAATCCATTTGTAGTTTCCTTGTAAACTAAATATTTTACACATTAAATTTTTTAAAGTTCGATTAAAGCGTTCTACAATAGCTACTTTTATTTCAGAGTAAGTTTGATAGTGATTAATACCCTTCTTTACAACAAAATTTTGAAATATCGAATTGAAAAATTCTTTACCTTGATCTGAATGAATGTTTTTAGGTAGGTTTTTAGCTCGTTTTATAATTTTCTTTAACGCATTTAAAACATTACTACCGGTTTTAGTTTTAATTCGTTCAGCATAAGCATATTTAGAAAATATATCTATAACGATTAACATATATTTAAAACCTTTGTTGAATTTTCCATAAGGAATCATTTCCACTAGATCAATTTGCCAGGTATCATTTACCCCTTTCTGCTTGACTTTTCTTCTAAGATACCTTTTTTTAGCTGGTCTATGTATTTCTTTTACTATTTGAGATCTTGACATGATTTTTACATCACCTAACTAGTTTTAAAAATCCAATTTTACATTTCTTTATTTATATACTCTGAAAACTTTAAATTTTGACTGTGTTCTACAGTATATAATGCGGTTCAATTTTACTGGCAAATCATTTTTAACTCAATTTTTGTAAGATATTTTACAAAAATGGCAGCTGATTCAAAAACATTTCCATTTACTGAGGAAACTGCAATAGTCAGTACACAAAATGAGGTTCATGTTGATGAAATTACATCTACTGTAGATGACGAGGAATTAATGGAAACTGAAGAATTCATACCACCGTTTCAAGTTTTAGATGAAGATACAGATGAGCAACAAATTTGGGAAATAAATAACCAAGAAGGAGATCCTGACTATTTTGCAGAATTTTTTAGAAATAATTTATAGCCTAAAATAATATATAAGAATATTTGTATAAATGTATATGTATCTATAAGTATTTCATAATAAAAACAAATTAAATAAATTTTACAAATTTTTCATTTATTGTTGTTCCAATACGGTGAAAAATGCAAGTTGCTACAAGAGATTCTGTATCAAAACCAACAAGAACTTTTAATGACTGATTTCTGTTGTTATAGCTCAAGAAAATATGTATAGCTCAGCAACAAATTTGTGTTCGAACCTTGGTCTTCCATTACTACGTTTTAACTAAAGCTTTTTAATATTAATTATATTGCTGAGGTACACAAGATTGTGAAAAATTTGAATTTCCAAATAAGTTATAGAACATATTAATAATCAGATTGTCGTTTTCTATATGATTATCTTTGTGAAATTCATTCAAATAAGTTTTCATTAAACCAAAACATCTATACCAGCCAAAAACGCAACAGTATTGCCCACATACATCTGAAAGAATACCCTGTATCTGCTTATTATTAAAAACTATGCACTGATTTTTCAAGTATTCCAAAATTTCCGGTTTATCTGAAACTCCACTATACGAATCAAAATATTCTGTGCAACCATGCTTTGGAATATAAAGGGCAAACCAATGTGTTTCCGGATCTTTTATCTTGTCAGTGTTTACAATTAAAAAAGTTGGTTTTTCTATTATTTTTGGAATTTTGTCTAAAGCAAAAACTCCCTTAAAATATTTGTTTGTAAATTTGTTACATTTTAAAACACTAATTATTTCTAAACTGTTCATGACTCAAACTGACTTAAATCATACACTCTACTTATTTCATTAATGTAGTTCATTAAAAACTCCTTTTTTATTTTTTCATTTGTTATAATAACATCAAATTTTTCTAGTACCTGTCTTAATTCTTTATTAATTTTATCATTATATACAGTTCCGAAAGAGTAATTTTCAAAATTTTCATTTATAATTTCTTTGGTTGGAAATTTGTAAGTAAACTCTTTTACAAATTTTTTACAAGGTTCTTTAATTCCAACTAAACAAATATCTTTTACAAATAAAGTATTTTTATCATCACAACAAAACTTCACATCCACAAGTGCACAGGATGATGACATCTTGTCGAATATTCAAATACATGTTTCAGTATTCTATTTATAGATTTGTAAATATATTTCGATTTTTATCAATTTGTATGCTTGCATCAAATTCTCCATAAACAATAGCAGTGAGTGTAGATGTGAGTGGTTTTGATAGCCTTGCCTCAATTCTAACCGTACCCTGGTTTAGTAAACCTTGACATACTTCATTTCCAGATGCATCTGGAGTTAAATCAAAAGCTAGTATAAAAAACCCATTACTAAACATAGACTTTGTTATCTGATGACCTTTATCATTGTGGTACATTCCAGTTCCATGAAGCGTGGCTTCTATAATTTTTAATTGTGATTCATCAGAATCGTCTGCAAATAGATCTGGTTTTTCAAGTGTTAAAACTAGACGAATGTCAACATTATTTATAAGTAGAGTAGGTTGATTAAACATATCTACGTGTAGTTTACCCATGAGTTCCACTACATTGCTATTATGATACAATTTTTGGCGCTCTTTTGAACCATTATTATCAGATTTAGCTATATTTGCTTTATCTAAAATCCATCCTGCACATTTTAAATGAGTTGCAGCAGCATCTGTACCATAATTTAATAAAGATTCAATATAAGCTCTATAGCGATAATTTCCATCAGACGGTGTTATATTTTTACCATTTAATTGAACATTACATTGTTTTATTAAAGAATGTAAAATGTTATTGACTACACTTGGTTGTATTATTATTCTTCCTTCAGCATTTTTATCATTATTCCATTGCGTTCCATCTTTCTTTAAGATCTGTACTTTTAATCTCAAATATGTAGAAGACAAATCTCTATATGTATCGCCATGACCCAGTGAAACAAATTCAATAGTTGAAGGGTTGTCTAAAGAAGCAATAGGATTGTAGGAAACTTCTTCACATCGTAAAATGCTAGACTGAATGGGTTGGGTTTTAAAAATATCCAACTCAGATTTAATACACTCTAGCATAATTAATTAAAAATATCTTTTTGTTTCTTTTTGTTATTATCTTTGCGTCGTTTTGACGTAAAATAGTTTAAATTTTTAATGAATGGTCTGTTTGTAGCTGTTCGTTTTCTTTTACCAGAACCATACATTTCATTTAGTTTTCGTACGGCATCACGTCGTACATTTTTAACAATCTCTTTACTACGATCTTGCATAACTTCTTTTACATTTGCACCAGATGCAATATCAGATAAAGCATTGATACCAGAGTTAATAACCTCTTTTTTCAAAATATCAGCGCCTGAAGTAAATAATGTTTTCAAATATCTAAAAAGTCCCCCAAAAAAGCTTCCCCATCCACGACCTCATTGAAAAGGTATGATTGAATGTAATAAAGGGCCGATATCATCAGCCATCTACCAAATTGAATTAAATAATACTTATAGTATACTCTCTCCATAATGAATAAAATAAAATAATATATAGTTTTGTAAAATCGCTTTTATTTATACTTTTTTTAAATGTAATACAATTTTTGTTGGAATTGAACTATTGGAAAAGTTTATTTTGTATCCATATTTATCACATAAAAGTAATGAAATGTTATTAAATAATTTCTCCACATTGCAATATTGAATATTACTGAATTCTTTTACAGTATCAGTGAAAGAATTTTGTATGTTAACAGATCTTAAACACCTTACATCTTTATCACCTATTTTTTGCGGTTTAATTATGTCTGTGTATATAAAAAACATATCTGGTTTACAAATGGGAATCAATTGTACACTATCTATAAAAGTTTTGAAAGCTTCTATTACACGTGATTTATATTTTTTAAAATCTGTAACTTTAAAAGATACTTGATTGAAACATATTGTCAAAAGTTCTTCGAGGGTATAAGCGTAATTTGCTCTTATTTTTATATCTATTTTAGGCATCTCCTCAGCTTTTGTTGGTTGTGTATAATGAACTTCATCGTTTATAAAATTAAAAATTCCCCACATCAACTGTCGTTCAACTTTTTTTCTTGTAAACCTATTAAGTGGGCGTATATTTTGAATTAGTGTTGGCAGTAGAAAAACTTTCCAGTCGCATATCATTTGTTTTTCTATGTATGGAATATGTGACGTTCCAACTCCTATCATATCTTTCTGCATACCTTTAATAAATATTTGAGTACTTTTTTCCCATTCTTCACCATACACATTTGGAACGAAATCATTAACATACATTTCTGAAATACCGACTTTCCACCTTGAATCACACATGTATTTATTCATTTTATTTGTAAAAGATGATAATGAATTTTCTGGATAATAGTTTATAGATGAATCACTGAGTAAAGTGACATAAAATTCATCATTTACTTGTATGTTGTCCATGAGCTTGCGGATTTATTCTTACGAATTGGAAAATTAAGTTCTGTTTGAGTATTACCTACTGCTGACCTTAAAACACGTCTTGACGAATTATTCAACTCTTTGCTATTTATAGTTTTTTTTTTTTTCGTTGGTGGACTTGGGCTATCTAAAGGAACAGTTATAATATCTCCTGTATCAGTTTCAAAAATTTGTACATTTTGATTTCTAATTGATTTCTTTTTCTAAGACGATCTCCAATTGAAGCAGCTGACAATGCTTTTGTTAAAACATTTTCCTGAATTTCATCATCAAATACTTCGTCATCAGCTTCTTTTTCATATACTTCTTCTTCTTCAGGAACAACTTGTATTCCAACATTCTTATATTCAGGAAAATGCGATTGGGTTTCCACATCTATATACATTGGTTTTGCACGAGTTTGAGTACCTTTTGTTTCCGTAATTTTTATTTTCTCCTCTTTATTTCTAGGAAGTTGTCGTTTTTTGTTTCTTATTTTAAATAGATTTTGTCTGTATAAATACCATTTTTGAGTGTCCGTGAGATGTTTATTTAACAATATTTTTTTCATATTTTTTTCCAACTCATTACGTTCAACGTCCGCATTTTGCTTCCTTTTCTCATAAATCTCTGGTTTTAAAATTATCATTTTATTAAATGTTGTATTATTCATTTTATTAGATTTCCGATTATCCCTGATAGTATTGCACCAATAAGTGCAGGTAAACATCCACCACGTTGAATAATAATTTTTCTTTTGCAATTTATAGATTTTTTCCGGCAAATAAGTGATCTAAATTCTTTTTTATACTTTCATAATTGGGTTTTTGCTTTTCTACTCAGATTACAATTACCTTTTAAAATATTTAAAGAGATTTCGCAAAATGTTTTTATTACTTCAGAGTCACAGTGTTTTTAATTACTTTCTGGAATTTTGGTTTAGAGATTTTTAATAGGTGCAATATATGTCGATTGGTCTTCAAACGTTTCATATTCCTCCCCAAATTGTTCTAATTGATCTCTCGTACAATAACACAAACCTTTCCCAAATATATCACTTCTTAATCGAAATATATCATTAACGTCTCGAGTAAGATCTATTAATATATAGCCATATGGGACTGACGTCACATCATTATATACTTTTTCAAATGCTTTAATTTGATTGGGATATATTTGGCGAGCTAGAGGTAATATCTGCGATTTATCTCTTGGATTTTTGAAAAGTACTAAATATTTACAGTTGAGTGAAATATCTTTTGAAAATTTATCCTGGTGAAAAACATTTTGTGTTAAAATTCTATGATGTGATCCTCTAGTAAATAAATCACATACATACTTATCATGAGAATTTAACATCATATCATCGATAATAACTAACAAAGGTTTTTGATTATCATTAAAATCTGGAATAGTGTTACTATATTCCATATCTTTGACATATTTTGGAACGGCATGTTTGTCTGGATTACACCAAATTATTCTATTAATATGTGGTTGTATATTTTCTTTTTTATATTTTATTAAATTATGAATAAAAGTGGTTTTACCACAGCATGATGGACCAGCCACCGTCATAGTAAACGGGTGAAACAGCATAATTGTATTAGTTAAAAACTAACTCTGTTAACCTATATTTATACGAAAAGCTCTTTTCCCGAAGTGAATATAAATGTAATTTAGTTATTCTATGGAACATTCTTCCATAAACCTTCGACATGGTTAAACAAGTTCTCATAGTTGACCTACAATTTTTACAAGGAAATGAAAAGCAATATTTCCTAAAAGAGTTAGCCATACTTGAAAAAGGAAGTTTAATTCCAACTGTGTATCACTTCAAAGCACCGTACCCCGCAGAAGAACTTAGTCAGGATATGAAATATAATAACCAGTATTGCGAAAATAAAATAAATGGACTTAAATGGAATAACGGTTTAGTTGAATATTTAGATGTAAAATGTATATTAAAACACTATTTAGAGTCAGCTGATAAAATTTATGTTAAAGGAGAACAAAAAAAAACTTTTTCTTCAAAAGTACGTTGACAGTGTTAAAATAGAAGATCTAAGCAGAAACTTGCCGTCATTGCAAAAGATTGATAACTTTAAATCAAATTGTCCTATACACTTGTTAAACAACAATTTCAGATGTGCTGTTAAAAATTGTTATAATGTATATATGTATCTTTTAAAGGAAAAAATGTTAGATTAAGACTTTCAATTTTCATACTTGCACGATATGAATTTAAATAACAAAACTAAAAAAGTTCACTTCAATATTAAACAAGAAATTCACGTTATGCATGTATGGGAGTATGCTTACAGATCAGCAAGGAAAAATCATTGGGAAGAATACGCACGTGACACAAGTAGATTTCAAAGACGTATAGAAAAAGTTGGTCTCACTATTTCTGCAATTTTAACATCTGATCATCGTAAAAAAATGTTAAAACTTAGATTTAAATAAAAATATAATAATAAAAGAATTTAAACATAAAAAAAATGTCTTTTATTTTTATCTTATGTTTTTAAAATAGATACCATTTAACCTATCATTTAACCTATCTTTGAATTATTTTTTATTCTATACAAAAACAAAAACAAAAAAATAAACATAAACATAAATGCATATCAAGAGTAAAGAGTATATCTTATGTTTAATCAGTTCCATATTATTGATTTGCTGTTTGTGTTTTCTTTTTACTCATATTTTCTGAACATTCTTAATTAAAAAATAAAAAAAGTATCTTACACGACATGCAGTCAGCTAATTAATGACTTTCGTTTTATCTTTTCTTCTATAAATTTTTCTATCCAGAAGAGATCACATTTTTATGTAATCAAAACAAAATCTATATCTTACTTTAATTTTTTTTCTTTATGCTAACAAAAAAAAAAAAAACAAAAACAGGATTACACTTTTTCTTTTCAATTTTAAAGATGCGCTGTAGATTTAAAAATAAAAAAAAAATTTCTGTTTTTTATTTTCATATAAGAAATTTTCTTACTACTTTTACATGTGCGCCTAGTATTTAAACTTCAGTTATACAATTTTGTTTATTAAGGGCCGACCCTACTTTAAATTGTTTAACACTTGACTTCCTACTATAAAACCATTTGGAACTTATAAGTTAACAACCTAACCTAACCTAACCTAACTTAAAACCTAAACCAAAACAAATTTTTGGCTTATAGTAACCAAGATACATAAAATCAATTGTTCAGTTCATTAACCCTGTCTGACAACTTACACAATATCAACAACCTTCACTTCCTATTATAAAACTATTTGGAACTTATAAGTTAACAACCCACACATACAACTTAACTTAAAACATAAACCAAAACGGTCAAAACAAGTTCTTGACCTACTAACCAAGCATGACCTACATTAAACCCATAAATCAAAATGTAGGTCAACATGTCGTGCGATATGGGTCAAATTTTTTTCCCATCCCAAAGTGCAGGGTTTCTTACTAACCCCTTTTCCTATTATCTTTGCCTGGCTTTGAGAAGAGTTCATGCGAACAAATTGTTGTTTATTAGAGAGATATGATTTAAAAAGATTCAGTTGGTTATTGTTAAAACTATTAGAAAATTTGATAGCGAATCGATTTTTCTAGTAATAAAATCAGTTAAGTTAATTTGAATTTTTAAAATATTGTAAGAATTACTTAGAAAATATTTCATTTAGGTATATGTATATATTATAATTACATATGAAAAAATTATATGTTAAAACGGAAAACTACATAGTGAGGAAACATTTTTGGGGCTAAGAAAAGTTATTAAGTTGAGAATTAATAATTTTAAGTTTTCTTTTAACAAAACTATCCGATTTATTTATTTTTTGTTTTTCATTACTTAGCAATTTTTCTTTTAACCACTTTGCTTCCTTATTTAATAAAAGATTTATTAAAATTTCTAAAATTCTGTTTTTATGCGTATAGCAATTATCATTTTCACTGAACCATGGTAGAATATTTTGGGGATTATTTTGTTGCATCTAAACAACATGATAAAATATTTTTTTTTAATTTCTTTCAGTGTTCAAAATTATAATTAATTAATTTAACATACATTAATTTTCCTAATATATCACTAAATTCCTGTACCAAAGGATTGTTGCTACAACCATTTCTGTACCTAATTAAAAAGAATAAATATTCTAAGACATCCTGATTTAAAAGCGATATATATGAACACTCACCTGCGTTATAAAATGAAAAGATGTCGGAACTTAATTCCGCGATCCCCGTTAAAGTCTGGACCATACCGTCAATGCAATAAATTTTTTTAGATGTGATTGACGTTATGTTTTGAAAATAATTTTGTATTTCTAACAGATTTTTGAAAATATAGTTGTTTTGCCGCAATGCTGAACGAAAAGCGTTCCTATAGTATAATTTTTTACTATTTACACAGTCAAATGATTTATTAATTTTAAATACAAATTCTACATTAGATTCAGCGCAAGATTTCCCAGCAACAAATTTATTTGTTGCAACTAGAGTTTCTATAGCAGCAGCAATAGAATTACTAAAAATTTTATTGGCCAATCGTACAATATGTTTTTTAGAAAATTTGGGACAGATTTTTCTACTATTATTTCTTTCATGAAAATAAAGAGACTGAATAATTTTGAATGAAACTTGATCGTCAACTGTATTAAAATTATATTTAAGAAGTGTGTTACGAAGAAGTTTGATCAAATGCACTGGACGGAAGAGCGCAAAAAAAAATGTTTCACCTTCAGTTGAATTTTAAAAAAATGGGCTTTCTATTGAAACACCTAACATTTTCAAACAATTTCTATTACTAGCTCCCTGATCGCATATTACTGCCCTAACATTAATACCTAAATTGAAAGCTACATCTAAATTATGATTTAAAATATTATAAAGATCCTCACTACCTAATGACTAAAAACTAAGAATTTATTTCCAATTATGAACTAAACCTCTTAGAAAAATTACACATATGTATTTTGCGACGTCTTTTGCTCTTTTAAAACTATCATCAGAAAAACCAATAATTTGATCCAGTGCACTATTATAACTAAGATCCTTCCTAATAGCTATTTCATCGAAAACTAACACAGCTTATTTTCCAAGTGATCCTCATCAGCTTATTTTCCAATAAAATTATTAACAACTTATAAAATATGGTTTTCTTTGTGCTTATCTTAAATTAATTACATATAATTTTAATGTATTATTAAAGGTATGAATATTTATGAAGCATTTTATTTCTCCATGTATTTTGTTGTAAAATTTGATGACGCTGTGTTTCATGCTTTTTAGTTGTTTTATAGTTCTTATTTTAAGTACTTCAAAGAGTTATCTTCCTCGCGTATTTTGTTGGTGAGTGTTGTCTCTTGTTTCAGTATATTATTCTTTATTTTATAGATGTATTTACATTTTTCAGCGACAAAAAATAGATTTATATCCATTTGTTTTGTGCTTAAATATATGTAGTTCGCGGGTGGAAGTCGTGGATTTTTTATTAAATAGGACACTTATAGGCCTATTCATGACTTTCCCAATGTGCTCACACGAAAATGTTACATTGGCTCCAGGTGCACACATTGTATCGAATTCTGGAAAGTATTTTTTTTTGTCCTTAAAACTTCACCAGGGAGCACAGGGCATCCACTAAGTCCTTTTCAGCCTGTTTCTATTTTGTGCTATAGCTTTAACTTGTGACCATGATTGTTTGTTTATTTTGCCTATCACTTGCAATATTGTTCTTTTCCAACTGTTTTCACAAGGTCTGCCTTGTGGTCCTTGTGGTTGCCAATCCAGAGTTTCTCTGGCTATCATGTTTTCTAATCGCCTGATTATATGACCGATCCATCTGTATTTTTCTTCTTATTTGGTTTTCAATAAGTTCTCTATATTCTAAGAAGATAATATTGTAATAACAAATTTTATTTCAATCATAAAAATTAGCAATCATGATTGTCACCTTCACAATATATTAATGTACAAACAGCTTCAGCTGATTTATCTTCCCAGCCTTCGAGCATTTTGTACAGTCCTTTTGTAAGCATGTATTTTCAAACAAAACTGTTCCCTTTACTTGTTTTCTTCTTTACATTTTTTTTGACGAATTTCATCTATCTCACTTTAAATTAAAAAAAAAAAGTTTATTTTTAAATTAAATAGAATTATTTTTTAAAGTTAAGAGAATTAATTATAGGGATAATTAACACAGTCCAACCTTGGAATTCCGATAAATCTATCTTTTTTGATTGTTAACTACGAGGTAGACTCTAAAATGGCAATGAATTCCTCTAATTTTTTCGCATTTCCAGTAACAAATGTAAGCCGTCTTGCTATGATTTAAAATAAAAATGAAATAAAATATAAAATTTTTTCTTTTCAATTAAATCAAAACTTACCTTTTATCATTTGATCTAAAATTATAAGCATTTGATCTAAAATTTATTAATAAAACCAAAACAATACATTAAACTGCTGCAGTTAACCGATATTTGATTCAAAATGGACTTAAAACTGACTGACATATGACTTTTGACAATTTAAAAAATTTTATATGGCGGTAATAAAAAAAAAATGGCGATATTTTTGACATTAGGTGGAAGTACTTTGACTTTTCTAAAATTTTTGACAAAAAAAAAAAATTGTTCTTAGTCAACCACCCGTGCTATAAAATATTTCGGGAAGACGGATATTGACTGGATATAGGTAATTTATTTATGATTTATTTATATTTTTTCTATTGTTCCTGCAATTGCTGACTCCGTACAGCTTCTCGAGACGAAACCGATCTGATTTTTATCAAAATTGATGGTGCTATATATAAAGTTTTCTAATCTGCTTTCTATTGCGCTTTCAAATATTTGAAAAATCTAAGGGACACCATTGCACCCACTGTAGTGAAATGAATCAATGAAATTATACACTAAGCCATCTTTCCAAAAATACTAAAAAAACAAGCATTATTTCTATCCAAAAAAATGCTTCTAAACACGAAGTTTCGAACTATAGGCCAATTTCAATATTAATTAACATAGCTAAGGTCTAAGAAAAAATAATTAATAAAATACTTGTTACATTTATCAGAAACACTTTCGGCTACGACCAACGGATTCCAGAACTCCTCGAATACGGAGGCGGCATTAGCCAAGATGATTAGGATTATTGATGACAGCCTGGACAGTAATCATTACTTGGCGGATATGTTGGTTGATATGAAAAAGACGTTTGGTACGGTTAATCATTGTATTTTGTTTGACAAATTAAAGCAATCAGGTATAAGTGTACAGCAAATGATCTAATCAAAAGTTACCTTTCGGACAGGTTGGTAGTTACGAAAGTTAGGAGAGAGGAAAGTGTAAGTGTAAATGTAAAATTTAGATACCTTACCGCCAGTTTTAATTGATAGAGATTCCGAGATTCCATCAGGTCCCTGTGATGCGTTACTATTAATGTTTGTTACAATATGCTGCATTTCTAGTAAGGTTACCAGCATAAAGAATATTGATTTCGGATTGACGATATTTAGTGGAATAGCACTTGATGTATTAATAAATTTGACCATATGTATTAACCCCCCCTTCATTAAAATATTTGCTAAATTTGTTTGCATACGCTATGTTATTAATTTCTGATTGATCTTGATTACAACTGTTAGTGTTTGTTTAATCCTCCTTATTCCTTAGTGCTGTGTTAATTATGTTTTTTTTTTCAAATTTAAAAGTAAACAAGGCAGGATGTAAACCAAAGGTTTTTAAAAGTGCACATTTGCAAAAGATAATACAAACTGTTTAGAATTCTGACTGTGCCAAAATTTGAAAACTTCATATAATAAGAAAAAATGTGGAAATAGAACTTTTTTGCAATTTTGAGGAGCTGTAAGTTCGGAACCCTATATAACTAAAAGCAATCGTTAACATACGTAAAAACATATTACTGGAGCTTTAATTTTTATGTCTTGCCAAAGAAAAATGTGTACAGATGCATAGGTGTTTAAAATTAGGAACTTTTCAATTTTTGTGCCGGAATAGCTCATAAACAGGCGGTGGTCCAAAAAATTTTCTGAGGAAACATATACTAATTCTAAAAGTTCTTTCTTACCTCAAAATAATAAATCCATAACTAAGCGTACCGGAGCTATGGAGGAAGCAAAATCATGAAAAATTTGGTTTGTATATAACGGTAAATTTAAATACTAAATTTAAAAAAATCGTGTAATTTTTACATTGATTTTTAAATGTAAAATAATCCTGCCAAATGGCGGTTTTAGATTGAAAAAGTATTAAACAGAACATGTGATATACGTATTTGAAAATAGGGATATTTGAAAGTTTGAGGGGCTGTACCTCCTTAAGGGATGGAGCTACATGGAAAAGTTGTTCTACAAAATTAACTTTTTTATGCACGATTAAAATTTTTTTCCTTACAAGCCTATTACACATCAGTATTTTCATCATTTTCTCATCAGTTCTTATCATTTACCATCAGTAAAATGATTATAAAATGATGAGAAAAAAATATAAACCGATCCTATTTTCCTATCATTTTCTCATCATTTCTCATCATTTTAGTGTCAAAGACAGCTGAACGATAAAAATGGCTTCTTTTTTTTTGAAATTTTATGGGATCGTTCAGATAAATATATTTGAAGTTTGTTATGTCAAATGCAAAAAATCAAATTTCATTTATTTTAAACTAAAATAATCAATCCAGCCAATTTTTTTTTTTAGAAGGTTCCTGAATTTTAAATCGAAGGTTCTACAATTTCCAAGATAAATCGGCTAAATATGGATTTTAATGGTAATTTAAGACATACTTATTTATTTAGATTTTTGCATTTGTTTCTTTTGTTTAGACTTTTGTATTTACTTTATACTATATTTTTTTTAAATTTTATTTTAGATAAAATATTTGAAACAACAAAATTTATTCAGGAGTATAGAAAAAGAGATTACCTTTGGAATCTGAAGGCCAAAGACTACAAAAATATTGTGCAGAAAAATAGGGCATATGAAGAATTAGGTGCAATATTCAAAACATCTGTATCTGTAGTAAAAAAAAAAAATTAATACCTTAAGATCAAATTTTTTAAAAGAAGAAAAACGTGTAAGTTTATTTATTCTATAATTAATTTTAATAATTATAACTCATAATATTAACTTTTTAACATCAATTTAGATCAATGCTTCTAAAGCCAGCGGGGCTGGAGTGGATGAATTGTACGAGTCAAGGCTGTACTGGTTTGAAGATATGAAATTCATCATGAACCTTGCAGTTCCAAGGACAACAAAATCTAACGTAAGTTTTTTAGAACTGAAAAGCCAAACGGAAATTATTGAACATATTTAAAGTTTAATACATACATATAAAATAAAAATAGTTTATTATATATTTCGTATATTAAAATTTTATTTATAATAATTTTTATTTTAGGATTACACAGATATTTACCTCGACAATTCCACAGATAGTTTAATAGAATATTGTACATCTCGCCATTTTCCCCATTAGGGAATTCAGAAGAAGATGAGGAAATTTTAGAAATTCCATCATCGGAAGCACCTCAAATATTAGAATTACCACAAATAAGAGAAACACCAAAAATAATAGAATCATCCACATCATCAACATCATTCACAAAGCAAACGCAATCAATTTTGAATAGAAAATCTTCATTTAAAAAAATTAAAAAACACGCGTATCGCGCAGAGTCCCCAACTCAATTAAATACCGCGTTAGCTGCAGTAACAAATTTTTATAATAAAAGAATCGGATGAAATTCACAATTGGTGCGTACTCTTGGAAAGCCAAGTTCGGTCTTTACCTATATTAGATTCATTCCAAATTATGCAGCAAGTAAACGACATTGTGCTTAAAAAACGAATTGAATGCGAAGAAAATAAACGTGCCAAAATTAATAATTTATTTTAACTAATTCGAAAAAAACATAATTTTAACTGGTCGGAAGAAAACATTTTAATTTTTAATGCTGATGGTGCTGATTTCTATTATTTCTTGTGTTTCTCATATTATTAATTTTTATTACATTGTATTATTTTCAGGTTTTTCATAATAATTTTTTATTTTTAGGTTTACACCGGTCGTGATTTCATTATGCAATTCATTATGCAATATATTTAAATGAAGAAGTTTTTTTTATTTATTACTTTGATTTTTAATTTGTAGAAATATTTGATTTTTTTTTATATATTTGTTTTTATATTTATATGAAGAAATTGTTTTATTTATTATCTTGTTTTTTAATTTTTAAAAATATTTGTTTTTTTATATATTTGTTTTTATATTTATATGAAGAAATTGTTTTTTTTTTATTATTTTGATTTTTAATTAGAACTGTTTGAATTTTCATATTTTTTTAATTTTAATAAAAACTGGGTTTTTATGTCAATTGGAAAATTATATTGTAATATATGTACATATTTTTAAATTTTCCAGTTGACTTTTTCCCTGCTGAAATGAACTTTATTCTTTTTTTTACTTACAATAATTTCGAATAAATCTTATTGGAAAGTTTCGATACTTCCAATATTTTAGTTACTAAATACACTTACCTTTATTCCCCCTTTAGACTCTCATATATGGCTGCCACCACCTCAGGAATGAACTTTGAGACGGTGGATTCTGAAATTCTTGTCAGAAATTCCAAGCTCTTCTGCGACGAACCATTTGCTACAAATCGTAGTGTCGTAGCAAGTCTCTGTTACAAATGTTTTTTCTCATATGGTTCTCCTTTTTTTGGATTTCAGATTGCACCTATGTTATTAGAAACTGAAAATTATCATAATATAAATCCAATTATTAATAAAAAATTTGGATTACTTTTAAAATAAATGTTTTATTTAAGACGGGAAAAACCAAACGGAAATTATTGGACGTATTTAAATTTAAAATATTTTATTAATTTCAGGTCGGCGTAAAAACCCTTCTTGTTTCTAAAAATATGTACAAGTTATTATATATGTAAATTAAAAGTTAAATTCAGAGCAAAATAAATTTCAAAAAAATAAACAAAAAAAATTTCATATACATAATATATAAATTAAAATTTAATAAAACAAATGATGCAACATAAGAATTATAGTATTTTCCATTGGAAATTAACAGCTTCCTCTTTCATGAAATAATCAGCAAATTCGTTTCTTATGTCTTGCGATGTTTGTGAGGAACGATTGCTTCCTCTAACATTAAAGTTAGGTACATTTTCATTAATTTCGCAGAAAATTTTTTCGGAGTTTAAAAAATTGTGCAAAGAAACACATGCTAGCACTATGTTTTCAGTAGTTTCAATTTTCAAATCTATATCTCTTTTGAAAATTCTAAAACGTGAAACTAGCCTCCCGAAAGCTCGTTCTACGATATTCCTTGTATGAGATAAACGATAGTTGAAAATTTTTTGCGCTGCTCCTACAGTAGCTTTTTTTGAAAAACGTCTTAAAATATTGTTTGAAAGACCAAACGCATCGTTCCCCACTATCATATATGGTACAGCTATACTACGCCCTGGCAATGGTTCTTCTTTGGGTAAACTCAATTTGCTTTCAATTAATTTTTTATATAAAGAGGAATTTTTAAATACACCTCCATCGGAGATGCGCCCCTGGCATCCTACGTTTACATAAATAAAATTTCCTTTTGCATCTACCATTGCCAGGAGTACAATGCTGAATTTACCTTTGTAATTGTAAAAGTAAGATCCAGAATTGTGTGGAGCCTCAATAAAAATATGTTTGCCATCTATGGCTCCTACGATGTGAGGGAAATGTAGATGTTTATCAAATTCTTCCGCGATATCTTTCCATTCTTGCTCAGTTTTTGGTACCTGAAAATGGTTAAAATAAATTTATATAATTCATTCATTAATTCATAAGTTTATATAATTTTTAGTATTAAAGCATATTGGGTAAAAAAATAAAAAGAAGGATTATTATTTTCAAAAGAATATTTTTTGTTTTGTATTTCCTTTTAATATTTTGTGAATACATATGTACTATATACTATATTCTCCTAAAGAATAATTTAATAATTTCAAATGGTGTTATTAACTTAAAAGGAATAATATTATATTAATATTTATAAAATGAAATAAACTAAAGCCAAGTGAAAAATTAACACTTATTCTTAAAGCAAAGAATAATTTTAACAAAAGCATTTCCCTCCGTTTCAAGTGTATGTAAAATTTGAAACAAATAAATCATACTTAAAGAAACAAATATAACATTTTTAAATTTTGTTTATAATATATCAAATTCAGTACTTGCCTTTAAATATTCTTCCTTTAGGCTGTCATAAATGGCCAAAATTACCTCTGGGATAAATTTTGAAATGGTGCACTGGGAAATTCTTGTGAGATACTCCAAACTTTTTTGAGTGCAACCACTTCCTATGAATCGCAGAGTTGTAGCAAGCCTCACTTTACTGGAAATTGTTTCTCTCATGTAGTTCTCTTGCTTTGTAAATTTTTCTTTTACCTATATTAATAGAAAGATATTTATTAAATATTTAAGTTTTTATTTTATTATTAGAAACTTACCATTAAATGTAATTTTTCAAATATATTGAGATTTAGCCTTAAAAAATTTTTAAAATGCTCCTCGCTTAACAAATGTGCTAGAAGTTTGTTCTCTAAATCAAAATAGGGCCTATGTTGTAATGATGGCTTTACCCAATATTTTCATGCCCTTATTCGAACGGTTTTTTCTCTATTATCTTTCTGAATTTGGGCATCTATGCAGCATAAAAGTAAAGCCGTAAGAGCAGCCCTTTCTTTATCCATACTTTATTAAAATTTTAATTTATATAGAATAACTAAAAAATAGAATATTATATTAGAATAATTTTAATTCAAATATTTAAATACTTATCTTTTGTATCGCCAATTTATTTATGTTTAAAATTTTTATTCTCTCTTATAAAATTTATTTTCAAATAATTGATACCAACAGATCAATAAAATAAAAATTTGTCCAGAAATTACATTTCAAATTCCATATAAATGTTTAGAAATTTATTTAGTACACGCCATCGTCGGTAGATGGTTTGGCAAAATAGCGAATAAAATTTTCAGACACTTCCCAAAGCTTAAAGTTATTGATACGAAAATGATGGTTCTACTTATTGATGTGTAGTAGCTCATCAGTTTTTACTGTCATTTTTTGTCAGTTACAGTCAGTTGACAATAAAAATGATGAAAATATTAATGTGGAATAGCGGCCTTACATTTAAAAATCAATGTAAAAATTACACGATTTTTTTAAATTTAGTATTGAAATTTACCGTTATATACAAACCAAATTTTGCATGATTTTGCTTCCTCCATAGCTCCGGCACGCTTAGTTATGGATTTGAAATTTTGAGGTAAGAAAGAACTTTTAGAATTAGTATATGTTTCCTCAGAAAATTTTTTGGACCACCGCCTGTTTATGAGCTATTCCGGCACAAAAATTGAAAAGTTCCTAATTTTAAACACCTATGCATCTGTACACATTTTTCTTTGGCAAGACATAAAAATTAAAGCTCCAGTAATATGTTTTTACGTATGTTAACGATTGCTTTTAGTTATATAGGGTTCCGAACTTACAGCTCCTCAAAATTGCAAAAAAGTTCTATTTCCACATTTTTTCTTATTAAAGTTTTCAAATTTTGGCACAGAGTCAGAATTCTAAACAGTTTGTATTATCTTTTGCAAATGTGCACTTTTAAAAACCTTTGGTTTACATCCTACCTTGTTTACTTTTAAATTTGAAAAAAAAACATAATTAACACAGCACTAAGGAATAAGGAGGATTAAACAAACACTAACAGTTGTAATCAAGATCAATCAGAAATTAATAACATAGCGTATGCAAACAAATTTAGCAAATATTTTAATGATGCGGTGTTAAATACATATAGTCAAATTTATTAATACATCAAGTGCTATTCCACTAAATATCGTCAATCCGAAATCAATATTCTTTATGCTGGTAACTAGAAATGCAGCATATTGTAACAAACATTAATAGTAACGCATCACAGGGACCTGATGGAATCTCGGAATCTCTATCAATTAAAACTGGCGGTAAGGTATCTAAATTTTACATTTACACTTACACTTTCCTCTCTCCTAACTTTCGTAACTACCAACCTGTCCGAAAGGTAATTTTTGATTAGATCATTTGCTGTACACTTATACCTGATTGCTTTAATTTGTCAAACAAAATACAATGATTAACCGTACCAAACGTCTTTTTCATATCAACCAACATATCCGCCAAGTAATGATTACTGTCCAGGCTGTCATCAATAATCCTAATCATCTTGGCTAATGCCGCCTCCGTATTCGAGGAGTTCTGGAATCCGTTGGTCGTAGCCGAAAGTGTTTCTGATAAATGTAACAAGTATTTTATTAATTATTTTTTCTTAGGCCTTAGCTATGTTAATTAATATTGAAATTGGTCTATAGTTCGAAACTTCGTGTTTAGAAGCATTTTTTTGGATAGAAATAATGCTTGTTTTTTTAGTATTTTTGGAAAGATGGCTTAGTGTATCATTTCATTGATTCATTTCACTAATGTGGGTGCAATGGTGTCCCTTAGATTTTTCAAATATTTGAAAGCGCAATAGATAGCAGATTAGAAAACTTTATATATAGCACCATCAATTTTGATAAAAATCAGATCGGTTTCGTCTCGAGAAGCTGTACGGAGTCAGCAATTGCAGGAACAATAGAAAAAATATATGATGCATTGGACGAAAAAAAAATAGTTGCAACTATATTCATTGATTTGTCAAAAGCGTTTCGCCTTATTGATCACCGAAAACTACTCAACATATCTATTATTCATAAATAACATAAACACTTACAACTTCAAGTCAACATATAACATTTATATTACTGATACTATTAGAAAAAACAATAAATTATGAGATAAAAATGTACTATGTAAGACAAGCGGAAACGGACATAGTATAAATATTCAAAAAACTAACTACATTATATTTAAAACACATCAAAAGGCTGATATTGATATAAATGTTTAAAAAAAAATTCAATTGTCCTGCTAATAAACGCAATAAAAAGAATTGGCCATATTACGTAAAATGTCACTAAATTGATTTACATAAATAAATCTTAAATAAATTACCTATATCCAGTCAATAACCGTCTTTCCGAAATATTTTATAGCACGGGTGGTTGACTAAGAACAATTTTTTTTTTTTGTCAAAAATTTTAGAAAAGTCAAAGTACTTCCACCTAATGTCAAAAATATCGCCATTTTTTTTTTTATTACCGCCATATAAAATTTTTTAAATTGTCAAAAGTCATATGTCAGTCAGTTTTAAGTCCATTTTGAATCAAATATCGGTTAACTGCAGCAGTTTAATGTATTGTTTTGGGTTTATTAATAAATTTTAGATCAAATGCTTATAATTTTAGATCAAATGATAAAAGGTAAGTTTTGATTTAATTGAAGAGAAAAAATTTTATATTTTATTTTATTTTTATTTTAAATCATAGCAAGACGGCTTACATTTGTTACTGGAAATGCGAAAAAATTAGAGGAATTCATTGCCATTTTAGAGTCTACCTCGTAGCTTACAATCAAAAAAGATAGATTTATCGGAATTCCAAGGTTGGACTGTGGTAATTATCCCTATAATTAATTCTCTTGACTTTAAAAAATAATTCTATTTAATTTAAAAATAAACTTTTTTTTTAATTTAAAGTGAGATAGATGAAATTCGTCAAAAAAAATGTAAAGAAGAAAACAAGTAAAGGGAACAGTTTTGTTTGAAAATACATGTTTACAAAAGGACTGTACAAAATGCTCGAAGGCTGGGAAGATAAATCAGCTGAAGCTGTTTGTACATTAATATATTGTGAAGGTGACAATCATGATTGCTAATTTTTATGATTGAAATAAAATTTGTTATTACAATATTATCTTCTTAGAATATAGAGTATAAGGAATATAAAATTCTGTATTCTTATATAAAAATTATTGAAGCCAAATCAATTAACTTTAATTGCCAAAATGTGCCTGTCGTTGTCAAAATAAATTTAAATTTCCATGACAACATAATTATTTTGTTTGTTTTTTGTTTAGATTTGTTTACAATTTACAATCTTTAGCAATAAAATATTTTTAAAATTCAAATTTTATATAGTAATTTAAGTTTTGTTTAATTTAAACTAGTGTTGTAGATTCATTTTAGCTTTAATTATAAATAAGTTTATAAATTTGTGTTAAAAACTTGCGATTCATTAAAAAAAACTTTAAAATGTTTTGTGGAAGGATGCGAAAATGCTAAAAAACATCGAAAAATAGGATTATCGTTTCACAGGTAAGTGTAAATCATAATAAAAAAATTATAAAATAAATAACACAGGTAAGTGTAAATCTTAATAAAAAAATTATAAAATTAATAACACAATGTGTAAAACCTAAATAATTTACAAATCATGCTATTTTATATTTAAAAAAAATTGCAATTTTGACAAAAGCCATGTAACCAGTTTACTTTTTATAAAATTTCTTTTAATTAATCGTATAACATTTTTATGTTATAAAAATTATAAAATAAAAAAAATTAAAATAAAATCGCTTGTACGGTATATGTATTAAATTGGCTTTTCTAGGTAGAGTTTCCGATCCCTTCAACTGGTAGCCAATATGATCATGAAATTAACAATAACAAAAATTCAAAAAATTCTTTAAACCGAACAATAGTCACAACATCTCAAGAATCTGTTCTTTGTAGTCCAAAAACCAAAAAGTTTAAAGAAGAATTACGGCTTTTGAGAGAAACTATTAAAAATAAGGATAGAAAAATTAAAAAATTAAAAAAATATGAAGATATTGTTAAATCATTAAAAAATTAATTTCAAATCAAATATTAGCTATGTTAGATGAAATTTCAGGACCTATTAAATTAATTTTAGAACGTCAAAATTAAGACATAATAAATTACTACCGAAAAACTATTCTCCTGAGGTGCAAAAGTTTGCTTTGAATATAATTATTTATCTCCAACAGCTTATTCGTTTGTTCGAAAAAGAAATCAGACAAAAGATAAACTATTTCGATTCCAACCAAACATTACTTAATAAAAAATATTTCGATAGCATAGCTATAAATGTACAAAAAAATTTAACAAATCGTAATTTATTTCCTGAAATTTCTAAACATATTTTTGAAAATAATCATTATAGTTTACTAATAAAATCAATTATAATAAAATATTTATCGATAAGATTTTTCTTTATTGCAAAAAAAAAAACTGATAAATGTTCTATTAGAAATAAGTCATCTAGAATTACGTTATTTAAGGGTATGTAAATATGTTTATTAAAATAAGTAACATAATTTTAATTCTTAATACAATTTAATATAAAATTTTAATTTTCTTTTAGTAATAAGTTTTCATTATTAATTTAATAATTCGAGATAATAAGAGTATGCAATTTAGTAAAATAAGTAACATAATTTTAATTTTTAATCCAATTTAACATAAAATTTTTAATTTTTAATAAAAAAAATACAAAACATAAATAATATGAGATTATTTTTATATTTACAGTTCGAATAAGAATGAAATTTATGTTTTCAAAATATTAAAAGTGCTGCTCCTGAAACTCAAAAAATATATTCAGTAAGCAATGCTCTTTTGAAAAATTGGTAGTAACGACACTGAATATTGTCGATGTAGTAATGTTTTGTAATTGTATAAGAATTTGCCTCAATTTTTTTTGGATTTATTTTTCCTTATACTCTATATTCTAAGATTATCTTTTTTGTTTTTATTTATAAATTCGAAAAATAAAATAGGAAAGAAATATAGGTATAGAAATATAGGCGACATCTAGTGATTTTAAAATGAAACTGTTTAGTGACATCTATCGGCCTTTTAGATGTACTAGTTTGTTGAAACTAGGAGCACTTCCAGCGATGGCGGCGCTAGTATCTAAAAATTTTAAGTAGGCTATCTATTATTACTATATATTATCTATGCTTTATAGCTTCTACATACAATATATAAAAATATTACTAATCTATATCAACATGTCCATATGTCAAATTTATAGAGTTGAACATAGATATGTTAACTAATAGATAGGCAGTGAAGAAAATATTTTCAGCCAATTTTGAGAATCAGCTGAGTGAACCGTGCGTATGTATTGCTTTAGTTTCCTCAGAAATGGGTTCCTGAAAGGTGAAATAATTTTATTTTTAATTTTTAAAAAAATTTTATCACTTATTTTGTTACTTAACAAGTAATTAAAATTTTAAATAACGTTAATTAAATTAAATTTTAATTTTAAACTCAAAATATATCAATTAATAAGTAATATAAAAACTTAAAATTTCTGAATGAAACCGGTTATGAAAAACTGCTTTACATTATTTTAATAAATGTAAACAGCTGAGTGAACGAAATGTATACATATTATAAAACGCATATGTATTTTTTTGACTGAATACCTTAAATAGGAAAACGCATAAGAAGAAAAGAAGCGACTATACCTAACTTCCCATCTATTAGTTAATATATCTATGGAGTAGACATATTTGTCGTGTATGACATAACCCAACAAACATTTATACGTACAAAGGTAGGGATATGCAAATTCGCACTGATATCGTGCGGAATTATTTGTCGTCGCCTTTTCCACAAAGCGTGGCGTGGAAATCATGTGGAATAGCTACAGCAGACTAGTCATCTCGCTTATTGAACAAAACGACTTAAGAAACTGAAACTCAACTTCGGATTGAAGAAAATAAATTAATGGTGTAGACCTTTGGCACTCATACAAAAGCAGGCATTGGACAATGGAATATAAGAACACTAAAGAAAGCTTCAAGATTAGCAAATAGAGAGAGAAATGAATAGAGAATAAAGTAGGAATACTTGGTCTCAGTGAAATTAGATGCAGTAATTATGGTGAAATTACAACAATTAATGGGAATTATAGATATATTAACTAATAGATGGGAAGTTAATAATAGTCGTTTATTTTTTTCTTATGTGTTTTCCTATCTTCAGGCATTCAGTGAAAAAAATACATTTGCATTTTATAATATGTATACATTTCATTCACTCAGCTGTTTATATATATATATATTTTCTTTTTTACGAGGATCGATGGAAGGCTCGATAGTCACCAATAGGAACTGCACGTGCTTGCTCAGGGTAGTGTTGGGCTTTAACCAAAACCACCCCTTTTTAAAACCAAACTTTAGGATGGAACCTTTTATACAAATGTACAGTTTGGTTTTGGGGATAGAGATGTGGGAAGGATAATTGGGTAAATTGGAATTAGGAAATTTGGATTATGGGGGATAGGTATGAAAATTAGGAGGGACATTTTAAAGAGAGATGTTAATATTCTTCTTAAACTGAAGTAAATTGTACACATATTAGTAACCAACTTTAAGGAACCCACGCGATGCTATATGGTCTCACAAACGGAACGAGCGTATGACAAACGAATTTTCATAAGCTGTATTTCGCCATCTTGATAAGTCTTCATGGTAGGGATGAGCATCTGTTGTCTTGCTTGTTTCTCGTTGGAAAACTTTAAGTAGAGGCATTAAGTATTTTATTTCTGTGAAGCAGGTGTTAATCCTTACGAGATATCTATAAAACAAGGCCAGTGATCCAACTGTGAGACGATGGCTGAGTGGAGTGAGCATTTAAATTAGACGGGGGTCGTTGATAAGACGAATAGCTTTGTTTTGCACATTATCTAAATAACCCAGTACTATTTGAGGGCCTGTAGCCCAAATGTGTGCATTATACTCCATTTTCGACCTAATGTACGTTTTATAGACATTGACAAGATCAGATGCGGAAAAGTAAGTTTTGCAGCGATACAAAAAATCCAAACATTTAGCTGCATCCTTAGTTATATTAAAAATGTGATTAGACCAAGTCAATTTTTGGTTTAATTCGATACCCAGCATGTTTAAATCTATTGAATGCTGGAAAAATTTTCCCTGAAATAATAGGTTGCGAAAAGTAGTTGTAATTAAAATGTAAAGTAGTTTTTCATAACCAGTTTCATTCAAAGATTTTAATTTTTTATATTACTTAATAATTGATAAATTTTGTTTTAAAATTAAATTTTAATTTAATTATGGTTATTCAAAATTTTAAGTACTTGTAAAGTAACAAAATAAGTGATAAAATTCTTTTAAAAATAAGAAATGAAATTTTTTCACCTCTTAGGAACCTATTTATGAGGAAACTAAAGCAACATTTTCTTCACTGCCTATCTATTAGTTAACATGTCTATGATGGGAATCAATTCGTATATACAGGAGGAAACAACACAGGAGCTAATGGAGTTGGCTTCATCATTGACAAGAAATTCAAAAATAGTATTATCGAATGGAAACCAATTTCTGATAGAATTATAACATTAAGATTTTACAGTAAATTTTAGAAAGTAACTCTTGCGCAATGTTACGCACCTACAGAAATAGCAGATAAAGATAATAAAGATGAATTCTATAATCAACTATAACGACCACCATTTGTAATACACCCCGCTCTGATATTCTACTCCTCATGGGCGACTTCCGTGCTAAAATTGGAAATAGGAATCGAGAAGCAAAATGTAGAGCAAGAGGTATACATGGTTTAGGTTCCCTAAATAATAGTGGTAATAGATTATGAGATTTATGTAGAGAAAACGATTTGGTAATAGGAGTAACATTATTCCCACATAAAGATATCCTAAATACACCTGGGTCTCTCCAGATGGCAGAACGAAAAATCAAATAGAGCACATATGCATATGCAGAAAGTGGAGATAATCCCTAATGGATGTGAGAAACTGAAAGGGAGTTGACGCTCAAACAGATCACATATTACTTTCCTGTGATATAAAATTAAAACTAGCCAATCTTTCAGATAAACGGAACAAGAAAAAAAGAAAAGTAAATGTGGGGGACACAAACAGTGAGAAGAAATTACAATTTATAGGAAATATCCAGCAGAAATTAAAGATGAAAAGAAACCTCACTGAAGGTATGGCAAGATATATTCAAAAAGGCAAGTGAAGAAACTCTTGGTATGATAAATTATGAGAGAAAAACTTAGATATCTGACAATACGTGGAATATGATCCTGAAAAGAAGTGATCTACGAAAGAAACTGCTAACCAATAACAACAAAACTTAAAAGAGGAAATAAAAATATATGCAAAGAAATCAAATAAGCAGCAAGAAAATGGAGAGGTGGAGAAAGTAGTTCTAGGAAATAAATAACAACAACATAGACTTGCAAGACAATATTTGGGACAATCGAAACAACAATCCGGATGGAATTAACTCAAATCCGCTAACAACCGGGAAATTTACGATACGATCAATAAATTGAAAAATAATAAAGCTGAATGATCTGACGGAATAAGTGCTGGAATCCTGAAGATCGAATCTCTACAAAGTGCAAGATCCCTACAACCTATTATATCTAGAATTTGGGCAAGTGAATAGATAAGCCAACAATGCAAAAAAGGAATCATAGTAAAAATTCCTAAGAAGGGTGACTCTAGCAAATGTAATAACTGGCGAGGGATAACAATACTTAACTCTGTTAATAAAATCCTTGCACTAATCATCTGTGACAGAATCAAAGATCATATAGAAAATAATCTAAGAAAAGAACAAGCAGGATTCAGAGAAAAGAGAAGTTGCACAGAACACTCCAATACAATAAGAGTTATAATAGAGCAGTCAAATAAATATAACTCACCATTATATGTGGCATTATTAACTTTACAAGAGCATTCGATAGATTCAATAGAAATGCAATTTGGAAAGCCTTGCAGATAAAAGGCATCCCAGGAAAAAATTAACATAATCAGCGCCATGTATACAGATTCGGAAACTCAAGTTCTAGACAAAGGAAAACTGAGCACACCCTTCAATATAAATAATGGATTTAGACAAGGATGGCCACTCTCCTCTGTCCTGTTCAATATTGTAATTGACGAAGTTATGAGAAAAATAATTAATGGACATGGTATTAACTGTAATGTAATATCATAAATAAATTAGAAGATTTGGAATATGCGGACGATATATGCCTTATAACTCATACGTATGACATCATGAAAGAGATTAAAGAAAAACGCAAATGAAGTGGGTCTATAAATAAATATTAACACAACAAAAATTATTAAATGCAATAAAAAAACCAAAGGGGTGTAGAAATAGATAATACACCAACTGAATATGCAAAAAGTTTCGAATATCTAGGCAGCAGCATTGGCACTGATGGAAAAACCATGAAGGCTATAGAAAACAGACTAAGCAAAGGTCAAGAGCGAGGAACGCCTGTGTCAAATCAGTGCTCCTATACGGAAGTAAAACCTGGCTAACTACCAGTAGGCTTATAAAAAAATTACAGGTCTTCTGACCAAATAGAATATTCAACAGCTAACTCTAGAGTATATGCGGGGAAGATCCTACTTATAAGGAATAGAAAATTCTGTATACGTATATAAAAATTATTGAAGCCAAATCAATTACCTTTAATTGCCAAAATGTGCCTGTTGTTGTCAAAAAAAATTTAAATTTCCATGACAACATAATTATTTTGTTTGTTTTTTGTTTAGATTTGTTTACAATTTACAATCTTTAGCAATAAAATATTTTTAAAATTCAAATTT
The DNA here is from genome assembly GCA_947095535.1 of Poecilobothrus nobilitatus. Taxonomy (NCBI): domain Eukaryota; kingdom Metazoa; phylum Arthropoda; class Insecta; order Diptera; family Dolichopodidae; genus Poecilobothrus; species Poecilobothrus nobilitatus. The sequence continues at coordinate 185,663,989 of OX352772.1, forward strand.
TATATAATAATTTAAGTTTTGTTTAATTTAAACTAGTGTTGTAGATTTATTTTAGCTTTAATTATAAATAAGTTTATAAATTTGTGTTAAAAAACTTGCGATTCATTAAAAAAAACTTTAAAATGTTTTGTGGAAGGATGCGAAAATGCTAGAAAAATAGGATTATCGTTTCACAGGTAAGTGTAAATCATATTAAAAAAATTATAAAATAAATAACACAGGTAAGTGTAAATCTTAATAAAAAAATTATAAAATTAATAACACAATGTGTAAAACCTAAATAATTTACAAATCATGCTATTTTATATTTAAAAAAAATTGCAATTTTGACAAAAGCCATGATGAAAAAATGTTTGTATCAGTGACGTGTGCTATTATTATAAAAATGTAAACTTTGTTCATATTTTCATTTTTTAAATATTTAATTAAATTTTTTTTTTTAATATATAAATTTATAATTCCCAACAAAAATTTAATAGTTTATTCTTTTGATTTAAAGATTTCCCAAGAATGAAGGGCTTAAATCAAAGTGGATGGCAATATGCAATAAGTTTTATAGAAAAATAGAAAAATTAAAACAATAGAAGAAAAATTAAAAAATTAAAAAAAAATGAAGATATTGTTAAATCATTAAAAAATTAATTTCAAATCAAATATTAGCTATGTTAGATGAAATTTCAGGACCTATTAAATTAATTTTAGAACGTCAAAATTAAGACATAATAAATTACTACCGAAAAACTATTCTCCTGAGGTGCTTTAGTTTCCTCAGAAATGGGTTCCTGAAAGGTGAAATAATTTCATTTTTAATTTTTAAAAAAATTTTATCACTTATTTTGTTACTTAACACGTAGCTAAAATTTTAAATAACGTTAATTAAATTAAATTTTAATTTTAAACTCAAAATATATCAATTAATAAGTAATATAAAAACTTAAAATTTCTGAATGAAACCGGTTATGAAAAACTGCTTTACATTATTTTAATAAATGTAAACAGCTGAGTGAACGAAATGTATACATATTATAAAACGCATATGTATTTTTTTGACTGAATACCTTAAATAGGAAAACGCATAAGAAGAAAAGAAGCGACTATACCTAACTTCCCATCTATTAGTTAATATATCTATGGAGTAGACATATTTGTCATGTATGACATAACCCAACAAACATTTATACGTACAAAGGTAGGGATATGCAAATTCGCACTGATATCGTGCGGAATTATTTGTCGTCGCCTTTTCCACAAAGCGTGGCGTGGAAATCATGTGGAATAGCTACAGCAGACTAGTCATCTCGCTTATTGAACAAAACGACTTAAGAAACTGAAACTCAACTTCGGATTGAAGAAAATAAATTAATGGTGTAGACCTTTGGCACTCATACAAAAGCAGGCATTGGACAATGGAATATAAGAACACTAAAGAAAGCTTCAAGATTAGCAAATAGAGAGAGAAATGAATAGAGAATAAAGTAGGAATACTTGGTCTCAGTGAAATTAGATGCAGTAATTATGGTGAAATTACAACAATTAATGGGAATTATAGATATATTAACTAATAGATGGGAAGTTAATAATAGTCGTTTATTTTTTTCTTATGTGTTTTCCTATCTTCAGGCATTCAGTGAAAAAAATACATTTGCATTTTATAATATGTATACATTTCATTCACTCAGCTGTTTATATATATATATATTTTCTTTTTTACGAGGATCGATGGAAGGCTCGATAGTCACCAATAGGAACTGCACGTGCTTGCTCAGGGTAGTGTTGGGCTTTAACCAAAACCACCCCTTTTTAAAACCAAACTTTAGGATGGAACCTTTTATACAAATGTACAGTTTGGTTTTGGGGATAGAGATGTGGGAAGGATAATTGGGTAAATTGGAATTAGGAAATTTGGATTATGGGGGATAGGTATGAAAATTAGGAGGGACATTTTAAAGAGAGATGTTAATATTCTTCTTAAACTGAAGTAAATTGTACACATATTAGTAACCAACTTTAAGGAACCCACGCGATGCTATATGGTCCCACAAACGGAACGAGCGTATGACAAACGAATTTTCATAAGCTGTATTTCGCCATCTTGATAAGTCTTCATGGTAGGGATAAGCATCTGTTGTCTTGCTTGTTTCTCGTTGGAAAACTTTAAGTAGAGGCATTAAGTATTTTATTTCTGTGAAGCAGGTGTTAATCCTTACGAGATATCTATAAAACAAGGCCAGTGATCCAACTGTGAGACGATGGCTGAGTGGAGTGAGCATTTAAATTAGACGGGGGTCGTTGATAAGACGAATAGCTTTGTTTTGCACATTATCTAAATAACCCAGTACTATTTGAGGGCCTGTAGCCCAAATGTGTGCATTATACTCCATTTTCGACCTAATGTACGTTTTATAGATATTGACAAGATCAGATGCGGAAAAGTAAGTTTTGCAGCGATACAAAAAATCCAAACATTTAGCTGCATCCTTAGTTATATTAAAAATGTGATTAGACCAAGTCAATTTTTGGTTTAATTCGATACCCAGCATGTTTAAATCTGTTGAATGCTGGAAAAATTTTCCCTGAAATAATAGGTTGGGAAAAGTAGTTGTAATTAAAATGTAAAGTAGTTTTTCATAACCAGTTTCATTCAAAAATTTTAATTTTTTATATTACTTAATAATTGATAAATTTTGTTTTAAAATTAAAATTTAATTTAATTATGGTTATTCAAAATTTTAAGTACTTGTAAAGTAACAAAATAAGTGATAAAATTCTTTTAAAAATAAGAAATGAAATTTTTTCACCTCTTAGGAACCTATTTATGAGGAAAGTAAAGCAACATTTTCTTCACTGCCTATCTATTAGTTAACATGTCTATGATGGGAATCAATTCGTATATACAGGAGGAAACAACACAGGAGCTAATGGAGTTGGCTTCATCATTGACAAGAAATTCAAAAATAGTATTATCGAATGGAAACCAATTTCTGATAGAATTATAACATTAAGATTTTACAGTAAATTTTAGAAAGTAACTCTTGCGCAATGTTACGCACCTACAGAAATAGCAGATAAAGATAATAAAGATGAATTCTATAATCAACTATAACGACCACCATTTGTAATACACCCCGCTCTGATATTCTACTCCTCATGGGCGACTTCCGTGCTAAAATTGGAAATAGGAATCGAGAAGCAAAATGTAGAGCAAGAGGTATACATGGTTTAGGTTCCCTAAATAATAGTGGTAATAGATTATGAGATTTATGTAGAGAAAACGATTTGGTAATAGGAGTAACATTATTCCCACATAAAGATATCCTAAATACACCTGGGTCTCTCCAGATGGCAGAACGAAAAATCAAATAGAGCACATATGTATATGCAGAAAGTGGAGATAATCCCTAATGGATGTGAGAAACTGAAGGGGAGTTGACGCTCAAACAGATCACATATTACTTTCCTGTGATATAAAATTAAAACTAGCCAATCTTTCAGATAAACGGAACAAGAAAAAAAGAAAAGTAAATGTGGGGGACACAAACAGTGAGAAGAAATTACGCTTTATAGGAAATATCCAGCAGAAATTAAACATGAAAAGAAACCTCACTGAAGGTATGGCAAGATATATTCAGAAAGGCAAGTGAAGAAACTCTTGGTATGATAAATTATGAGAGAAAAACTTAGATATCTGACAATACGTGGAATATGATCCTGAAAAGAAGTGATCTAAGAAAGAAACTGCTAACCAATAACAACAAAACTTAAAAGAGGAAATAAAAATATATGCAAAGAAATCAAATAAGCAGCAAGAAAATGGAGAGGTGGAGAAAGTAGTTCTGGGAAATAAATAACAACAACATAGACTTGCAAGACAATATTTGGGACAATCGAAACAACAATCCGGATGGAATTAACTCAAATCCGCTAACAACCGGGAAATTTACGATACGATCAATAAATTGAAAAATAATAAAGCTGAATGATCTGACGGAATAAGTGCTGGAATCCTGAAGATCGAATCTCTACAAAGTGCAAGATCCCTACAACCTATTATATCTAGAATTTGGGCAAGTGAATAGATAAGCCAACAATGCAAAAAAGGAATCATAGTAAAAATTCCTAAGAAGGGTGACTCTAGCAAATGTAATAACTGGCGAGGGATAACAATACTTAACTCTGTTAATAAAATCCTTGCACTAATCATCTGTGACAGAATCAAAGATCATATAGAAAATAATCTAAGAAAAGAACAAGCAGGATTCAGAGAAAAGAGAAGTTGCACAGAACACTCCAATACAATAAGAGTTATAATAGAGCAGTCAAATAAATATAACTCACCATTATATGTGGCATTATTAACTTTACAAGAGCATTCGATAGATTCAATAGAAATGCAATTTGGAAAGCCTTGCAGATAACAGGCATCCCAGGAAAAAATTAACACAACAGGAAGATCCTACTTATAAGGAATAGAAAATTCTGTATACGTATATAAAAATTATTGAAGCCAAATCAATTACCTTTAATTGCCAAAATGTGCCTGTTGTTGTCAAAAAAAATTTAAATTTCCATGACAACATAATTATTTTGTTTGTTTTTTGTTTAGATTTGTTTACAATTTACAATCTTTAGCAATAAAATATTTTTAAAATTCAAATTTTATATAATAATTTAAGTTTTGTTTAATTTAAACTAGTGTTGTAGATTTATTTTAGCTTTAATTATAAATAAGTTTATAAATTTGTGTTAAAAAACTTGCGATTCATTAAAAAAAACTTTAAAATGTTTTGTGGAAGGATGCGAAAATGCTAGAAAAATAGGATTATCGTTTCACAGGTAAGTGTAAATCATATTAAAAAAATTATAAAATAAATAACACAGGTAAGTGTAAATCTTAATAAAAAAATTATAAAATTAATAACACAATGTGTAAAACCTAAATAATTTACAAATCATGCTATTTTATATTTAAAAAAAATTGCAATTTTGACAAAAGCCATGATGAAAAAATGTTTGTATCAGTGACGTGTGCTATTATTATAAAAATGTAAACTTTGTTCATATTTTCATTTTTTAAATATTTAATTAAATTTTTTTCTTAATATATAAATTTATAATTCCCAACAAAAATTTAATAGTTTATTCTTTTGATTTAAAGATTTCCCAAGAATGAAGGGCTTAAATCAAAGTGGATGGCAATATGCAATAAGTTTTATAGAAAAATAGAAAAATTAAAACAATAGAAGAAAAATTAAAAAATTAAAAAAATATGAAGATATTGTTAAATCATTAAAAAATTAATTTCAAATCAAATATTAGCTATGTTAGATGAAATTTCAGGACCTATTAAATTAATTTTAGAACGTCAAAATTAAGACATAATAAATTACTACCGAAAAACTATTCTCCTGAGGTGCAAAAGTTTGCTTTGAATATAATTATTTATCTCCAACAGCTTATTCGTTTGTTCGAAAAAGAAATCAGACAAAAGATAAACTATTTCGATTCCAACCAAACATTAACTAATAAAAAATATTTCGATAGCATAGCTATAAATGTACAAAAAAATTTAACAAATCGTAATTTATTTCCTGAAATTTCTAAACATATTTTTGAAAATAATCATTATAGTTTACTAATAAAATCAATTATTATAAAATATTTATCGATAAGATTTTTCTTTATTGCAAAAAAAATATCTGATAAATGTTCTATTAGAAATAAGTTATCTAGAATTACGTTATTTAAGGGTATGTAAATATGTTTATTAAAATAAGTAACATAATTTTAATTCTTAATACAATTTAATATAAAATTTTAATTTTCTTTTAGTAATAAGTTATCATTATTAATTTAATAATTCGAGATAATAAGAGTATGCAATTTAGTAAAATAAGTAACATAATTTTAATTTTTAATCCAATTTAACATACAATTTTTAATTTTTAATAAAAAAAATACAAAACATAAATAATATGAGATTATTTTTATATTTACAGTTCGAATAAGAATGAAATTTATGTTTTCAAAATATTAAAAGTGCTGCTCCTGAAACTCAAAAAATATATTCAGTAAGCAATGCTCTTTTGAAAAATTGGTAGTAACGACACTGAATATTGTCGATGTAGTAATGTTTTGTAATTGTATAAGAATTTGCCTCAATTTTTTTTGGATTTACTTTTCCTTATACTCTATATTCTAAGATTATCTTTTTTGTTTTTATTTATAAATTCGAAAAATAAAATAGGAAAGAAATATAGGTATAGAAATATAGGCGACATCTAGTGATTTTAAAATGAAACTGTTTAGTGACATCTATCGGCCTTTTAGATGTACTAGTTTGTTGAAACTAGGAGCACTTCCAGCGATGGCGGCGCTAGTATCTAAAAATTTTAAGTAGGCTATCTATTATTACTATATATTATCTATGCTTTATAGCTTCTACATACAATATATAAAAATATTACTAATCTATATCAACATGTCCATATGTCAAATTTATAGAGTTGAACATAGATATGTTAACTAATAGATAGGCAGTGAAGAAAATATTTTCAGCCAATTTTGAGAATCAGCTGAGTGAACCGTGCGTATGTATTGCTTTAGTTTCCTCAGAAATGGGTTCCTGAAAGGTGAAATAATTTCATTTTTAATTTTTAAAAAAATTTTATCACTTATTTTGTTACTTAACAAGTAATTAAAATTTTAAATAACGTTAATTAAATTAAATTTTAATTTTAAACTCAAAATATATCAATTAATAAGTAATATAAAAACTTAAAATTTCTGAATGAAACCGGTTATGAAAAACTGCTTTACATTATTTTAATAAATGTAAACAGCTGAGTGAACGAAATGTATACATATTATAAAACGCATATGCATTTTTTTGACTGAATACCTTAAATAGGAAAACGCATAAGAAGAAAAGAAGCGACTATACCTAACTTCCCATCTATTAGTTAATATATCTATGGAGTAGACATATTTGTCATGTATGACATAACCCAACAAACATTTATACGTACAAAGGTAGGGATATGCAAATTCGCACTGATATCGTGCGGAATTATTTGTCGTCGCCTTTTCCACAAAGCGTGGCGTGGAAATCATGTGGAATAGCTACAGCAGACTAGTCATCTCGCTTATTGAACAAAACGACTTAAGAAACTGAAACTCAACATCGGATTGAAGAAAATAAATTAATGGTGTAGACCTTTGGCACTCATACAAAAGCAGGCATTGGACAATGGAATATAAGAACACTAAAGAAAGCTTCAAGATTAGCAAATAGAGAGAGAAATGAATAGAGAATAAAGTAGGAATACTTGGTCTCAGTGAAATTAGATGCAGTAATTATGGTGAAATTACAACAATTAATGGGAATCATAGATATATTAACTAATAGATGGGAAGTTAATAATAGTCGTTTATTTTTTTCTTATGTGTTTTCCTATCTTAAGGCATTCAGTGAAAAAAATACATTTGCATTTTATAATATGTATACATTTCATTCACTCAGCTGTTTATATATATATATATTTTCTTTTTTACGAGGATCGATGGAAGTTGTAGAAGTTTTTAAACAACGGACAGACGGAAGGACGGACGCACATAGTAAAACGAATAGGCACATTTTTTCAAAATTTGTTTGGAAATGTGCTAAAAAAGCAAATTGGCTCATTTTATTCAGATTTATTACACATATGACATAACTTTAAAATAAAGTATTATGATTTGAAAATATTTTTTGTTCGTGAACGACTGTAAAGCATGTCATATTTGACATATTTATTAAATGCATTGTTATAAGGCTAGGTTTTTTTTTGAACTTGAAGATTTGACTCGGAACGTTAATCGTTAAACACCATAGATATATTAGATGGGAAGTTAGATGAGACTAATAGATGGGAAGTTAGGTATAGTAGTTTCTTCTTATGTGCTTTCCTATCTTAAGGTATTCAGTCAAAAAAATACATTTGCATTTTATAATATGTATACATTTCGTTCACTCAGCTGTTTATATTTATGACAATAATGTAAAGTAGTTTTTCATAACCAGTTTCATTTAGAGATTTAATGATTTTGATATTACTTAATAATTGATAAATTTTGTTTTTAAAACTAAAATTTAATTTAATTCAGTTTATTCAAAATTTTAACTACTTGTAAAGTAACAAAATAAGTGAAAACATTTTTTTGGAAATTAGAAATTAAATTATTTCACCTTTTAGGAACCTATTTCTGAGGAAACTATAGCAATACATAAGCACGGTTCACTCAGCTGTTTCTCAAAATTGGTTGAAAATATTTTCTTCCTGCCTATATATTGTTAATATATCTACATATGTTAAACACTATAATATTCGATAATTTGGTTTAAATTTAAGCTATTATCTAAGGGTTAATATAATTTTATAAATGTAAATCGTAACGCAATACAATTTATGGCTCGTTTTCATTAAACCGATGTATCCAAGAAAATGTTAGAGCATAGGCAGAAGATACAAAAGTGATATGTGTTTGAAAGAGATAAATCTAAAAAAATATCCATGAAACATTTCAAAATATCCACGAAAGAAACTATAAATATCCACGAAAATATATTCGTTGAATATATTTTGCTATAAATATCGTGGATATTTTTAATGTATATGCAAAAATTGCATATCTTACAAAAAAATTTCGCACTACCATGGCATTTCAATTTTGAAGTGTCATAAAAGTGAACAAATGTTCAAACATTTTTTTTTTATTTTTTATTGAGAAACTATATTAAAATGACTCTATTATAGGTATAAAAATATTATTAATAAACAATAATACTTTTAACAACTTTATAAATAAAAAATTTAAAATTTTTAGCTAAATATGAATATAAACATTAATAATATAGGTTATGTGCATTTGTTACTGTCAAAGTTTTGCTGTAATATTTTGTAATTATATAATTTTTTTTCTCCTCCTTTCCCACTGGTAGTACACTATATTTTTCTCTTTCCAAAGTTGCGATAATATCCACTAAATTTCTCATGAAAACCAGCCTTAACGGGTTTCAATGATATCAATTAAATCAGAAATTTTAATTATAATCTATCAAACTAGAATTAATTTTACATCATTTTGTAAACGCATGCTTAGAATACGTATAAAATACTAAACATTTAGTACTATTTTAAAAATGGACGTTTTTCTTCTTCTCATCAGATCAATGCTCAGAGCAGATGTCGAGCGCTCAGAGCAAACTTTTATCTTAACTCTGATCGCTCAGAGTTAAAAAAGAAACGCTCAGAGCACAAATTGTCAATTTTTATCCAAATTATTTTCTAACGTCATTATTTTTTATCTTATTTCATTATTTTAAATGCAAAAATGTAATTGTAAAAGGAATTTATTTGAGAAATAAAATGAAAAAAAGTTAATTTATGAAAAATCTTATTTCATAAAATTTAAAAAAGAAACTTAAAAAAAAATATTTATCTATGCAAGAGATTTATTTTTTTAATGATGTTTTTATTATTTTATTCTTAATTTGACGTTTTATATTTTAACAACTCTGTGAAATCTGAGAAATTTTTACGAACTCACAGATCGCGCTCTGATCACACTCCGAGTTAAAAAAGAAACACAAAATGGATAATCTGGATAATCTGAGCATAAAATGAAACACAATTTTTGTTCTTGACAGCTCTGACTCTGCTCTGATGAGAAAAAGAAAAACGCCCAATGTATGGATATGATATGTCATAATAAGTAATAACGCTGTCGAGTGTCAGTTGTCATAACAAATACATGAAATTTAGTTTTGGATATATAATTTGAATTCATTTGAATGCTTAAAATTAAATTTATTTATAAAATAATAGTGGAATTATAATTGATTGAGGTAAACTTTTGTTAACGAAATTGTCCTTTCTTTTAACTTTTTATATTTTTTTTTAGAAAAATTAAAATTTTGGAACAAATGTAAAAACGTGTGTAAGTAGGAATTAATTTTTAAATGCACATTCTGTATTCGTATCGTAAACATATCTATATTTATGTGACCTTTTTTTAGAACAATTTATTTTGATTAGAAGAAAAAAATTGATTTCTAAGCTTTTAAGGAATTATTTCTATTGTAAGTAAATATATATGTACATACATAAATATTTAAGTTATGGGTTTGCCTTTTAGGTTAGTTGGAAGAAAACCTCTTCGTCTTTATAGTAATATTTTGCTAAAAGTTTGAAATTATAACATGTTTTTTTTTATTGGTATAACTTTCTAGTCATAATTATATCTATTGTCCTATACTTTAGCATCTAATGAAAAAGACAAGAAAAAGTAATTCTAAAAGTTGTGTGATCATCAATTTTAGCCATGTACATTATTCATTATCCATAAGGATGTTTAACAGATTTATACCAAAATAGAACAGCATAGAATTAACTCAAATGTAAGAACAGGTGAAGTATATAAAGTAATAATGGGCTTAATTTCAAGTTAGGAATGAACAGGCTCATCGGCGCTAAATCTTTTTGATTAGTCCTCATATTAAAAATTAAGGTTTATTTCTAATTTAGGACGAACCCGTGAATTATGCTAACTAGTTTAAAACTAAAATGCTTTTAAAATGTATTAGGATTTTAGGAATAATTTTTTCAAAATTTCCACAAAAGCAAATTACAAAATTGCTCTAGTTTTTAATTTTTTTTACAAGGAATATTTAATTTAAGTTTCATTTTTTTTTTGTAGTTTATAATTCATATATAATTTAAATTACAAAACAAGCTTAATAATCTAAAAAGAAAATATTGGCAAAAAACATGTTGAAGGGTGCGCCATTAGCTCTGGCATATTCACCAAACAGCTTGTGATATTAGGTGATAGTCCTAAGATCCTTCAGTATTATTTCATCTATTAAAATTGACCAATTTCGTAAAATCTGTAAATAATTAACAATCTAACTTGCAGAATTAAAATAATAGATAATATCACAATTTAGAATAAGTAAAAAATAACAATATTAAAAATTATTGTAACAATCCCAAATATTAGAATCCCAATTATAACTAAGAACCTATAACAATGCTAAACTTAACTTATGTAATATTGAATTACTTATATCCTAAAAGACTAGTACTAAAAATTAGAACGAATTCTAACTACTATTTTCATGTTATCCTAAAACTGGTGTGCCTGATAAATTGTGTTGATAACTGTGACTCCGAGAAGACTGCTATGTTGAATAGTGACTTCAGTTACATTACGACAAAATTAATTTGAGAGACACGTGTTAATAGTGTAGGTATTTTTTAAGCTCTATTGAATTTTTCCAGCGTTAACATGCTCTTTAAGGTATCCGGTAAATTGTTGAAGATTGCGATGGAGGATGATAGCAAATTTTTCGTGCGAGGAATAATAAGGTGATTATCAAATTATAACTTATGCGTGACATACATACATATGTGCATTATAAATTAAGTTCGCTGTTTCTTCCTTCAGTATTATCCCAGATCTCTTAATTGCACCTATTAGAGCCGATATTTTATTACAGAAGTTATCCACATGATTGTTCCAACCCAGTTTATCATCCATTACTAGCCCAAGATATCTAAATAGAGCTGTTCTTTCAACCTTCATATTCCTGATTTTTATATTTGGTGAAATATTCTCCGCTACTCTTGGCTTGAAAACCATATATTTTGTTTTTGCTCCGTTAAATGTAAGTTTATTCCCCGCAATCCAGTCACAGTATCTACTAAGATCCTCGTTAGCTGATTCCTCTAGCTCTTTTTCATTCTTGACTGATATAAATGATATAAATTAGTTAACAGCTTCCTATCTTAAGATAATTCTTAATAAGGATATTAGCTGTCTCTCTTATACCAATTTCATCCAGTTTTTCTAATAAGATGCTGTATCGAAGGCTTTCTGCAGATCAATAAAGATATTAACTGTGTAGAATCCTTTTTCTATTTGTTCCATAGTATATCTTATAACTTCCATGGTTGCCATTTCTGTGCTAGTATTCTCCTGGAATCCACATTGGTTGCCGTCAAATCCTACTAGCTTATAAAGTTCTTGAGCCTTAAGTTTATCACTTTCTCATTGGTTTGGATAAATTGGTTTGTATCCTTTATTATATATCTACTCTCCAGCTTCTTAATGAGTTCACTCTTTAAAACTTTGTTATTGTCCTCATTGTTGATCTCATTACAAATCCTCCATTTTTTCTCTTAAACAGGTGTATTGGTGTTCTTAAATCAGCTGGAGTTATTTTCCCTTTAATGATTTTTTTTTTATATCACTTCCTGGCTGCGTAGTTTTTGCTTTAATCAATATTGTTTTCGTAAACTTTCCTATTGCATTCTCCGCTGTGCCAATAGAATTGCCTGCTGCCTCTGCTAAAGTTAAATTTTTTTTTGTTGGCTTCATCTTTGATTCCGCCAAGTTGTTCATTTTATTACTCAGTGGAATTAATTGGCCATTGATACTGTTAAATTTCATTTCCATTAACTATCCTTGTTGTTCATAGCTTCAATGTCGTTGAAAGATAACTTCTTTGTCTTGTTAAGAATATCCCTGCGTTCTTCGCAGGAACATAATACTAGGTCTCCTATAGCCTTTATTTTATTGTATTTAGAATCACTGATGTTTAAGCAGCTACTGTGTATCCATTTGTTGCAGGAGCCATCACAGCAAAGCGCATTTTGCTCATTTGTAACCTACTGATTATAAAGCTTGCACAGTTCCAAACTCACATTCATATTAGCCATTGAATTTTATTTAATTTCTTACAAAAAACTAATTTGTATGATAGTGAAATTATAGTTAGTTATACGGAGACAATATACTTAAAATTATATCAAATTATTTAACTTATACTAGTAATTATATAATAAATACCATAAAGTAACTATATACATAGAGAACTCACGTAGAAGAAAAAATCGTAGTCAATTTCATTGATTTGAAATCGTATTATTTATTTATTTATATATATACAGGTACCGTGGTACATAAATATGCCAGGTAGCTATAACCCCTATTTTCTGGTAGGAATGTGGGGTGTACGAGATATTATGTGATATATTAAGTATTTATATATTGCGATATATGAATATTTTTTTTTTTTTTATATTACAATTATTGTACCCAGCCGGGAATCGAACCCGAGACCTCTCATTCCCTTATGAATGAGAAGCGGTGCGTCAACCACTGCTCCAATGGCTGGATCCCAAGATCGTATTTGGGTTATTTCGTAAAAAGATGACCGTATTTTTGGTATATTATCAAAAAACATAAGAAAAACAAAACAAAAAAATATTTTTTCATTCATTCAGTTCATAATTTATTTTCTTCGAACTCATTTTTTTTTTTCTCTAAAAATTGATTTTTTAATGTTACATACATACATAAATACATATTTATTTATGCACCACAAACAAATGTTCTTATAATTTTAAAATGTAATTTTATAGATCTCATTCATAAAGAATAACTCTACACAACACATAGATAATATTTGAAGGCCAACAAAATTTTATTATAATATAGCAAGTGTGATATAAATTGTAACGGAGATTACAATTTGTTTTTATTTTTTTCTTTTTTGTTTAGAAGAATATTTTTTCTAAAAATTAAAAAAATTTTTGGAAGGAATATTGAAATTTTCTAAAATATTGGTATTAACGTTTGCGGACCCACAAAGGTATAGTAAGTTAAGATCAAATTTACTGAATGTACATTAAGGCTGGTTTTCATTAGATCGATATGTTCACGAAAATGTTAGAGCATAGGCAGAACATACAATAATGGTATGTGTTTGAGAGAGATTAAGCTAAAAAAATATCAATGAAATATTTGAAAATATCCAAGAAAGCAACCATAAATATCCACGAATTACATATCTATGCAAAAATTGTATATCTTACAAAAAAATTTCTACTACCATGTCATTTAAATTTTGAAGTGTCACAAAAAAAAAATAAAAAAATGTTCAAATTTTAGTTTTTAGTGAGAAACTTTATTAAAATGACTATGTTATCGGTATAAAAATATTAATAAACTATGTATATTATTTTTAACAACTTTATAAATAAAAATTTTTAAATTTTTAACTAAATATGAATATCAATATTAATAAATTAGGTTATGTACAATTTTAACTGTCAAAGTGTTGATGTAATATTTTTTAATAATATAATTTTTTTTCTCCCTCTTTCTCACTGGTAGTGCACTATATTTTGCTCTTTCTAAAGTTGCGATATGAAATTTCTCTTGAAAACCAGCCTTTATGACGATAAATAGATATGTAATTCTTTCTAAATAGCAGAATTCTTGTATTTTTTGATATTGAATAAGGTAGCTGCATATAGTTAGTCATATTAAAAAACAGAATTTAAAAATTTTATAAATTAAGAAGGTATTTTAAAAGAAAAAAAATGCGTAACGAAGGGGTTCAATAACTTACCATATCTTTACAAAAAAAAATTGAATTAAGAAGAAACAACTACATGAACAATAAAAAAGTTATTTTATACCAGTACGATATTTATAACAACGCCTTTACACTTACAAGCCGGAACATTCAACAAACACTTTAAAAGAAAAAGCTATTTGTGTACAAAATAAATTGAGTGTTCCGATCCGGCTTGTAAGATATTTAGCGTTGCTTATAAAATATTTTCAAATTTTTTATGAATATTTTTTTTGTAACTGATGTATCGATATACATACATATCTATACAGATATTCCCCTCGTAACATTTTTAAATTTTATTTTTAGAATATAAAATATAGAATACAGATATTCGTCTTGTAACCCTAATACGGGCATATTTGCTTTTTCCCCATCTAATTAAGTCTCTTAGAAATATATTAATGGATTCCGATTTGAAAACCTCAGATGTTATTATAAGCTTTAAAGTTCTTATAGAAATATGAGAAGTTCAAATAAATTGAAAAACTAAGATGTGTACCAAATTAGCTAGATAACATATTCATCCACATACTTCTGAAAAAATGAGAGTTAAATTAGCAAATATTGCCAAAAATTAACAAATATTTAGTAATGTCTAAACGTCTGGTTTTAAAAGTATTACTAAAGAAGTTGCAAAAATTTTGTACATATTAGTGTTTGATAAACTTTTTGATTGTCTCAACAGTGGATCATTATGTTCTGATAATAAATATCGATCTGATATTAAACTAAAAAGCTTGCAGTTTGAATTTTTAAAATATTGTAAGATTGACTAAAAAGAAAAAATATATTTTTAGAGGGAATGAAAATAACTTTAAATTTATATTAATATATACATATTTTTTCATATTTTATACTTTTACAATAACAATTCTTGTACCTATAGTTAGGTTATGAAAACAACTAAGTTTGATTGAAAAAAATCGAGGTTTTTTCTTTTTTTAAGAAATCGAAAAAGTTATGCAGAAATATATACAAATGTACATACATACATCAATTGCCATACAAACAAAAAAAAAAGAAAAACTAAAATAAAAATAAACTAATATACGATCAAGTTGATTTTACGAAATTAAAAAAACTGTCTAATATTTTTCTCCCATGTGAATACTCTATGTATAGGGTGTTCAAAATTGAGGTATCATTTTGATTTTGCTGCCATTTTTTTTCTACCTGGAATTTTATACGAGGTTTCTTCTGGTATATTCTAAATACATTCCGGTTAGTTAATATGGAACGTTACACGAAGGAACAACGTGTTTTTGTTATTACAACATTTTTTGAAAATGGTAAAAGTTTTTAAGATGTAATTAGGAAATTGTAGAGAAAATGCTCCAACAAATCGTGCCATCAAGCTGATGGTTGATAAATTTCTAGAAACTGGATCTGTTCTTGATAACAGAGGCAACATTTATCAACATAGTGGCCGTTCAACCGAGAATGTAGCAGCTGTGAGCAGAAGTGTTGAAGAAGATCCAAAAACTTCAATTCGTCATCGTTCGCAGCAATTAAACATCAAACCATCCACATTATTCAACATTTTGCATCGTGATCTCCATTTAAAGGCTTATAAGATCCAGCTGACGCAAGAATTAAAACCAACTGACCATGCATTACGTCGGCAATTCGTTTCTTGGGCAATCGAAAAACAAGAAGAAAATGAGAATTTTTTTAACAAAATAATCTTCACCGACGAAGCTCATTTCCAGCTCAAAGGCTACGTCAATAAATAGAATTGCCGCATTTGGGCTGAAGAGAATCCAAGGGTTATCTTAGAGCAACCAGTACATCCACAAAAAGTTACGGTTTGGTGTGGTTTGTGGTCAGGAGGAATCATCGGACCATATTTTTTTGAAAACGCAAATGGAAATGCGATTACGGTCAATGGAAATCGCTACAGGGAGATGATCCGAAGCTTTTTGTGGCGGGAAATTGATGATTTGGACGTAGAGAATATGTGGTTCCAACAGGACGGTGCCACTTGCCACACAGCAAGCGAAACAATGGATCTTTTGAAGGAAAAGTTCGAAGATCGCATTATTTCTCGTAGAGAAGGAGTGATGTGGCCACCAAGATCGTGTGATTTGACACCGTTGGATTTTTTTTTGTGGGGTTTTGTGAAATCGAAAGTGCACAGCAATAATCCCACAACAATTCAAGAGCTTAAAAACAATATTATCGAGCAGATTTCAACCATTGAGAACAGTTTATTGAACAACGTGATTCAGAATTTTGGTAAAAGATTGGAAGCCTGCCGAAGTAGTAGAGGCGGCCACTTGGCCGACATAATTTTTCATTATTAACCGGAACCTATTTGTAATAAATTAAAATAAAAATATATTTAATATTTCAAAAAAAAAGTCTTTTTTTATTAAAATTAAAATGATACCTCAATTTTGAACACCCACATATATAGTTACTTTATGTAAATACTTAAAAAAATACACAAGGCTAAAATATATATAGTTACTTTATGTAAATACTTAAAAAAATACACAAGGCTAAAAAATACACTTAAATAAATGTATATCTCTATGAGTTATTTTAAAATGCTGTTAATCTTTTAATAATTATTAATTAATTATTAAAATTAATAATTAATTATTTTATATTAAAATTAATAATTAATTCAATTTTAATTATTATCTTTTACTAATTAACAATAATTAATTTCAAGTATAATAATTAATTATGTAAATATAAAAGTAATTTCAAAATGATATAAATTATAAAAGTAATTTCAAAAATAATAATTAATTAAAAATAATTAGAATTAATAATAAATAATAATAATTAAAGAATAGATAAAAAAAAATTTTTAATTCATAAATAATAAATAATAAATGCATGCAATATCTAGTTTAGTCAAATAGAAGGTATATATTATATGCATTTAGGTATACTTGTATATTATATGTAAAAACGTATACACACATCCGACTATGAAAATTGCTATGAGCCTAGATATAAAAATAAATATGTATGATACTTATCCTTTCAATGTATGTATTCAAGCTGGACTTTATTATACGCCACTCCGCTATTAAAAATCCACCACCACCGTATTAGTATTGTCTCAATTTGTAAGTTGTATTGGTGAAAAAAAAACAACACAACACTTGTTAAAAAAAAAACACAAAATAAAAAAATTTAGATACTAATCTGCTAATTGTAATAATTAATTATAAATCATATAAACCGATTTTAACTTTTCCGCAATATTTCTTTCACTTCTTGTGACCGGTCTCGTTTTAGTTTCAATCAAAGAATGAGATGAATGAATAATGATGAATGAAAGATGACGAATAATTTTTCTTTTTGTTAGTTTAAATTCAATCACTTTTTTTTTTGATGAAAATTCATTTGTCTGTAAAAGAACATTCGGCGTCAACTTTTTTACTACAGCTGAATTTCGTTTGTTTCAATCGTTTCAATGGCGTTTGAAGCATACGTGCTACCAAAAAAAAAGCGAAACGTAACTGAAAAAGAACGTTTAAATGTTACGTGCTACCATTTTAAGAAAAAACGAAACAACATGTTTGAAACAAGTACGTGCTTCGACCTCAGCATATAAATAATTTGACATCATAAAGTAACTATATATGTATATAGAGTATTCACTTGGAAGAAAAAATTTAGACAGTTTTTTTAATTTCGTAAAATCAACTTGATCGTATTTTAGTTTATTTTTATTATAGTTTTTCTTTTTCTTTTTGTTTTGTTTGTATGGCAATTGATATATGTATGTACATCTGTATATATTTCTTTATATAATTTTTTCGACTTATTAAAAAAAGAAAAACCTCGATTTTACCTAGATATCATAGCCCAACCATAGGTACAAGAATTATTATTATAAAAGTATCAAATATGAAAAAATGTGTATATTAATATAAATTTAAAGTTATTTTCATTCCCTCTAAAAAATATACTTTTTTCTTTTTAATCAATGAAATATTTTCTAAGTAATTACAATATTTTAAAAATTCAAACGAAAAGCTACTTGGTTTAATAGCAGATCGATCTTTATTATAAGAATATAATGATCCACTGTTGAGAGAATCAAAAAGTTTATCAAACACTAATATAAAATTTGCTGTTGAAATTGGAACTTTTTTAGTAACACTATTAAAACCAGACGTTTCAATTATTGTTCTAATAGCGGCACTCACTGTTCTAAATATTTGTGCTGCTAATTTAGCTCTCATTTTTTCAAAAGTGTTCGGATTAATATGTCGTATATTTAATTTGGTACACATCCTAGTTTTTCCGTTTATTTGAACTTGCCATAGTTCTATGAGAACTTTAAAGCTTAGAATACCATCTGAGATTTTTAAATCGGAATCTATTAATGTATTTTTGAGTCTATCTATTGAGTCTATCTATCTTGAGTGAATCTATTAATGTATTTAATTAGATGGAGACAATCTAATATGCAAAAATTTTTTCTTTTATAAAAAGAAAAAATAAAAACAAATAGATCCCCGTTACAATTTACACCACACTTAACTAATATTATAAAAAATTTTTTTTTTTTTAGTGCGTTTCTCTGCCACATAAATGTGAACAGGAAATTACACAGCCTTTCCTTTACAGGTGTGGCTGTAAATGTCGTAAGTGTGTATAACTCTTACGACGTGTGTTGGATTCGAACCCACACACCCTCGGTGTTTACAGCGTATTTTATACGCTCTTACCCACTAGGCCACCGAGGCCCCTATAAAAAAATTTTGTTGGCCTTCAAATATTATGTATGTATGTGTTATGCAGAGTTATTCTTTTTGAGATGAGTTCTATAAAATTACATTTTAAAATTATAACAACATTTGTTTCTGATGCATCAAGGCGAACAATAATATAAGGCCTGGACACTGAAATATTTGTTTGTGTTAGTAAAACACATAAAAAAAAAAGCTCCGAAAATTACATTTCTTTAAAAAAATTTTGTTTTGTTTTTTTTTCTATTTTTTTACCCAAAAATATAATTTTTTTGGGATCCTTACTTTATATAGACTTCCATTAAATCGACTGACATAATGCTTTATTTTTTTCCAAAAATGTCTATTGTACAATGTCAGACTTTCCAAAATGTTGACTGAGAAAATTTCGACTCTTAGAATATCGACAAAATCACGAATTTTTACGAACAAATAAATATAATGAATTATATTTATAAATATGTATATATCTGACCATTGGTGCGGTGCATAAGTCACCGGTCTTTCAGACGAAAGATCTCGAGTTCAAACCCCGGTCAGGTCAAAAATATTATATAAAATATAATAAAATAATGTCAACAAAATATAAAATATAATTATAATTTAATACTTCTACCGATATGTCCGACATACTTTAAAGCAAGAGGGCCCTAACAACTAGCGGCAGATATTTATATATGGACGATATAATATAAAAAAAAAAATGTATATACAATCATGAACAAATAAATATAATGAATTATATATATATATATATATATATATATATATATATATATATATATTATATCTTTTGCATGAAATAGATACACGCATTAAGCATCTATATATTATAAGTATTGAGTTTAGATTTTAACTCAAAATCAAGAGTTTCCATAATTTCATAGCGGTGGTTTGAGGCGGAAGTACCCATTTCTTCAAAATGAATTTTTTTTCATATGAAATTGTGAAAGTTCAATATTTTTTCTGAACATAGGTTCGCACTGACATAGGTAATATAAAAATTGATTTTATAACTGGTTACAAAATCATGGTTGAACGATTTTTACAGAATATTTAGGCAATGGATTCCAAAGCCAGGTTATACGCCTTTTACAGAATATTTAGATATATGTATATGTGAGATTCTGAAATAGGAGTGATCTTAGATTTGGCTTCAAAATCACGGTTATACCCCTTTTCCAGAATATTTAGGCAATGTTTATATATTCCAAAGCAGGGTTATACGCCTTTTACAGAATATTTAGATATATTTTTTGTGTATGGGTCGAGATTCTGAATTAGGAGGGATTTTATAGTTGATTTCAAAAGCTGGTTTCAATAATTTTAACTGCTTAAAGTGCCTATATAATAAAAATAATTGGAAGTTTAGATTTGGTTACAAAATCAGGATTATACGCATTTTCTAGAATATGTAAGTTAAGAATTTTAATATAAATTCTTTTTAAAAAAATAATTATTTGGACTGAAGTCCACTTTATAATTATTATCCAATTGACAAATTTAAACTGTAACTTAACTAATATCTAACAGCTAATTTATACTATAAAATTTGCTCATATAACAATTTTACATTATTTCGAAATTATTATTTCCCGTGAGAAATTATTAAAATTATTAAAATTAAAATATTGTAATTTGATATTTAAAGTAAAATTATTGAAACATTCTTAAAATTAACATTATTGAACATATAAATCTGCTGACAAAGCGTCTGGTTTTTTATATGTTTTAATTCACTCATGGACAGGTGTCTTAACTCTTCCCTCCTAAAAACTCCACGGTCCGTGGATCAGAACTTTAATCTGATTGGCTGGAGATTTTCAATTGATGTATCTGTTGCTGTTGTTTTTATTGAAATATTTGGTGAATCCCTGTGATTTCCGAATGATTTCTTTATAAAAATAATTATAACTGCAAAGATAATCAATGAAATAACAATTATGTCTGTTGTTGTACCGATTGATGAGACCATGAAAAATTTTCCTAATTTCTTAACGTTGTTCAGGTGTAGACTGTATAAGTAGTCCAAGTTTGGTTTTATTTTAACTTTATTCGTTGTGTATGGCGGTAGAATTTGTGATAATTTAATTTGTCCGATTTTTAATTTTGATAGTTTCATTTTGAAATAGTATCAAAAAATTACCAAGTAGTTGTTTTTCAGTATTATTGGCCATTAAAGTTCCATTAAAATTGTTAAGGAGGATTGTGTCATCACTTAAAGACTCAATTTCTTCACTTTTATTGAACTGATGTTCACACTCCGAGTTGAATTCTTTTAGGAGCTGTGATATATAATAGTTTTCTTTAATTTTCCGGATTTGATTTATTTTGCAGGTGATAACTTTGTTGAAATGTTTGCAATTTTCAGCTATTCCATATATTTCCTTTAAATGAATTAGTAAATCATAGTAATCTAAGTTTATTTGTGTATTCTTCCTTATTGTAGCTCTAATTTTTATGTGGTTGTACTAGATTCCACTTGTTTTGGGTAAGTTAATGATGTGAAGAAGAGTTGCGTTTTTGACTGTTATCGTTATATTCATTTAATAGTTTTTCGGTGGTATTAATCAAAATATGATTAATATCATATTGTTTGTTATTATTTTGAATTAGCTCATTGTGGTGTTTTAGCAATGTGTCCCAATCATCAGCGTCTGAGTTGCCTGCGATCCATTTTCAGGCGCTACCTAACCAGTTTATGGAACGTTTTCGGCTTGTTTTTTCTGTGAGCTCCTTGATGAGTTCGTCAACTTTCTGGCATTGGTATAAAAGCTGAGATCTAAATAGACTTTTCTCATGGAGGTATTCAATCTCGGTTGTTGTTCTTGTGAGGATTCCCTTATAAATATTGAGATCTATTTTGTGAATTAATTTGAAGTTTCCGTTTACAATATGTCTTCAGCCTTGCTTTATTGTAATTAGTGGTGATTTGAATTCGTAAATTTGAAGGGCTCTTGTTGGTACATCTTAGTAGAAATCTAAAAAGAGATGAATTCGTATATTAGTTAGCAGAACTTTTTAAGTCAGCTTTGTGAATCCGTCTTTCAGATTCTGTTGTTATTGTAACTCTGTTGTTTCTTGCTACGACTTCTTTTTTGTAGAGTGGTTTGTTTTTCTCTTTTATTTGTTTAATTTGGGCGAACACGGTTTTCCCTGTTTCGTAATTTCTTGGTTCTTTTCTTTTGGTTTTTTCTCTTTCTAATTTTTTTCTTGATTTTTCTTGCTTTTTCCTATTAAATCTTCATTGACTTTCTGCTGAAAGTTGATTAAATTTTGGTAATTAATTCGTTGTATTCTTCCGAGAAAAATGTCGGCTGGTTTTTGTCCAGTGACTGAATGAATGCTGTTATTATCTCTATCTACTGTTATATAAACAATTTCTTTATTAGATAAATTTCTGTATTCTTGTTGCAAGCACCTTGCCATTTCCTCTATGGTTGAATGGACTCTTTCAATTGCTTCGTTTACTTCAATTCTTTGCATAGGTGTAAAATAAATTTCGATTCCAATAGTTCTTAAATAATCCGTTACAATTGGACTTGTGAAACTCGCTGCATTATCCATTACGATTAGTCGCGGTGTTGTGAAATAGTGGACAATTTTGATTAATTTTTGCCTGATATGTAATGCTGATTTACTTTTGATTTTGAAGAATTTTGTGAATTTTGTAAATTTATCTATGCAAGTAATGAATTTTTCCTTTTTCATTTCCATTATATCTATGTGGATAATTTCAGATGGGTATTTTGGTATAGGTGTTTCCATAAGATGTGGTTTGTTCGGATTACAATCGTACTAATTCATGTTACGGATGTCGCAAGTAGCAGTATATTTTTTTATTAGGCTTGCCATGTGTGGGAAATAGAATATTTCCAAAATTTGTTGCTTGTTTTTTTTCCAATTTCTATGTGCTCTTTTATGCTCGTCTTTAATGATATTAAATATATTTTCTTCATTGCGAATATCTGTTACGACTCGTTGGGTAATTCTGAAATTATATGAACGGAAGTGTTCTCTATAAATATTCTGCAATGTTTGGATGTAGTTTTCAGGAATTTTGATTCTATTTATAACAAAACTTGACAGTTTTTCCATTAGAATCCTTATAAGCTCAGATCTAGTAATTTCAATAAAACTAATATAATGTCTGTTGAAAATGGGATGCAGTTCTTCATGTGCTGTGACTCCATTTCCTACTGATATTATTAATTAGGGTCAAAAACGTTAATTGGTCCTTCATGCTGTGGTATGAGATCAAAATTATAGTCTTCCGCGCTGTCAGCTGTTGCCAATGATGAAGTATTTTGGTTGTTTTGATCCATTTCAAATGTTGTATCGATTGAAGAATCTTCATGTTCTCTTCCTAGGTTAGATAACAAATTTGCCTCGAGCTTCAGTCTGGATAACGCATCTGCCACTTTATTTGTGCATCCGGGCTTATAAATGAGCTCATAGTTATAATCTGCAAACCGTGATTTCCAACGTTTTAATTTAGCGTTGTTATTGCTGTTGCTCAGGGTAAATGTTAATGGTTGATGGTCGATTAATATCTTAATCTTCTTTGGGCCATATAGGTAGTTGCGTAATTTGTGCAGTGCCCATATAATTGCAAGCATTTCTCTCTCGTTGGTGGCGTAATTTTCTTCTGTTTTATTGAGAAATCTTGATATGAACATTATGGGTCTATCTTTGCCCATTTCACCTTGGGATAGGACGGCTCCTATTGCTTCATTTGAGGCGTCTGTCGTGAGATTAAAATGTTTATCGCAGTCCGGAAATATAAGAAGTTCAGATGATGATAATAATTCCTTTGAATTTCGAAAGACAGTGAACTCCTCTTCTTTAAATCTTATTTTTATCTTCTTGGACTGGTTTGATTTAATTTGAGCATTTTCTCCTCTTGTCAAGTTGATGAGAGGTTTAGCAATTTTTGCTAAAACCCTGATAAAACGTCTGTAATAGAATGCTAATCCTAAGAACGATTTGAGTTGCTTAAAATTTTCGGGAGGGCGGGAAATCTTTGTTGGATCTGGTTTGATTCCTTGACTTGTTATGATATATCCGAGAAATTCGACTTCTTCCTTGAGAAATTCTGTTTTATCAAGATTGACTTTTAGGTTTGCTGTGTTCGTAATCTATTGAATACCTTTTCAATATTGAAGATGTTCTTCCTCGCTTTTACCACCAAAGATGATCACGTCGTCGAAGTATACGTAGCCAATCTTTCCGATATATTCTTTGAGTACATCGTCGATCATGCGTTGGAAGATAACGGGCGCGTTCTTCAGTCCAAAAGGTAATCTCAAAAATTTGTATTTTCCATTTAGTGTGGAAAATGCAGTTTTTGGAATGTCTTTTGATTTCATCCATATCTGGTGAAATCCAGAAGTTAAATCGATAGTGGTGTAAAACTTACAATTTCTCAAACTAGCTATTGTTGAAGTTATATGCGGAATAGGATACGAAACGGAGGTATCCGAAACTGTAACTGTATTTAACCTTTTGAAGTTTATTACAAGTCGATATTTTTTTAAAAATATTTTTTTAAATTTAGCTCTTGTGTTTTCATCCAAGTGGTGATCTCGAATTTCGATGCTCTTGACTTGGAGAAATGGGTTCTCTTTTAGTGGTATTTTTATTCCAGTAGCTATTGAAAGCGTGTGATTTTTTCGGTTGATTACTGATTCGAATTCTTTGAGAGTGTCGTCGTCTATTAGCACTATTTTCTTCGTTATTTCTATATCTCCTCCTGCTGACTTAATTTTGAATGTTTGCTTTTTGGTATTGCGTTTGGTCCTAATTCTGGTTTTATAAAATTCTTGTTTGCACCGGTATCATCAATAATTTAAATTTCGTCGTTTTTTGTAATACAACCGTAATTAGTTTGTAATATAATCTCTAACAGTTTTTGAGATATAAAGAATAGAAAAGTGTGTTATTTTCAATCGCTGTGTTATTTTCAATCACAATAGAAAAAGTATGTTATTTTCAAAAGTGTCTTAACACATTTTGTGTATTATAACACACTTTTATATTCTTTATATCTCAAAATCGGTTAGAGATAGAGAAAAATTTATTAGGTACTTGAGAAGCTGTTTATAATAATATCTGATAATATGCTATAAAAAGTACCCCAAATACAGGGTATTTAAAAAAAAAATTGAGTTTGAAACATAATTTTTTCATTTTAAATCATTTTGAACCTTTATAACTTTGTAACTGTTATAATATTGGAATCATTAATACACAAAAATTAAAGCGGACAACTTACTCTACAAAACGCATCTTTATTATCTACCTATAGCAAGCCGTTCAAAAGTTATAAATATTTTTATGAAGAGTCGCTAAAACATCTTTAACCCCTCATATCTCGAAAAGGGTCCAAAATAGACTTCCCTCCAATACAATTTTTTGGTCCCGACATGCCCGATGATCCATTTCAAGGAAGACAATCGAGTCGGAAACACCCTGTATATAAAAAGAAAGTTTGCAATTTTATCCTAATTCTTCTAAAAAAATTAACTTTCTACTCATATTTTTTTAATGCTATATTGATAAATTGAAGATCTTTATTACCAAATTCTAGGTAAGCAATTTTCATTTTTTTTGGATACAGTTAATAAAAAAAAAACCTTGTATAATAGTTATAACTTATAAGTATAAACTGTAGGTATTTATTTTTAAATTTAAATTGGAAAAATATTTTCTAAAATTTAACTTTAAAGAATTACCTAACTGAATAATATTTTTAAAGAATTAAATTAGTTATTAGTATCTTAATCGCCGTTTTTAATTAATTTAAATAAAATCTTTAAGAAATGTTAAATTGTTGGATTAAACAAGCTTTGACTTTTTCTTTTTCGTTTATTCGAAAAAAAAGAGCCTTTGAGCAGATTATGCATAAGCACCGTATCAATATTGGATTGGCAACCGAAGAAGTATAGTTCCATATGTAAATTACATTTTTCAGAATCATGTAAATAACCCTCATAACCCTCAGAATCATGTAATGATACCAAATGCGGTTCCCAGTATTCTCTCCAATTACCGTGAATTTTTATTTAAAAAGAACAACGAAACATACGATGATGATCTAATTTTAAACTTTTAAAATTTAATTTAAAAAGTTAAAAAAAAAAATTTAAATGGCTGAAATTATTTATACAAAGCTAAAAACAATATACTTTTATATTTGTTTTATAGTTTTTGTTATTTTGTTTTTAATTTGTGGCATTTTTTATTTTTATTTAAAATAATTTTAATGAAAAATATTATTTGTATATATACATATATATTAATATATTTTCCATTTCTTTTGTTCATATTTTAGCTGAAGTAGGCTAGGCCTACCACTTAAAAAAAAATAAGTTAATTCATTGTTTAAATTATTACAATTTTATACTATAAAATATATTCCACATGTATATAAAACTCATATAAATTCAAATTTACTGAACTTATTTATTATTAATTTCAATTGTTATAAAAATGATTTTGCTTGCAATAATTTTTTTGCTCAGTATTGTACGAAGTAAAAGCTCTCTTTAAAACCTTTTAAAAAACTCTTAAATAAAAAAGTAATCGGAAGACAGTTTTTAAAATTAATATTTATCAATGAAAAATATTAAAATTTTTAAAATGTAAAAAAGATGAAATTTTAATACCCCCTTTGGACGAACTTAAAAAAAATTCATAGTTTTTCAGTTATTTTAAGATTTGTAATAGACCCCTATTTTTTCCCATAAGACTACGTGTGTATTTTTCCCATAAGACTACGTTCATATTAAATAAATGAGAGTAAAACTTCATTTAAAAAAAATTTTTTTATTCTTTTTTCGAAAAAATACCCAATTTCACAATTTAGCTTTCAACTCGTAATTTTAACTTAGTATTTAATAAAATTACTTTTTAGTAATTTTTTTCCGCTTGCTTTTTGACATTTATTTATTTATATTAATATTACATATATAAATGCAATGCAATATTATTAAACCATCGGCTACTAAGTCCATTATAGGTTTTTATATTATTATTAGATTATATACTAATATTTATTTTGTTTATATGTATTATATACTATGTATTTAGAAAGTATGTAAGTAAAGTATGTAAGTAAATACATATATACTATGTATTTAGTATGTAAAGAAAAAAACACTTACGACCTAACCACACCACTACGCTACCGAAGCCCCGCTTTTTGACATTTGTAAAAGTAGAATAAGAAGAGAATGATTTTTCAAATTAAAAATTTAAGGCGGGGTTGAAAGTTTTATTTGAAAGCTTTTTAATATAACCTAAAATTTATTAAAAATTATTGTGGGAATGAGACAAGAAATCTTAAATTAATATAGAGTTTTCATGTTTAAAACTTAATTAAAAGTATATCTTAATATAATAAAAGACAATCTCCTGCTGATGCTGCTGCTATTGGCGTGCCCTTTTTTTAAATTTTACAACACAAACATTCACAATATTTCTTACTAATCTTAACAAGAAAAGAGACAAAAAATATGAAAAGAAATGGTTTGAATGTTTGATTCTTAAACGATGCTCTCTACTCTTTATTTTAATTCTACTACATATGTACCAATACCAACGACAATTATAATTTATATAATGAACAATGTAGTGAATTAGTAATGTTCATTTACATACGATATTATGTATAATATTATTAGCAGCACAAACAAATAATTAATAACACAATATTAATTACTAAACAGTAAATACTAAATACTAACAAAGAATTGCGAAAAGCATATGAAGAATGAGCAAATGAAAAAAAGAACAAAGAGAAAAAAATTGTTATTATTTTGTTTTGTTTACAAACAAAAGTAGAGAACAACAAGAGACAACGGAGACAAATTCTTGAGGGACACCAGCATTAATTTTGAATTGGTCAGAAGAATAATCATCGACCAGGACACGAATCGAACGGTTCGAAAGAAAATCTCCAATCCATTTTACAAATACACCACCGAGGCCCATTGCTTTGCATTTAGCAATTAAAGCATCATGCCAAACTCGGTCACAAGCTTTAGAAATATCCAAAGCGACAACATCGGACTCCCCTGAATGGTGGAGGCTGATGTTGAGCCTTTCACGGAGGCATGTCATGAGATCACCTGTTGACCGATGGGTGCGGAACCCATACTGACGATCATGAATTAATCCTTTGTTATGTAGATATTTCAGAAGCTTTCTATTTATTAAATTTTCCATTATTTTGGAGAGGACCGAAGTGATAGCAATAGGGCGGTAGTTTGAGGGATCGCTTTTTCTCCCTTTTTGGGGATGGGATGTATGTGCGCTGTCTTCTACTGGGTAGGATATCTACCCGAAGAGAAGGATAAATGAAAGAGATTGCGCAATGGTTTCGTAATAGTAGAAAAAGTATTTTTTAAAACCGTGGCAGTAATGCCACCCGGACCGGCTGACTTTTTTGTATCCAAATTTTTAAGAGCTTTAAGAACTGGACGAGTTCTGAAAGAAATTCTACCTAAGGAGCAGTTAACCTCGGAAAGAATACATGGTCTTTGTGTTGACTGGGGCAATGTTGAATTGGAGGCGAAATTTTTGGCAAATAAATCTGCTTTTTCTTTGGGATCGGATACAATTTCGTCATTGTTATCAACCAATGGCGGGAACGAAGAATCGCCACTTTTACCGTTAAGGGTCTTAGCAAAGATCCAAAAGGATGTGCTATTTTTAGATAGATGCAAAAGTTGTTTTCTCAACCGTCTGTTGTGCAAGAACTTTTGCTTGTTGATAACTCTCCTACACCAGTTTCTGACCGCGATATAGCTCGCCCTATTAGCTTTAGTCCTATCACTCTTGTGGATTTGAAAAGCTTCTTCCTTTTTAGATATTACATTTGCACAAATGCGATTAAACCAAGATTTGGGTGTCCTTTTAATACTTTTCATAGAGAGAGGTATGTAAGCTCTCATCCCTAGAAGAATTATTTCACTAAACGCATTGGTTGCAAAGTCAACATTTCTGTTGCTAAAGCAGAAATACCAATCAAAAGCTTTAAAAAATTCATTTAAACCTTCCCAGTTAGCATGGCTATAACGTCAAACTATTTTTTTTGGGACAGGTCTTTGACTGATCTGAGTGCTAAGCTCAAAGCTAGTATTAATCAAGCAGTGGTCGGCACAACCAAGAGGAGAGGTAACTGAGACCTTGTATTGTAGTCAGAAACAGGTCCAGGAGATGACCAACCTGGTCTACACGGTCGGGAATTCTAGTGGGATTTTGGACAAGTTGAGTAAGATGGAATAATGAAGCGAAAAGCTCAATTTGTTTCCCAATTAGGTTTTCACTGGGAGAATTGACATTGGAGTAGTGGAGCCAGTTTCTATTATGGATATTGAAATCACCAGCCACAACAATTTCAGATTGGGGATTTAATTCCAAAATTTCATTAATCTAGTTGGTGAGATTTTCGATCTCCGAAATAGATTCCAGTTCACTAGAGTTTGGAGACCTGTATAAGTAACAGAAATGAATAACGTGCCTAGCAACAATAATTTATGTCCAAATGTAGTGGAACATTTGGTTGGAACACTTATATTTGTAGATAACGCTGTAAGCGACATCCTTTCTAACATAAAGAGCGACCCCCTATGAGGCACAAAATGAGAGACAAACGAGTAATTGTCAACGACAAAGTTGTCGTCTTGGCCAACCACCTGGGTCTCACATAATGCTAATATTGCTGGTTTTACTGAATTGAGGTGGCCTTGGACGGCAAGAAAATTTGACTGCAGACCACGAACATTGCAAAAATTTACGCTAAAATTGGCAATGATTAATAGCAACAATGGGTTTGAAAATATATAAATAATGTAATCAGAAAAAAATAAATAAATAAATAAAATATACGAAAACCAAAAGATTCAAGTATTTAAAGAATTTGACAAACGAAGAGTAAATTAAAAAATTAATTGAATTTTAATATTGAGTGCAATGATCAATAAATAATCACTAACTGGCACTTAATTACCAATTAATTAATATTAAAAGATAAACAATACTAATAATTAATAAATAATCAACACCTCAAAGCAACTCAAAGTCAACTACGAGTAATGTAAACGCGATACTTAAATAATGCTTAATGTAAACATAGCAAAATGAGGTAGAAAATTAATAGAATAACAAACAATATAGTCTATCACAAAAAATGTGAATGTATGAAAAGGACGGATATCTATTGCGTGATCATTGACGTGTAGTTCAGCCGCACGTTTGTAAACAAAAACAATATTTGTGATTTAAAAAAAAAAAATTACTATTCGTAAAAATAAAATTAAAATTAAAAAATGGAAATATAAAAATTAAAGTTAAAATATTAATAAAAAAAAATAGAACAATTATATTAAAAATAGTTATGCAGTGTTAGATTATAAGGTAGAAGGAATTATACCAAATTGTGTATATATTCCAAGTGTGCTAAATTTATATATAATATTAATAACCAATTACTAACAAAAAAAAATAAAAAGAAGTTTAGTTTAAGGTACAACAAAAAAAAGAATAAGTTAAGTTTAATTAGTTAATATAAAAAAAAAAAAGAATGTATGAAGTTAATTTTAAGTTTTAAGAAAAAATGCAACAAAATTTTAATGTATATAAATAATTAAAATAGGAATAGTAAAAGGAAAAAAAAAAATGTATATTATATCAAAAATTTACTAAGAAAATTTAAAATTGTTGAGAAATAAAATAAAATAAAAAATATATAAAAATAAATAAAAATATAAAAAAATGATTTTGTACTCTTATTTAATTTGAAAGGAACCATTAACGAAAACGAAAAGCAATATTCAACAAATAATTATTGCATTGGATAAGCGTCGACCATGACAGAAACGG
Source organism: Poecilobothrus nobilitatus (assembly GCA_947095535.1). NCBI lineage: Eukaryota > Metazoa > Arthropoda > Insecta > Diptera > Dolichopodidae > Poecilobothrus > Poecilobothrus nobilitatus. The sequence continues at coordinate 185,695,057 of OX352772.1, forward strand.
CAAAAAATAAAGAAAGAAAAAAAAAAATAATAAGAGAAGAGAATAAGAGAAAAAAGTGCACTTGTCTTATTTATTGTTCCAGATCCGAGATCATAATACTCACAAAAAGAAATTAGAATTATGATAATGAAATATAAGCAAAATAAAAAAAAAAATTAAAAATTAAAAACTAAATTTTATTAAAAACTCTATAAAGACGACCTTTCTCTTCGAGTGTCAAACTTTTAAATTTACTTATACGAACAAAATTTCCAACTTTGTAATTGGCTTTTCGGAATACTTTTAATTTATTGTAGACAGTTTTTAATATCAATTTCTCATTTTGCTTTGTTGGTGGAAGGACCTTTTTAGGTGGAAGTTTAATTGTATGATTTCATAACGGGTTTTCCAATTTGAGTGATATGATTTCTAAGGGACGTTTCGGCCTTTTGAAGTATGTCATTATCGGTCTTTTTTTTTTCATTGTATTCAGTAATGTTTACAACTTCATCATGGACCACCGTAAACGTCGTGAATTTGCTAATTTTGTCTTGGAACAACTTGAAAACGATAACAATTTTTTTAAGAAAATCATCTTCTCAGATGAGGCTCACTTTCATCTGAATGGTGCGGTAAATAGACAAAACTGTCGATTCCGGTGCGAAGCACGTTCAACAACCGAATTATTGCGAGAAAAGTTTGGAGATTCGATTATTTCAAGAAATTGTGACATTTAATGGTCTCCAAGAAGTTATGATTTAACACCATTAGACTATTTCTTGTGGGGTTATTTGTAGTCATTGGTCTTTAGCAATAAACCAGACTCTCTTCAAGCTTTAGAAATCAATATTGAACGTACTATTCATGACATACGATTTGATTTAGTGGAAAAAGCGCTCGAAAATCGAATTCGTTCCTGGAAAAGAGGTGGAAGCCATTTGAATGACGTTTTATTCAGAACTTAATTGTATCGATTGTACTTCACATTGAATAAAAAACATTTGAATTTTGTTAACAATTAATGTGTTTTTTTTTAAAAACAAATCATAATTCTCAACTCAAATTGGAAAACTCTGTATTTTTCTATTAGCAGTGGTAGAATAGATAACCATATATGTGCCTTGTAAACTAAATTGTTTGTGTTTTTTAGGGCACATTGTTTTTTTTAGGGTACGATTGAAACGTTCTACAATTGATGCTTTCAGTTGTGAATATGCATGATAATGGCTGATTTTATTTTTCCTCATTAGATTTGAAATTTTGTTGAAAAATTCCGTATCTTGATCAGATTGTAATTTTTTTGGTGTTTTACCAGTACGCTTAAAAATTGTTTTCATTGCAATTACTTAAAACATTATCAGCGCTCTTATTTTTAACCGATTCAGCATACGTAAATTTTGAAAATGTATCTATAATTGTAAATAAATATTTATATCCCTTAATAAATTTTGCATATGGAATCATTTCAACCAAATCAATTTGCGAAGTATCATTTAAATCCTTTTGAATAAATTTTCTTCGTGTAAATTTCTGACACAACTTGTAACCTCGACGTTATTCTTGTACCATGTAATTAAATTTTGCAAAGTGATTCTATAATTTTCTATTGTATAAGATTCACATGTGTCTGGTCCAGAAGTGGAATTATCCTATGCCCATGGACAAAGGACAAAATGAGTACTATAAATTGAAGTGCACTTATTTACTCCAGAACAATTTTTAATGTGTTAATATAGATGTAATATTAGTTTCTTATGATCATCTAATAAGACGGAGGAATAAATATTTAAGAACTCCTCTACTTCCATGTTTGCCGCTCTTACATATATTATTTCTCAATTGTATTTTAAATTCAGTTTCTTATCAGACACATATCAAAAATGATTAATTTTATTCATCCATTTACAATGATGATCGTCAAGCAGGACCATCTGGATGTGGAAAAATAACATTTGTGTGTAATTTAATTGAAAATATTAACAGGTTGATTTACCCGAAAGTTGAAACAATAAAATGGTGTAATCCAGAAATTTCTTCCGAAAAATATAGATTTTCCTGATATAGACTTTTATATTAGTATTCCGAAAGAGTTTAGTGGGAATGAAAATAAACCTGCTTTAATTGTTTTAGATGATTTAATGTTAGATTCTGCGACTAAACAGGTATGTGAGCTATTTGCTAAAGATTCGCACCATCGTAATTTATCAATTGTATTGTTAACGCAAAACGTTTTTCATCAGGGGAAATTCTCAAGAGATATTTCATTAAATTGTAAATATTTAATGCTTTTCAAAACCCCTCGAGACAAATCACAGAGTTTTCTAGATTTGGTTGCTAGACAACTATATCCGGAAAATATAAAGGGTTTCTGGAGAGTATACAATGAGTCAACATCAAAACCACATGGTTATATTGTGGCTGGAAATAAATCGTAAATGTCTTGTGTTAAAGATTAACTATTTATTTCGTATTAGAACTAATATTTTTTCTAAAGAATATTGCATATGTTTCTGTGATACGGATGATTTGAACAACAGCTGTCAAAAGTATGAAACGATTGAAGAAAAACCAACATATATTACATATACTAGAAAAGTACAACAAGGAGAAATTTCGTGAAAATATTCTTAAATATTGTGATGATGATATTATAAGAAACTATTGCTGAAATTGTAATCAATATATTAAGTGGTAATAATAAAATATCACCAGCACAAAACATAAAAAGCAATTAAGATTTCTAGCCTGTGCGAACAAAACTTTAAAAGGCAAACAAAAAATATTAACTCATAGTTATAATGTTAAAACATTATTAACTTCAACGGAAAAAAAATATAAAAAATTTCAAAACAAAATTGCCCGAACTATTCAAATTAGCTGTTGCTAATGATAAAGATTAATTGAATGGAATGCAATGGTGATGATTTATTCAGATAGAGTTCAATCATCTGTTTTTTGGAAGTAGTAAAGTGCGTGCATTGAGAGCAATTAACATAGAAAATTTTAGAATACCTATAAATATTGAGTTTGAAAATATCCATTCCATACCTATAGAAAGAAATATTTTTGAAACTATAGCGATTAAACTTCAACATAGCTTCTATCCAACAAAAATTGTTTTACGCTTTGAAAAGCATTGATTGCTAAAAACAATATAAATATTACTATTCAAATATGATATCTTATCAAACATGGAACGAGCTTACGTGAGATGTTATTTGGGAGACCCCCACGACATTGGACCTCTATTACAATTTTACCCAGTTATACAGAGATACCGCGGTTCTGGAAATATATTTGGCCGTTTAATTCGTTACTTGAAACCAGTTTTTACATCAAGTTGGGAATTAATTAAAAAAGAGACTGCAAACACAAGTAAAAATATTTTAAATGATATAGCATCTGGTGCAAACATAAAAGGAGCTGTAATTGATCACAGCAAAGGCGGTATAAAAAATTTACGGAAATCAGTAGTTAACCAGCTGCATTCGATGTATGGTGGAAGACGAAGAGCTATAAAAAGACGAGCAGTTTCTAAAAAGACATATTTGAAGTCGAAACGACGAAAAAAGCAAAGTAAAACCTCCGCTATATTCAATTAAAAATGGAATGTATGATCTTTTAGCATCATTAACCGTACAAACAAGTATTTTGCATTCCGAAAAGGTAGCATCCTTTAGCTTCTTTAGAGGCATCGCCGTCAACCATTGAATTTATTCCGTTTGGAAATGGAGACACATATCGAGATTTATACTCAACCTACATCAAATTTAAAGTTCAAATATTAAAAAAGAGGGATCAGTTTGGAGTGCAAATGATAAAGCAGGACCCAGAACTGATGCAAAAGCAACCCCGCAGCCCGGTGTTGTGAATAATTTATTACACTCTTTAATTAAACAATGTAATGAAATTCTAACCGGAAAACTTCACTCCTTCAGACTCCTTATACCATTATAAAGCATATTTAACTACTTTACTAAATTTTGGTACATATTCCAGTCAAACACATCTGGAAGCATCTGGTTGAAAATTGGATAAACCGAATATAAATGAATTTAACAATTCTGGTTCTAAATAAAGACAAAAATTATACAACATTTTTACAATCGTAGAATTAATAGGAAAATTACATGTAGATTTCTTTAACATTCCCAAATTACTTTTAAATAAAGTAACTCAAGTACGGATACAGATACAAGTCAGAGTTTATTAAACCGGGGAGTAGTAAAGGAAACAAGACTGAGTTCTTCACTAACTTCAACATTAACATGTATTTTGTTTGCAGAACTCGATGCCAATATCGAAATTGATAAAAATCGTAACGTCTACGTAAACATATAAAAGATAGTTTAGTGAACTATTTTTATTCATTTGAAAATGGCGTGTATGATAAAAGAAAAATGTGAAACTATTGTAAAAGAATTAAAGTGTAAATTCCCAATTAGAGATTTTAAAAGAACAGAGCTCAGAAATTACTCTATTGGGCATATGGACAACGATAAAACAACTAATAATTTAATAAATTCACTTGAAAAATTCGATATAGTGTTAACAAATGGAAAACTTAAAGTTGATTTTTTAACAGCATACATTAGTGGAAATACTCGACAAATTGATATTTCTTATTTACATTTCTGATGACGAAAGCGCTGAAATGTAGTAGTGCGACACGTAAATTGAGCACAGTTTTTGCTGTTGACCAAATACCAAAAAATATTTCTGAACCTGGTATTTTAGTAATAAATACCGACACTTCTGCTAAAAAAGGAACACATTTGCTGGCAATTTTCGTGCCGGTTCAACTGTTCAAGGCTGTGTAGAATATTTTGATTCATTTGGAAATCCACCATTGAGGTTTTGCAATTTCTACAAAATCAATCAAAATGTTTTGTTTTCAACAATAAGCATTTACAAACCGTTTTAAAACCATCGTTCTAAAACCATCAACAAGTTAAGTAACGGTAACGCGCATTTCACTTTTTAAATTTTTTTCTAAATAAAGAACTTAAATACATAATTAAATTTTTTTTTCTGTTTGTTTTATTCCTTTTTTTTAATTATATGATTAACTGACTTTAAATTTAAATATTAACTTATCATAAAAATATGTAAAAAGTGCTGACTTTCAGAATTTAATATTTTTATTTTTTTTACTTTTGGATTAATAAAAATTATAAAGATTGTGAATCATTAGGCACATTTTATTTTTTTATTTTTATACTGTTGTTGCTTACATATCATATTTCTATTTCGGTCATTTAAGTTTGTTTTTAATATTAACGGTACAATTTCAAAGCTGATCTATAATATTTAATTTTAACATTATTTAAATTTGCTTCATTTAAAAAAGAAATTTAAAAAAAAAAGAAAAAAAAAATGTATAATCGAATTAATAAAAATCAACATAAATTCAGTGCGTACTCTGTACTATTACAGATTCCAAAACTGAAGTTATTGTTTGTAATGCGATCTGTAAAAGAAAGTTTCATGAGGTTTGCATTAATGCCCCTAACCGATTGCAATCATGCTCCTTGTTCATCTCATATCATTTCGTTTGCCACAGTTTCTTGGATTTTAACCAGCCGACTAAAATATTTAAAGACAAATTGATGAGTTGCTTGAAAGATGTCATGAATGAATGTAACCGTTCCTCGACTTGTTGTGTTTTAACGATTTGGCTAAAAGCCATGGTAATTTTAATCAAACGCTTTCCAGTTTCCTGCCTGGCAGTGAAAAACATATTTTTTTTTTTTTCCTAAGGGAGGTGGGAATCTTCCAAAGACACCAAGAATTTCCCCTTAGTAGTGTCAGATTCTTACTGACTAAACCCACCTCCCCCTTTAGCCAATATAGTGGGATGAAACCCTTACCTGCGAACGCAGTATATTGGCTAGGGAGTAGGGATAGGAAAGGATAGGAAAATGGATAAGGAAACATTGAATTGGGAGTGGGACTGTAAGGAAACAATGAATCCGTCTATTATTATTATTTTGCTAACAGTGACTAAAGCCGTCACAACAGTTACAACATGTAGTAGTAGTATATATATTACTACATGAGGTAATTATTAAAGGCAACCCCCCACTGTCACTGTAGTGGCTGTTATTATTGATATTAATATTCTTATTAATATTCTTATTAATATTATTATTATTTTACTACAGAGTCAGTGCCATCAGTGGATTAAAACGTGCAGCAGTATATAACACCTTACTTGCATGTTATAACCAAATATAGCCCCACTGTAGTAGCTATTATTATTATTACTATTATTATTATTATAATTATTGTTATATTATTATTGTACTATTTATTATACTATTTAATTATTGTACTATTATTATTATTATTAATTATTATTATTATTATTACTATTATTATTTTACCACAGAGTCAGCGCCATCAGTGGATTACAACGTGCGGCAGTATATAACACCTTACTTGCATGATATAACCAAAGATGGCTCTACTGTAGCAGCTATTATTATTACTATTATTATTATTATAGTTATTGCAGAGACTACATAGAGATGTACAAATTCATACAAAAATTTGTACTAATTTTTTTTCAAACGGGCCAGCTAAAACTGGCTAGTTTTAAAAATCTTAAAGCACAGAAATATTTAGTTTGTGTCATAGCTAAAATAATTTAGCGAAAACCAGAATCTTCTGTAAAATCTGGTGTAAAATGATCATTCATATATTTTATGCATTTTCAAAATTTTTTTATCCTTGTGATTATTAAACTTTTTAAAGCAAAGCGATGACAAAATAACTTTTAAAATAGAAAAATAAGGCAAAAATGGGAAAATGTATTTGAGAAAATATATATTTAATATGTCGAGTAGAAACGTAAATTTTCAATATGATAAAGAAGACATTCTAAATATCACTTTACAAAAAATATGGAACATTTAGCTAAATATTTCATATAGAAAAAAATTAAATAAAAATAGATTATTTTATAATGTTGACTTTTCTAAAAACAACAAGAAAAAACATTTCAAGGTTATCATTCATATGCATTCAGTATTTCACTACTACAAGCAGAATTTTTTGAATGTATCAAATGGTATATCGTATATTATATGGTATCAGATGGGATGAATGTTATCTATTTTATGAAAATCATCTGATTTAACTGCATTATTTATTTAACTAAATTTAACTGATTTAATATACAGTATCCAGCAAAAGTAATGGTAATTTAAAAAAATATATATAGAAAAGCAATAAAATAATATAGGCGTTCGAATTTTTTCTAATAATATTTTTAACTTTATAACTTCAGGGAAAAACAAACAAACAAAGTAACAAAATTTTTTGTATTATGATTTTATTTTATTTTTTGATCTCATGACTCATATTGTTATATTGATAACAGTATACCTACATATATATGTGGGTATTTTTTGAAGATAATATAATATACCTATCAAATAAAAATAACTGAAATAAAAAATAATGCTTTAAAATTCTTCTAAACATTTTTTTAATTAAAAATTATACCAATTAGAAAAGTGGCATGACATTTGCTGGATACTGTACATATTCATAAAAATTATCAAATCATATCAAATTGGAACATAATTACATTTACACAAAACAAAATATAAATATGTATTGATTTTTGAATCATATTGAAATACATATATAAAAAGTGCCGATAGTATTTATGTGTATTTCTATTTATATTTAATTTTGATTCACACACAGTTTCACAATTTAATAAGCATGTAGGCAAGCTGGTTCAAGTAATATAAATGCATAATATGGCATAATGCATATATAATATAAAAATTATATTAGATACTGATCAGATTATGTATATCATAATATGTCATTTGATATCATATGATCATATTCATATATGTATGTTACTTGTTACTTCTATCATCCATACCATCATACGAAAGTTCATTTATGTACATATATGAAAAAAAAAAATATCCGAGACCAAAACTTGCTTTAAGAAACTTTAAAAAAAAAAGTTGAAAAATGAGACTAAATTTCAAAATCGATATTGTAGCGACATCTAAACTTTTTTGTTGCCATTTGGACATCTCTATGTAGTCTCTGGTTATTGTTTTATTACTATTACTATTATTATTATTATAATTATTATTACTAATATTATTATTATTATTATTACTATTATTATTATTACTATTATTATTATTGTTATTATTTTACTACATAGTCAGCGCTATCCGTGAATTACAACATGCATCAGTATATAACACCTTACTTGCATGATATAACCAAAGATGGCTCCACTGTAGCAGCTATTATTATTATTATTAATATTATTATTAATGTTATTATTACTACTATTAATTATACGATATACATTATTACGATATAAAAGTACTACATATTTTTTATTTATGACCTGACCGGTGTTTGAACCCAAGACACTTCGATTGAAAGGTTGGCGACTTAACAACTGCGCCATGAGTCAGATTAATATAAAAGAAGATTTTACTAATCTTTTTAATGACTTAAAAAGTGAACTTCTCTTAGCAACATCAAATAAGGTGGGTGGCATTCGTGATGATATTATCTTTATATATGAAATTATCAAGCAGTACTACGCACAGATCGGATTCTGTACCAGAGAAAAAACTTATTGCAACTAAGAAACGCGATGTACCGCCTACTTCAATAAGGGAAATGAAATCTGGTTCTACTAATTTTTATACTATCAAGGCAAACTCGAAACCAGAAAAAAAACTCAAAAAAGTTTTGCTACTTCCTACCTCAACAAGACATACAAAGTCCAGGTCTACTAGTGACAGTCATCTGCTTTATTTTTCAAAATTTCCAGCGAGATGAAATACAAAAAGTATTAGTAAGTTGTTAAATTATAAATTTAATTGTAGTAATACTCACGTTACAAACATTACAGCTAAAATTTTTAAATATCAACTCAAATACAAATCTTTCAAAGTTATGGTACCTAAAGTTATGGTATCTAAAGTTAATATAATAATGAACACAAAAAATTGGGGTACCTTAATTCAAAATTTTATCCAAAAAGGCACTCCCAATAGAAACTAAATTCACACCATCAAAACAGAAAAAGTCTCTTCTTTTAAATCCTTTTGCTACTTCCTCTAATAAAGCAAAAAGCGCTCAGACATTATCAAACACACAACACAATAACACTGATTCTATTTTATCTAATGACAATTTTACTTCACGTAAATTACCTCGTTATGAAAAGCACTGTTTACTTCCCACATTCAATAAATTTACTAATTTCTCAAGTCAATCTCTCACATTACCAATTAATACAGATAATGATGATAACGACAATATCGATGATAATTGTATTAATGTTGTTAATAGTATTAGTAATAATTACAGCAATAATAATGATAACAATAACGGTCGTAGAGTAGAAAACCATTTATATGTGCCTTGTAAACTAAATAGTTTTCACATTGTGTTTTTTAGAGTACGATTGAAACGTTCTACAATTGATGCTTTTAGTTTTGAATATGTATGATAATGGTTGATTTTATTTTTCCTCATTAAATTTTGAAATTTTTTGTTGAAAAATTCCGTATCTTGATCAGATTGTAAATTTTTTGGTTTTTTAGCAGTACGCTTAAAAATTGTTTTCATTGCAATTACATTGTTTTAATTATCAGCACTCTTATTTTTAACCGGTTCAGCATACGCAAATTTCGAAAATGTATCTATAACTGTAAATAAATATTTATATCCCTTATTAAATTTTACATATGGAATCATTTCAACCAAATCAATTTGCCAAGTATCATTTAAATCCTTTTGAATAAATTTTCTTCGTGTAAATTTCCTCCTAGCACCTCTATAAATTTCTGATACAACTTCTAACCTCGACATTATTCTTGTATCATGTAATTAAATTTTGCAAAGTGATTCTATAATTTTCTATTGTATGAGATTCACATGTGTCTGGTCCAGAAGTAGAATTATCCTATGCCCATGGACAAAGGGCAAATTGAGTACTATAAATTGCAGTGTACTTATTTACTCCAGAATAATTTTTAATGTGTTTATATAGATGTACTATTAGTTTCTTATGATCATCTAATAAGACGGAAGAATAAATATTTAAGAACTCCCTATATTTCCATAATTCAAATTGACTGTACTAAGAATATGTTTGCCGTTTATAATCATGTCTATTCCACTAAACGTTACTATCGGAATTCTCCGCTGTATGTCAAAAATTGGTATTCTGCTAAACGCCACGCGATGATGTGTCCGCAGTTTTGCTGAATACGTTTTTTGTGTATTCTTGTAAACGCGATGTCAAGTTTTCCATACATTTCATAGAAATATTTCTCCGCAATAGTTGAGTCGCGGGAAAAATAATAAAATGTAAGTTAAACATAAAATTTAATAAAAACTTATATTTTTTTGTTGAAATACTTTTTTAAAAAAAAAATAGTTTTAAATTTTAATTTTAAAGGTCCAAAACAAATCAAGAGCAGTATAAATATTTATTAAGTTTTATAAAAAAAACTTCCGGACATAGCAAAAGGCTTTACAAGACTTTTTTTTTTCTGTTGGTACAGAATTTGTGCGCACAACGGGTTCTACTTCAGATTTTATTTTGTCCAAAACATAGTTGAATGACTCCTTATTCAACCTAAAACTTTTCTGAAAACTACATAAAGTAGGTAAATGTTAGCCAAAAAAGATAAACAATTAAATTTTGTAGCTTACTCTTTATCCGATAATTCCATTAAATTTGAGGAATCTCTCAAAATTCTTCTTTTTTATATTGATTTTTGCAGTTTCATTTTCTACAGCGAAAAAAAAACCAAAACTATCCATTTTTATTTGTTTAGCTCAGGCAATTCAGCGCGGAACAAATAAAATTTTCGCGTTTAGCTGAACATAATTTTTCTCCGTAGCTGCTTGGCGTACACGTTCCGCCGTTTAGTAAAATAGATATGATTATCTCTCAATTTTATTTTAAATTTAGTTTCTTATCAGACACAGTTGTTAAAATTTATAAGGCTAATTACTATATTATATTTAGCTGTACTTTATAGATCACCGAAATATTTAAACTGTAATGATGAGTTTTTTAGACATTTTATTTTTTATGTAAATGAACTTAATGAATTTAATCAGAAAGTGGTAATAACTGGTGACTTTAATATTAACTGGTTAGTTAATAATAGTGTTAAAAATGAAATAGCAGAAATCATATGTGACGGTGGTTTAAAACAAAATGTAGATGAATTTACTAGAATTTCTGAAAGCTCTAGGACTCTAATTGACTATGTTTTAGTGAATGATCAATATAAAATTAGTGCTAAAGTTGATGATTGCTTAAAAATCAGTGATCATGAAACTATATTGATTGATGTTAATGTAAAATCAAACACAAAAAAAGAGCCAAATCCAAAATCTATGTGGAAATCAATAAAAAAACTTGTATTAAAGAAATCAAGAAGTGAAATAAAAAAAGTCATTTTTGATAATAAAATTTGTAAGAGTAATATTGAAATTTCTAATATATTTAATAATTACTTTATTAATAGTGTTGATTGGGTTAATAGATCTATAATATAATAGATCTATCCTCTATTTTCTTAATTGAAAATAGAAATGCTCAGTTTAAATTTAAGCAATGTACATTACATGATTAAAAATTAGTAGTAAAAACAATTAATAAAAAGAATGATATGAATTTTTGTAATGTTCAAATGATTTGTGATAATATTGATCTTATTGGTGATAATCTTTTGTCAATTGTAAATGACTCGTTACGATCTGGAGGTTTTTCTGAATGTTTGAAGCAATCAATCGTAGTGCCTGTTGAAAAAGTAAAAAACACAGTTCAATACAATGAGTTTGTATAAATATGTCTCCAATTTTAGCTAAAATAATTGAAAAAGTAGTGTGCAACCAACTAGAAAACTTCTTTGAAAAAAATGGTTTGATATCTAAAAATCAATCTGGATTTCGCAAAAACCACAGTTGTAAATCATTATCAAACTTATCGTCTAAACGTTTTTCTTGATCTACAGCCTGCATTTGAAACATAAATTGCATAAATTGAATAAGTATGGTATTTTCTACACTGAACTAAGCTGGTTTGAGTCCTATTTTACTAATCGCACCCAAAGAACAAGAGTTGATAAAGCAGTGTCAGATACAATTAATGTTCCTTTTGGTGTACCACAGGGTACAATATTAGGCGTATTGTTATTTTTAATTTACATAAATGACATTGAGAAAGTCGTAAGGTTAGGTAATTTAGCTTTATTTGCAGATGATGCTTTGATATATACCGTAGGTAATTCAGTTGATGAATGTGTTGTAAAACTTAATGAAGATTTGGAAACATTTAATTATTGTCTTATAAGCAATAAATTAAAATTTAAGAAAACTAAATGTATGATAGTTAATAGTAACTTAAATGGAGAAATTAAAATTGATGGAGTAGCAATACATGTAATGAATTGAATGAAATAAAATATTTAGGTGTAGTTATATATAATAAGTTAAATTTCAAGCCGCATTTAGATAATATATGTAAGAAAATTAGTAAAAAATTAGGATTCTTTTCAAAAATTAGAAAAAATTTATCAGTAATAAGTACAATAAAAATATTTAATATAATGATAAGACCACATTTTGAATACTGTTCTTCAATACTTTACACGATGAATTCTGAAATGTGAAATAGATCACAAAGATTTCAAAATAAAGGCATGAGAATTATTTTAAAATTCAGTAGATACACTTCTAAGTCTTTTCTGTTAAGTACACTGAAGTGGTTGAGTGTAACTCAAAGAATTAAAATGAATGTTTTAATAACAGTATTTAAAATAAAAACAAAATGATGCCGCATTATTTAACAAATAAGCTAATTTATCTTGAAAATAGTTATAATTATTTTTTAAGGAATATTTTAGACTTCATGGTTGAATTTATTTAAAAAAAGCAAAACGCAAAATATGATTATGTATAACGGCTTAAAATTATTCAATGAGTTACCATTAAATTTAAAATGTGAACAAAATTTTAAAATGTTTAAAAAAAATTTAAATGAATATATTAAAGTAACCTTTGTTTGCGAATTTAATTTGGATTTTATGTAGTAATAAATATTTGGTTTATATAAAAAAACAAATTTTTTATTAGTTAATAAATTAAATCATGAATTGATGTACTGAATAGTAAAAAATTACTAACTAAATAAATAAAATGATAATAATTCCATTTGGATGATTGGAAGTTTATTTTTTTGGCAACGCTTATTAAAAATGTAACTCCTAATCTAGGATTTATTCGAAACCAGGTTTTGAAAGAAGTTTTTAATGAAGTTTTGACATACATCTATAATTCAACAAATCATGATGATGTAACATTTCAAACAACTATCCTTCTAAAAATACTCTAGATAAGGACGTACTAAAGAAGTAAATAGAGATTTAAGAGTGTATGGATCATTGAATTCTTTAGGTCATCTTTTAATGAAACCTAACATAGAATTTGCTTTATTAATAATATTGTTATAATTGTTGATAAACGAAAGTTTATTATCAAAGAGAACGCCCATGTAACTGAACAATGAATGTTTATCAATCAATGCACCTTTAAAGTGGTAATTTATTAAAATGGGGTGTAGATTGCGAATGTATGAAACTGAAGCACATTTACCAACATTTAAGCTTAAATTATTAAAAGTACACCAGTTCCAGAAGTCGTTTCAATCTCCTTGAAGAAGTAGAGAGTCCCTGATATAAGAAATGGTTCTGAAAATTTTCATATCATCAGCGTATATAATAATTTTACAATGCTTAATAATTGGCGTTACATCAACGACCGACATAATAAAGAGAAGAGGACCTAGATGGCTTCCATAAAACCAGAGTTAGAAAAGAAGAAATCGGAAATCGCATCCCTAAATTTAACTTTGTAGCTTCTATTAATTAGGTAAGATTCAAACCATTTTAAGAGAAAATGGGCAAATCTTAAATTGTTAAGTTTTAATAGAATAACACTATATGGGAGAATATCAAATGCCTTACTTAAATCGTATAAATGACATCTGTTTGAGCACCCATCTCCATAGTGTTTCAAAAACATGAAGTCGACTCTACTAATTTTGTAACTGTGGATCTACATTTTAGGAAACTGTGTTGGTTGGGAGAAATTAAGTTAACACAGATTCGACACAGTTAACATAATTCGTAGATATGGTCATACACCAAGAGTTAAAAGAATTTAGGAATATTTGTAAGCTTAGCAATAGGGCGATAATAGGTAATGTCGCTTTTGGAACTTTTTTTGTGGACGGGTTTAAAGAAAGATGATTTCCACAAATTAGGACAAACACCCAATTTTAGTGACCAATTGAATAAAATAGTCAATGGTAAGGTAAGAGAATTGGAACTTCGTCCACTAAGAGATTCAGATCAGAAAGGGGAATAGTAGAATGCGCATTCAAATAGTTATATTTTTCCTCATCTGCTAGGAGAACATTAGGGGCATAAGAGCTTGAAAAGAAAGTTTTAAAGAAATCAACCATTAAGCGTAGATTATTCGAGGTTTTGCCATTAAAAGACAAATAATTTGCATACTCATCTGATTTCCTTTTAGAGTTAACAAAATTTCAAAACATTTTAGGATTGTTGCAGATATTTTAGGATTGTTAAATAATATAATTATTTAATAGGTTAATTAGTAATTTAATTACAACAAATTTTTTTCCTTTTTTTTTTTCTTTCTTTTTTATGGTGTTTAATTTTAAATATAATTAAGTTTAATTTTAACTTGTTAGTTTATTTATTAATTTATGAATTTATTTAGGAATTTATTAGTATATATATTTAATTTTAATTGTCGTCAAACAACAGCAATAAACAACAAAACAAAATAAGTGCTTCAGAGTATTGTTCTCTTTTTAATGTTCAATTTAAATTTCGCACTCCAGTAAAACTATTGAGATTATGATATTATACAATTATGTAAAGCGTGTAAAAAATTTAAATTGAAAAAAAAGCCTTGTAAAATTTTAAAACAATAAAAAATGGAAGGATTTTTAATTCACTAGGCACAAAAGAAGAAAAAGAAAAATAAAAGCTGTTTATTTTTTATGTGCACAAAATAGTTTCTTTTATAAATTTTTCACAAAAATGTTCAAATTTAAAATGTTAATTATTATATTAAACAAAATAAAATTTTCGTGACAGTTCAATTCAATGCTGTGTAGAATATTTTGATTCATTTGGAAATCCACCATTCCACATTGAGATTCTGCAATTTCTACAAAATCAATCAAAATGTTTTGTTTTGAACAATAAGCGTTTACAAACCGTTCTAAAACCATCAACAAGTTCATTCGTTCTAAAACCATCAACAAGTTAAGTACGAGCATTATACATTTTAATTTTTTTTCTTAATAAATAACTTAAACATATACATAATTATTCATTTTTTTTAATTACATGATTAACTAACTTTATATTTAAATATTAACTTATCATAAAAATATTTTATTTTAATTTTTTATTTTTTTTTATTTTTATTTTATTTGGATTAATAAAAATTATAAAGATTGTGAATCATTCTTCAAATTTTTTTTTCTATTTTTATATTGTTGTTGCTTACATATCATATTTCTATTAGGGTCACTTAAGTTTGTCTTTAATATTAAATGTATAATTTCAAAACTGATCTATAATATTTGAATTTAACATTATTCGATTTTAATATATTTAAAAAAAAATTCGCATTAATGCCCCTAGAGGCTGGCAATCGACGACATGTTCATCTCGTGTCATTTCGTTTGCGACAGTTGGTTAGATTTGAACCAGCCGACTAAAATATTTAAAATAAGTTGATGGATATCATGAATGAATGTTCCTGAAAAGTTCCTCGACCAAAGCAGTTCATGCGTTAAAAATTAACTACTTGTGTTTTAACGATTTGGCCATGATAATTTTAATCAAACGCTTTCCACTTTCCTGCCTGGCCGTGAAAAACATATAAAATATTTTACAGATCTTTTTAATGACTTGAAAAGTGAACTTCTCGTAGCAACATCAAATGAGCTAGATGGCATTCGTGATGGTATTAACAATCTTAAAGACGATTTAAACCGCATAAAATTATCCCTTCATACTATGGGAATAAAGGAACAATTACCAAATTACAATAAGAAGGAAATTCAGTGCGAGCCAATTAACAATAAATCTTTATATATGAAATTATTGCAACTAAGAAACTCGATTTACCGCCTACTTCAACAAGGGAAATGAAATTCGGTTCTACTAATTTTTATACTATCAAGGCAAACTCGAAAACATGAAAAAAAACTCGAAAAAAGTTTTGCTACTTCCTACCTTAACAAGGCATACAAAGTCCAGCTCTACTAATGACAGTCATCTGCTTTATTTTTCAAAATTTCCAGCGAGATCAAATACAAAAAGTATTAGTAAGTTGTTAATTAATTAATTTAATTGTAGTAATACTCACGTTATAAACATTACACCTAAAATTTTTAAATACCGACCCAAATACAAATCTTTCAAAGTTATGGTACCGAAATCTAAAGTTAATATAATAATGAACACCAAAAATTGGGGTAAAGGTACTTTAATTCAAAATTTTATCCAAAATGGCACTCCCGATAAAAACCTTTTGCTACTTCCTCTAATAAAGCAAATGTCCATAATCAGATATTATCAAACAGACAACACAATAACACTGATTCTATTTTATCTAATGACAATTTTAGTTTACGTAAATTACTTCGTTATCAAAAGCACTGTTTACTTCCCACATTCAATAAATTCACTAATTTCTCAAGTTAATCTCTCACATTACCAATTAATACAGGTAATGATCATAATGACAATATCGACGAGAAAAATTGTATTAATGTTGTTAATAGTATTTGTAATGAAAAAAGTTCTTTACTTGTTAAGAGTTTATTATGAACTGCCCTTATTGATAATCTCTTACATGTAAATTACTGTATTAATCATGTCATTATAATACAATTATAATATGCATGGGGTCTGTAGGTACGTATCACTACATCTCCCCGTTTAACAAATTATAGGAAATTAATTCAAATACTTATAATAATAAATTTCTTACACATTATATAAAAATGACAAAATTAAGTTAGGTATAATAAATTCAAGCAATTAATTTAAGGTCATTCAAATAACAGTTATTAAGACATATTATGTATGCATGTTTAGCGTAGCGTTCACTAAAACCGTTTGACTGCGGATAATGTGGACTGGATGTGCTAATTGTAATGTCTAAATCTTTAGCAAAATTTTGGAATTCATAGGATGAAAAAGGCATGTTATCAGCAATTATTTCTTTCGGTATGCCGTATATTGAAAAACATATTTCTAAGTATTTAATAATTGATTTAGCAGTTTTGGAGTTTAAGGAAATTAAGTCAATATATGTATTTCCAAAAGTAGTCACCAATGACTAAATAATTTTTACCATCTACTTCGGCTATGTCCATGCCAAACGGAATCGCGGGTACTGAGTGATTTAGCAATGGTTCCCTAATGTTACTAGAGCGATACTTCTGACATATATTACATTTAACTACCATTTTTTCAATATCTTCATTCAATCCTGGCCAGTAAACCAAAAAACGCGCCTTTTGTTTTGTTTTTTAAATTCCTGAATGCGATAAGTGCAACGATTTTAGTATGTCTGATTTAAGATTTTCGAATCGAGAAAGAGAATAAGGACTCTTTCATCGAAAAAAATCAAGTCATTTTCAATGAAAAGATTATTTCTAATGTTCCAAAAGGTTTTTATTATTTCACGTAAATTTTTTTTTTGCGTTGGCCAACAATTTAAAATTGTGTCTTTAACCCATTAGCGCCCACTGTACCAATTTTGGCACGGTTATATAAAATATTCTCCTGCCCTCTATGATAAATATTTTTCAAAACCACTGTCAGTTAATTATTTCTACGTGTGTTGTTTACAAAATATATTCCGGGAATTGCCAAATTATTGTTTTCGGCTAAACTGTACGCTTATGTTTTTTCTAAAGTTTTGATTTTTGCAGTTGTGCTGTGTTAGTTAGTAGAAAGTGTTTGTAAAACTAAGATCTAATAGATATTTTTTTTTAAAAAGCGTTTTGTTATAAAATTAAATATTGAAAATAATTAAAAATAACAGTATGAAGTGAAGTAACGTTTCATTTGGTAAGTTTTTTATTAGTTTTACTTTAGTGTGCCAATTTTGGTACAATGGGTTCATAAACGAAAATTATATAGTCATTATGTATTTTTCTTCTCTAGCAAAATAAATCATTTTTATTATGGCTGAACAACGTTTTACAAGTTCAAATAACTTTAGAGGGTTACAAGAATTTATTGATACTTTTTTCGATGATGATTTAGAAGAATTAGATTGTGTTATTATACCACCAGACCCACATATTTTGACAGATGAAGAAGATTTTGATGATGACGATCTGAATAGATTCGATTTACCCCAAGATGTTGTAGGAACTTTGGAAATATTTGACCAAAATGAATGTTTTGACAGTAGTGACGATGAAACTTTAGCTGCAAAAAGAATTAGGTTACATAAATACACCAACCGACAAAAACCTCAAAACCAAGATTGGGGGAAATGTTCTCCTACCTACACAAAATTTGTTAGTAATACTGAAACACTTTCTGTTGTTGAAGAGGAAGTCAAAAATAGTGTTTGCAACAAGCCACATGAAATTTTTGAGATGCTTTTTGATAACAAAATTTTCAGTTACATAGTAGAACAAACAAATATTTATGCAGATCAAAATAATAAACATGATTTGAATGTTACTTTTGAAGAAATGCAAATACTTCTGTTTTCCGGATACCACAAGCTTCCAAGACAAAGAAACTATTGGTCGTTAGATGAGGACTTGAAGTGTGATATAGTGTCTCAATGTATGTCACGAAATAGATTTTTAGAAATTAAGCGTTATATACATCTTGCAAATAATTCGGAAATTGGCGTTTCCAAAGATCGGATGTACAAGATAAGACCACTGATGTCAATGTTATCCAATAACTTTTGTCAATGGGGATGTTTTCATAAGGACCTGTCAATTGATGAATCCATGATTAAGTACTTTGGTAAGCATGGATCAAAGCAGTTCATTAGAGGAAAGCCTATAAGATTTGGCTATAAGAATTGGATGATGAGTAGCTCAACTGGATACTGTTACAATTTTGATGTATATTGCGGACGCAATGAAAACATATTACCTGATTCTCTCCCACTTGGCTCAAAAGTTGTACTCAGTTTAACTAAAGATATCCATAACCCAGCCAATCATATCTTGTATTTTGATAATTTTTTTTCAAACCATGATTTGCTAAAAACATTAAAAGAAAAAAATTTTAGAGCGACTGGCACTGTACGAGAAAATCGTACCAAGAAGTGCCCACTGATATCAATTAGAGATTTTAAAAAAATGAAAAGGGATTCATTAGATTATCGGTTTGAAAAAAATGATGAAATTATGTACGTGAGATGGAAGGATAACAAACCATGTACAATTGTAACAAATCATGACACAATTGAACTAATGGGACTTGTTAAGCGCTGGTCACGTGAGCTAAAAAAGAAAATTGATATGCCACATCCATTGTTGTTCAAAAACTATAATCAAGGGATGGGTGGAGTCGATTTACATGACCAAGCACTGTCTAACTATCGAATTTCAATCCGTGGCAAGAAATGGTGGTGGCCACTTTTTACCTACATGATTGATATGGCTGTCACAAATGCATGGAAGTTACATCAGTTTTCTTGTCCGGAAAAATTTGATCTTCTCAGCTTCAGAAGAAATATAACAAGATATTATTTGTTGAAATATAAGAAGTTGAATTTTAGAAAACCTAGATCTGGAAGTATACCACAAGGATTAGCTAGTGATAAAATTGGACACTATCCACAGAAATTGGTAAAACGCTTAAGATGTGTTGTTTGCCATAAAAGAAGTATCTGGCAGTGCGATAAATGCAACAAAACTCTTTGCATAGAAAAAAATTGCTTTAAAAATTTTCACGCGTAAAAACCCATTGTACCAATTTGGGAACACCCGTTTAAAAAGCAAATAAATAATAATTTCTTTCAAAATTTTGTGTTTTGTTGTTTTTTAATTAATAAACTTTTATATTTTTTTAGCTAAACTAATTTAAATTCACTAGGTTTTGAATGGGCTCTAATGGGTTAAGTTCATTGAGAATTTTATCATTCGTGCTTTCTTGTTGGAATATTTTAATTTTTTTGGACTAACATTTATAGAGTAAATCATTTCGTTTAACTCGTGAGAAAATTTTGTATTTAACTGATCTGGTAGGAAATTTCGTGAAAGGAAATCGGCTATATAAAGATATTTCCCGGATAAATATACTAAATTAATTTTGTATTTTTCTAATTTGAGTTTTATTCTTAGCAGTCTAGGTGAGGGAATTTTACAATAATCCTTCTTCATAATTCCTAAAAGTGGCTTGTGATCTGTTACTACCGTTATATTTTTGCCATAAATTAGTGTATGCCATTTGTTGCAAGCAAAATATATGACAACAAACTTTTTGTCAATTTGCGGATACATTTTTTGAGTGTCATTTAAACTACATGAGGCAAAGCATACTGGTCTATTGTTCTGCAAGAGACAAGTGCCTAAACCTTCTTTTCAGGCGTCAGCCTGAAATGTGATACTCTTTTTACTATCGAATGCTAAAAGAGAAGGCGCGTTTATAATCGAGTGTTTAATTTTTGTTAAACAATTCTCGTCAGTATTTGACCACATGAAATTTACTTCTTTTTTTAATAATTCTCTTAATGGAGCTGATATATAGGATAAGTTTGGTACGTAATCTCTTACGTAATTTATGAAGCCTAAGAGTTTTTGAAGATCATTTTTACATGTTGGTGGCTTTAAATTTTTTATGCTTTCTATTCTCTTATCATCAAGTGCAATTCCGTTTACTGAAATCTTGTGCCCTAAAAAGTTAATTTCTTTCATTTTTAATTGAATTTTGTCTTTGTTAAATGTAATATTTCGTTCAATTGGTCGTTTAAGCAGAAGTTCGACAGTATGATCATGCTCTAGCTCAGTTTCACAAGCTACACCAATGTCATCTATGTAGATGATAGTGTTTGGAATGTCTCCGAAATTTTGTTCATTTATTTTCTGGAAAACTTCCGCAGCTATTTTTAACCCAAAAGGTAAGCGTTTGTATTTAAAAATCTCAAAAGGTGTACTAAATGAACATAAATTCTGTGAAGCTTCATCTAATTTAACTTGTAAAAACTCGTCTTTGATGTCAAAAACTGAAAAGAAGTTTTTGTTAGCAAATTTACTTTTTATATTATCGAACGTAGGAATTTCATATAAATTGTCTCTTATAGCTAAGTTAAGATGTTTTGGATCTAAACAGATTCTTAATTTATTAAGTTTTTCAATTACTACAATGTTAGATTTCCAATCTGTGGTGCCATTAACTTTTCAATTACATTATAGGCACAAAGTCTGTTTAATTCTTGCTTTAACGGTTCTTTTAGTGAGATTGGTATTCTACAAGATGGTTGATGATTATTTGATACTTTTTCAAAACTATTAGGCTTATTCTGAACTGCATCAATTTCACTAGATCCACTTTTTTGGTGATGAATAGTTGTCAATTGCTTCACAGTTACTTCTGTAGCGCGTGCCATGTCAATTGCTTTTTAAAGCGTAAGTCCATCTGTTTCTAGTAGTTTTTGTTGGAGATTTTTATCACGAACTCCCAAGACTATTCTGTCGAGCACCATTCTATCAGCATCACTGAATTCACACTTTTTGGATAACTTTTTTATATCCATTAGAAATAAGTCGAAAGGTTCATTTTCTGTCTGATTTCGATTGTAAAATACACAACTTTCGTATACTTCGTTCGATTTACCTTTACAAAACTTTTCAAATGCTTCAATTACTTTAACTAAATTGTTTTTATCAACCTCCTCAATCTTTAGCACATTTTGAAAGGTTTCTGTGGCTTCCTCTCCAGCTGCATTGAGAAATATTCCCATTTGTACCTCGTCAGGCTTTTTTTTAAATTCCAGTGCAGTTGCAAAAATATTGGAATTTCTATGAAATGTTTGCCAATTTTCGGTAATGTTGCCTGAATTTAAATCTAGTTCATTGATTTTTTAACATAGTCCATACTTCCAGATTTGAAATGTATAACCTTTAAATTTTTAGGTGGTCGTCCGCGTGGTCTGGTGTGATTTTCTTTATTATTTCTAATTGAAATATTTGCTCTGCCCATATAGTAATTTATGTTAGAGTATTGTGATATTCAAAACTTATAATCATTTATTTTGTTTTTATGTAAGTTTTGAAAATATTTTATTTTTATATATATATTTTTTTTTGTGTATATAATTAATGACTGCGCCATGTAATGAAACAAGTTCTTTACTTGTTAAGAGTTTATTATGAATTGCCCTTATTGATAATCTCTTACATACAAATTACTGTATTAATCATGTCATTATAATACAAATTATAATATGCATGGGGTCTGTAGGTAAGTATCGATACAGTATTAGTAATAATTACAGCAATAATAATGATAATAATGATAACAACAATAATAATGATAATAATAAAAATAAAAATGTTAATAATAATAATAATATAATAAATAATAATAAATAATAAGTAATAAATAATAAGCAATAAAAAATAAATAATAAATAATATAAATAATAAATAATGAGATAATAAATAATGAGATAATGAAATAATAAAATAATAAAATAATAAATAATAATAAAGATAATGATAATGACAGTATTGATCTTAATTGCATTAAGGTTATTAGTAGTAATAGTAATAACGATAATAATGACAATAATGATAACGTTAATAATAATAAAAATGATAACAAGAATAATACATTAGAATTAAAGTAAAAAATATCATCTTTATTTGACATAAAACTTAACACTTCTAATACATATTCAGCTGATTCCTTGAATAATGGTAATAATGCTAATTCTGTGTTTAATAATAAAACGACTACTATTCATAAATATGATAATTTTATTAAAGGGTCGACACAAATTTCGGGTGTTACGCTGCGTGCTACAAAAACCCCTATTGAACAGTTGCCTCCTCAAACAAATTATAATACTTTCGTTCAACCTTTATTACCACTAATTGTTTGACTGATTAAAACATCGTTACATGAACAAGAAAAAGTGTATGCTCTCTCAAGATTAAGAGATTAAAGAATATATAATCTTATGAGATTATACCTCTCTTACTTGTATGATGACTCCTATAATTGTGTTATCGAGGGAAAAACCAAGACTAATGTTTTAGTACTTCTACATAATGAAGGGCTTCCAATGAATTACAAAGCTCTTTATGACCTCTTTGTAAACTATCATGAGTCTATTGGCGTGCCCATTAAAATGATGCAAGAAGACTAAAAGCCTTTCGTAGTTATTGTAATAGTAACTACTATAATCACTTACAGCGATTGAGAGAAAGTTATAATAAGTTTGTTCTTGCCAAAAGTTAAAAATAACTTAATCACTGTATCAATAATAAAGAATAAAGATAGGACAAGTAATCTCTCATTATATTATCACAATGTAAGAGGATTACGCACTAAAACAACACAAGATTTTAGTAATTCCAAAGTACTAAACTCGGATATATTTATGCTTATTGAGACTTGGTTATCTTCTTCTATTAATTCTCTTGAATTATTTGACAATTCCTACTTAGTTTACAGGAAAGATAGATATCAAAATGATATTGATATTTTAAATAATTCATTGATTCCTAAAGGTGGAGGTGTTCTTATATTAGTTAAGAATAACTTTAACTTCACAGGTACAAATACCTGATTTAATAAACTGTGATGTAATAGCAGTTAAAATTGATTTAAATGTTTTAAATCTTTATATTCTATGTTGCTACATTCCTCCAAATGGTAATATAAAAGTTTACCAAGATTTCTGCACAGTAGTTGATTCTTTGAATAATAAATTAAATGACCTTGACGAAATCATAATATGTGGGGATCTTAATTTGCCAAATATTAATTGGCAACTTCATGACGAGGAATGTTTCTACATTCCAACTAATTTAACTTCTAATATCGAATCAACAGTTATAGATAGTTTGCTTGCATGTGGACTTCAACAAGTCTCTTCAACTAAAAATCTATTAAACAAACAATTAGACCTTCTTTTTACTTCTCACTGGGTAAATGTAACTAGAATATTGACGGCAACACCTCTTTCAAAAATTGATTGTCATCATCCCCCTTTCAATTTTCAATTTCATTATAATTGTTTAAATAAATCGTCATTAAATATCTCATATAAATTTAATTTTTCCAAAACTAATTTTTATATGCTTAACAATTTTTTTCTTTCAATTGACTTTAATTCTTTACTAGACATATATGATTTAAATAAAACAATTGATAAATTTTACGAAGTAATTTACCATGGATTTGACTTGTATGTTTCTCGAGTT
This sequence comes from Poecilobothrus nobilitatus, assembly GCA_947095535.1. Classification (NCBI taxonomy): domain Eukaryota; kingdom Metazoa; phylum Arthropoda; class Insecta; order Diptera; family Dolichopodidae; genus Poecilobothrus; species Poecilobothrus nobilitatus. Next base: position 185,719,589 of record OX352772.1, read on the forward strand.
CGTGATAGAAATATCAATTCAAGCCCACCATGGTATGATGGTGAACTAAACACTCTTAGAAATAAAAAAAATAAAGCATGGAATGCATATTTAAAAAAGAAGGATAATATTTCTTATTCAAATTTTCTAAATTTATTTACCGCATTCAAATCCTTACTAAGTCTTAAATATGAAGCTTACATTAGTAAAATTGCTTCACAACTTCGTACAGATCCTAAATCTTTTTGGAAGCTTGTAAATTCAAAACGTAAATCCGATCAATATCCAAATTATATGTCTTACAAAGATCAGAATTATAACGACTCAATTGTTATATCTAATTATTTTAAAGATTTTTTTGCCGGTAGTTATTCTACTTCTCTTTCGATATTGATGAATCTAATTTTAACCATTTGGAAGACTTTCCAAGTTTACCTCTTCAAAATATTAATTTTACAGCAGCCGCAATACAGCTTTATCTAACTAAATTGGGTGATAACTCTGCTCCTGGACCAGATAACCTCCCAGAAATTATTTTAAAGAGTTGCGCCAATTCCCTATCTAATCCTATTGCACTTCTTTTTAATAAATCTTTTGCTTCTGGGGTGTTCCCTAAGTTATGGAAAGAATCGTACATAAGGCCAGTTCATAAAAAAGACTCAAAAAGTAATGTCGTGAATTATTGGCCTAATGCTAAACTTTCTAGTTTGCCGAAAGTGTTTGAGCTTATGGTCTTTGATGCAATTTATGATTATTGTTCTGAATTTATAGTGAATGATCAACATGGATTTGTAAAAAAGAGATCAACTGTAACTAACCTTACAGAAATAGCTTCAACTATTTTGAAAACAATGGAAGTTGGGCGCCAAACTGACATGGTTTACACTGACTTAAGTAAAGCATTTGATTTTCTACCTCATAGTGTAATACTCTATAAATTAAAAAGATATGGTTTTCCTTATTTCTTAATTAACTGGATTGATTCATACTTAAATAACCGTAGCTATAGTGTTCTTTTCAGAACAGCAATTTCAGCATCTTTTGTTGCTAATTCTGAAGTACCACAGGGTAGTCATCTTGAACCATTGTTGTTTATTATCTCAATAAATGATGTTACTAAGATTATTCAGAACAGTTCCATAAAAATTTACGCGGACAACATGAAAATCTTTAAAGAAATGTGCTCAATGAATGATGCAGACTCTTTCCAAAAAGATCTTAATAACTTTATGAACTGGTGTAAATGTAACAATCTTATTTTAAACATTGATAAATGTGCCGTCATTTCATTTACGCCTTCCCTAAACTTAATCACAAATAATTACACTTTTAATAACAACATAATAAAAAGAGTCACTGAATTTAATGATCTTGGTGTAACTTTTGATTGTAAACTTACTTTTAATACACATATTAGCAAGATCATTAGTAAAGCAAACTCAATGCTAGGTTTTGTAAAAAGATGGTCTAAAGAATTTAATGACCCATACATTATAAAATCTCTTTAGACGACTTTAGTTCGTCCTATTCTGGAATATGCAAATCATGTCTGGTCTCCACACTATCATCAACATATTGTTAGAATTGAAGCAATACAAAGAAATTTTCTAAGGTTCACCTTAAGAAACCTAAATTGGGCTGATCCCCTTATATCGCCTCCATATTTCAATCGTCTCAAATTACTTGAAATGAATACTTCAAAATGAATGAATGATACTTTAGACGAACAGTCATGGGTATTGTTTTTATTACTCAGGTATTTCATAACTATATAGATTCACACTACATTAACAACATATTAATTAACTCAATCAACACACGAACACGTTTCAGGTCCGAAAACACATTTTCGATTAGATATCATAGGACTAATTACGGCAAATATGAGCCGATTAATAGAATGTTGATAAATGTGAATCAGTACAAAACTATAATAAATATAAACATGAGTAAAGATGTGATCAAAAAATCACTATTCAAAAAAATTCCATAATTGTTCTTCACATTTTTTTCTTGTTAAAATTTTGTGAAATATTAAATATAAGTATATATACATTTTTTTTTTTTTATAAAATAAATTTTGCTTTGTATAACTTTAATATTAATTTTAGATTAAGTATAATTATCTAAATGTAATATGTAAACACTTGAATTAAGTAAATATATAAATAAATAAATGGTTACCTATTAATAAACAAACACTAATAAAAGAATATAATTTAACAAAACATAGTACAACAAAACTTCCTCCTGAAAAAATCACAAAGAAAACAAAATCAAGTAAATGTAACAGTAAGTCGATGCAACCGACTTATTAATACCCTACACCTCAATAATTCGAATTAAATTAAAAATGCATAAGTTTTTTTTGGCAGCTGCTTGAACTTCTTCCCTTTTGTGTCTTATTCAACTCGAATTTCAGGAAAGTAAAAGAGGCATTCTCTTGGGATATGCTTGACACCTTTGTAAAAAATTTTAAGTTTCTATCTTTATTAATTTCGAAGATTGTTAGTCCTTGGGAGGTGTGTGTCAGGTACCCGAATTGCCACTCCACTGGTTTTGGAGATATGCTGGTTGCTCTTGTGCTCGTCCGGAAGTTTCCAAAATAACCCATGGTTCAAATTCTTTTAAATGTCAGTTTCCAATTTTACAGAAAAGGAAACATAACAAAACATCTTTGTACTAAAAATAAAAGTTCTATCTTTGTTGGTTGTAGAGATATACTCGTTTGCTCTGGGGCTCGTTCGGAAGCTTCCAATATTTGAAACCATGGACCAAATCCTCACAAATTTCAGAAACATAAATCAAACATGAAGAAACACCATTCTGCCTAATTTAAAGGTTATATCTTTGTTTCTTTTGGAGATAATATCATTTGCTCTGAGGCTCGTTCGGAAGCTTCCAAAATCTGAACCCAACGACCAACTCCTCTCAAATTTCAGAGACCTAAATCAAACATGAAAGAACACCATTCTGCCAAATTTAAAGGTTATATCTTTGTTGTTTTTGGAGATAATCTCATTTGCTCTGGGGGTCGTTCAGAAGCTTCCAAAATCCAAACCTATGGAACATATCCTCTTAAATTTTAGAGACATAAATCAAACGGGAAGGAATATCATTGTAAAAAATTTAAAGGTTCTATCTTTGTTGGTTTTGGAGATAATCTCGTTTGCTCTGGGGCTCGTTCGGAAGCTTGCAAAATACGAATCCATGGTTCAAATTCTTTCAAATGTCAGTTTCCAATTTTATAGAAAAGAAAACATAACAGCACACTCTTGTACTAAAAATAAAGGTTCCATCTTTGTTGGTCGTGGAGATATACTCGTTTGCTCTGGGGCTCGTTCGGAAGCTTCCAAGATAAGAACCCATGAACCAAATCCTCTCAAATTTCAGAAACTTAAATAAAACATGAAAGAACACAACTCTGCCAAATTTAAAGGTTATATCTTAGTTTTTTTTTTTTTCATCATTTAATTTATTTTTCATAATAATACATTAACGTGGTAACATTCTTAATATATATTAAAAACAAAAAAAAAAAAAAAAAAAAAAAAAATAATAATTCAAATTAAATATTGGTGTTTTATGGTATAATTCTATTCTAAGAGAAAAAAAAAAGAATATATTGACCTATTAATTTAATGTAAAAAATAATTGAAAAATAAAAAATTTTATTATAAAAGTTTATTTTGATATAGCACTATAATTATAACTAGTAATTAAAAACTTAAAAAAAGAAATGAAAGAAAAAAAAATAAAATAAAAAAAAATAAAAAAAAAAATCCAATTGCAGAACCAAAAGCCAAAACATCTGTTTAATTATTAATTTAATATAATTTCTTTAATTTTTCTTTTAAAAGTACAAAAGTGGGTTATTTCCTTTATATCGTTTGGAAGCTCGTTATATAATTTTAAACTATTGTAGAGACAGTTATTTTTTTGTCTGTTTGTTCGAAAAAGTGTTAAATAAAAATTACTTTTATTTCTTGTGTTATGGTTGTGAATCTCAAACCTCCTATTCAGTATAAAATTATGCTTAATTTCATTATGAATTATTTTAAATGCTATTATATATAATTCTAATTTGCAAATGTTTGTCAAACTTAAATATTGGCTAGAGTATAGAATATTTGTAGGAATTCTAACAGGATAGTTATGAATTGCTTTTACGGCTTTTTTATGAACTATATCAAGTCTGCATAAAGGAACTTGACATGTGTTACTCCATATTGGGTTAAGATACATAATATTTGATAGTATATATTAAGAATATATTATTTTTAGAACCGATTTATTAAAGAAATTTCTCATGCGACGTAAGACAAAAATGTACGGTGTTATCTTTTTAATGACGTGATTTATGTGCTCTTGCCATTTCAGCCGGCTATCTAGAAGCAACCCTAGATAATTAAAATGTTTTACAACTTCAATAATATTACCGTTGTAAGTAAAATTGGGGTATGTACATTGTCTATTTTCGAATAATAAAATTTTAGTTTTCTTCACATTTAGTAGTACACGATGCTTTTTTAGCCATTCTTCAATAATGGGAAGATCATGCATGATGGAAGTTCTCAGGGATTCTTCATCGCGTTCCGCATATTTTAGCACTGCATCATCCGCATACAATTGAATAAGCCCTTTTAGTTTCAATCGAGCTATATCATCTAAATAAATCTTAAATAAAAGTGGCCCTAAAATTGAACCTTGTGGCACTCCTTTTATAATGGTTCTTGATTCACTCAAACTATCACCTATCCTAACTCTCTGCTCTCGATTAGTTAAATATGAGTCAAAAAAGTGTAATTGTGATGAGTCGAAATTTAACATCGAAAGTTTAAACTGTAGTATTTCATAGTCCACACAGTCAAATGCCTTTTGTAGGTCTAGAAATAGACAGCCAACGTGCAATTTTTCATCCATATTTTTTGATACAAAGTCGGTTAAGCTAAGACATGCAGCAGTAGTATTCGACTTTTTTTCCAAACCATACTGTTCGTCGTGAAATATTTGATTATTTGTAAGAAAGTTATCTAATCGACTTTTTATAATAAATTCAAAGATTTTAGAGAAAGCGCTGAGAACCGATATGGGTCTGTAGTTTGTCCTATCTTTGGCATTCCCTGTTTTGAATATTGGAGTAACAATTGCAGTTTTTAATGAGTTTGGGAAAGTACCAGAAAGGAAAGAACTATTTATAAATTTGGTAAGAAGCGGTATTAGTCGCTCCTGGAATTTCTTAATGAATTTCATGGAAATATTATCGAAACCCGTCGCTGCAGCAGTTTTCAGCTTGCTAATTGCATTCGATATCTCTTCACTACTGGTGGGTGTTAGATCAAATAAGGAGCTAGGGTTTCGTCTAAAACTATTTAGGTATTCGTGGTCTATTGGATCATTGTCAACATTTATTTCCCTGGTTACATTGATAAAAAATTCGTTTATTAATTCACAAATTTCTTCTTTTTTAGTTAATACTTTCCCATTAATTTCTAGCCCTTTAATATGATTGTTCGTGCTGTCTTTTTTTTTTGTTAAATATTACCCTTTTATATAAATCCCATAATTTTTTACTATTGCATGGGTCTCTTTTAATTTGTTCAGAATAAAAATTTTTTTTTGAATTTGTTATGAGCCAATTTACTTTATTTTTATATAATTTATATAATCTATTAACATGCTCATCGTTAGGATATTTTTTCCTATATTTGAAGAAAGAGTCTCGAATTTTAATCACGTTTCTAATTTCGTCTGTCATCCATTCATTTTTTTCTTTAGACCTTTTCTTTCTAACAATTCTGGTATATTTACTCACTAAAGAACTTATCTCAAATACAAAATCGTCGAAGTTCCCGATTGAAACTAACTTATTCCAAGTATTGTCTGCAGCTATTTTTTCATACTTCAGGACGGTAATAAAGTTTTCAATTTGTTCTTCTATGGGCTTAAAATTAGAACTTATGAAAAACATTTTATGGTCTGATAAAAATGTGTTTATAATATGAAAATCATATTTGTATTTGACAATATCAGTAATAAAGTGGTCAATGATTGTTTTCGATGTGTTTCCTATTCTAGTTGCAAAATCATTGGCAACTTTATTATACACAATAAAACCATTAGATAGTAATACATTTACATAATTCATAACTTCTTGATTATTTTTATTTAGTAAATTAATATTAAAGTCTCCAAAGATCATTGAATTTTTATAATTGTTTCGTGCGATCGATATATTGCTACTATGTTAATTTTTTGTTCGACAAGATTTATTACTAAGAAATTCGATTTTTCAAACTCTAAACTAAAACTTAAATTACTTGTTATGTTCTCATTTACATAAATAGCAACACCTCCATACGACATTTCGCGATTTGAAAAATATGATTTGTACCCTTCTATATTAAAAAATTGATTTTCTTGTTCATTTATCCATATTTCGGTTAATACTAGAACATGAATATTACATTCATATGTTTTTATGAATGTTTCTAAATTGTATAGTTTATTTCTCAAACTTTGTATGTTTAGATATTGAAATTTGTTTGATATTCACCACTCTTCATATTCACCATACTACTATCTACCCCTGAAAAATAGTCTACTCTTAATTCATCATAAATGTCAGAATTGTCATCCAAGTCTAAGTCCATTTAAAAAACATAAACAAAATAATTTTAAGTAATGTGATAAAAATATGTAGTACCTTTTGAATATATAAAAATATATATTCAAAAAAAATAATAATTGTAATAGTTTAAGATTAATTTTATATGTCAAGTTATTATTTAAAAAAAAAAAAAAAAAAAGTTTTGTTTTGAGATTCTGTTTGATAAATAAAAAAAAAAAAAAAGTTTTGTTATTTCTAAGAAAAAGTAGTGTGTGAAATTGTAAAAAGTAATTTTTAGAATAATGTAATAGCTATATGAAATTATAGTGTAGGTTTTTATTATAATAATTCTAAGATTATAGATTATATATAACGTAATTTTAAAAATTGTTATGTAATTGTAATATGTAATTATAGTGTTACAGTTTTTTAATATTGTAAATCTAAGATTATGAATTTTTTTTATAGTTTTGGCCTTTTGTTCAAACAATGTTATATGTAAATATAAACTATTATAAAGCCTATCATTGATAACATTTTTCCATAATAGTGCTTTGTAAGGTGTTGTTTTAAAAACACCTGTTATTTTGTAAAGTGATATTATAAAATTACTTATTAAATAATAATATGTCAAAATGTAATTGATTATTAATGATAAAACAAAATAAAGTTGTACTATAAAATTAATTATTAAATAATAATATGTGAAAATGTAATTGATTATTAATGATAAAACAAAATAAAGTTGAATTAAATTTAAATTAACTAATGTTATAAGTATTTTTAATATATGAGATATCATTGAAGGAAGAAATTTTATATATTTTACTTGTGGCATTCTTACGTAAAAGAATTTGGTTATTCTTGACCCATAGAAATTGAAAATCATTTGACAAATTGATTTTTTTAGCTTCATAATACAAATTTGTTTGCAGCTTTGATAGATGTTGACGAAAGAAAATTTCGTTATTGACCTGGCTATCTTGGTTTTTAATGCTGATTTCAGTGGTAAATAAATGTTTATATTTTTGCTTTTTCGTAAGTAACTCATTTTTTCCTGCCTGTGATTTGAGCTTAACCACATACAATTTTCCTTTTAATTTTCCATTTTCTCTCGCTTTTTGGTCTATTGTGTTTATTTTTATAATATCAGTTGCAGATATATTGGCAGATATTTTGTTTGCAATTTTTAGAACCACATCAATTTTTGACGGGAGTCCAGCCAAAATAATATCATTTTTATTTTCTTCCTTATATTTTTCATCCAGTAACGCCTCCAATTTATTCACTTTTTGTTGTAATTCATTGACATTTTTTTCTGTTTCCCCACAACGTTTTTTTATAAAAACATTTTCTTTTTTAATTTCCTTATTTTGTTTAATTATATCTTGGATTTGCGAAGTTTGAAAATTTTGTGAATTTTTTATATCCAAAATGACCAAACCTAAATTTTTTAAAAATGTTCCCATATTTTCATCCGAACAATTTTTTGGTTCGAATGTAGTAAGTTGATCAAAAACTTCATCACTTTTATCTTCTGCCTCAGATTCGTAAGTTTCTTCAACAGGTTCGTTATTGGTGGGACATTCTGGACATTTCCATGTAGCACTACCATTTTTAACAGCTTGAAACAGCTCGTCCGCAATTTCGCCACAATTTGTATGAAAAAAATTTTGGCACGGTCCACTACATTGTAAATCTTTAGATTTGCCTCTAGTAACTACACAGATACTGCATACCGGACACACTTTTGCCATGTCTCAAATTGTATTTATAGGTTTAAAATATATAATAATAATTTTTTTTTTTTTTTTCTTTTTCCTTATTTTTTATATGCTTTCTTTTCCCTCTTCGATCACTTTTTTGGGTTATAATAATTTTTATAGTCACTATTGTAATAATTAATTTATAACTTGTTTGTAAAGTAGAGAAAGAAATTTTTTTTTTTTTTAGCTTTTATAACTATCCAATTTATCTGCTATTGTTTTTTTTTTTTTTTTTTTCACTTCTATAGTTATTATATATTTTTTAAAATAAAAAATAGTTGGTTTTAGAGATAATCTCATTTGCTCTGGTGCTCGTACGGAAGCTTCCAAAATCCAAACCCATAAACCAAATCCTCTTAAATTTCAGAGACATAAATCGAACGGGAAGGAACATCATTGTACAAAATTTAAAGGTTCTATCTTTGTTGATTTTGGAGATAATCACGTTTACTCTGGGGCTCGTTCGGAAGCTTCCAAAATCCGAACCCATAGACCAAATCCTCTCAAATTTCACAGACCTAAATCAAACATGGAACCCAAATTTAAACGTTATATCTTTGTTGTTTTTGGAGATAATCTCATTTGCTCTGGGGCTCGTTCGGAAGCTTTCAAAATCTAAACCCATGGACCTTATCCTCTTAAATTCCAGAGACATAAATCAAACGGGAAGGAACATCATTGTAAAAAATTTAAAGGTTCTATCTTTGTTGGTTGTGGAGATATACTCATTTGCTCTGGGACTCGTTCGGAAGGTTCCAAGGTCTGAACCCATGAACCAAATCCTCTCAAATTTCAGAGAGTTAAAATTTAAAGGTTATATCTTAGTTGGTTTTGTAGATAATCCCATTTGCTCTGGTGCTCGTTCGGAAGCTTCCAAAATCCAAACCCACCGACCAATTTCAGAGACATAAATCAAATGGAAAGGAACATCATTGTATAAAATTGAAAGGTTATATCTTTCTTGGTTTTGGAGATAATCTCGTTTGCTCCGGAATCATTCGGAAGCTTCCAGAATCCGAACTCATGGACCGATTTTGTCCAGATTCGAACTTAGCTTTCCTTTCGTAATTAGTAACCTAGTATATAAATTTCATCAAGATAGCTTTATTAGTTTTTGAGTTATAGTGCGAACGGATGGACGGACGGACATCGTTAAATCGACTCAGGAGGTGATCTTGATATATATTCTTTAGGTATAGGGTATAAAAATATACTTACGAATGTGTATATTGAACCTAAAATTATTCAAAAACAAGTAAATGTAACAGTAAGTCGATGCAACTGATTTATTAATACCCTACACCTGAATAATTCGAATTAAATTAAAAATTCATAAGTTTTTTTGGCAGCTGCTTGAACTTCTTCCCTTTTCTGTCTAATTCAACTCGAATTTCAGCAACATAAAAGACGCATCCTCTTGGGATATGCTTGACACCTTTGTAAAAAATTTTAAGTTTCTATCTTTATTAATTTCGAAGATTGTTACTCCTTGGGAGATGTGTGTCAGGTACCAGAATTGCCACTCCAATTCATCGAATCCATCTTAGGAACATAAAGAAAACACCAGCACACCATTGTACTAAATTTAAAGGTTCTACTTTTGTTGGTTTTGGAGATATGTTCGTTGCTCTTCTGCTCGTCCGGAAGTTTCCAAAATACGAACCCATGGTTCAAATTCTTTCAAATATCAGTTTCCAATTTTACAGAAAAGGAAACATAACAGAACACCTTTGTACTAAAAATAAAAGTTCTATCCTTGTTGGTTGTGAAGATATACTCGTTTGCTCTGGAGCTCGAAAAGGTGTTCCTGATTCAGAATATATATACATGTCCATATCTAACTCGCTTCCTTTTGATGGTTACAAACACCATACCAAAGTTAATATACCTATACTTTAGGTGTAACATAAAACTATCTGATAAAGAATACTTAGAATTTAGTTGTAATACAAGAAATTCAAAGAAAAATTTGAATTAGAAATATTATATGGGTATACATTTATTATGATGATGATGATGATTATGATGATGATGATGATGATGATGATGTATTAGCCTTGAAAATCTATAAAAACAGAATAGATTTACGAAATATCTCATTATTTCAATTAAAGACATGTCAATAACATTAACTTTAAACGGAAACTGTTCCATATTAACCACTAATTATTTTCCTCCTATAGATCTAAAGTGGGAAGAATATACATGTGGTTTAGTAGATTTTCAAACAATTCAATACCGAATATAGATGAGGAAAATAATATAGGCACTATTTGTTGCCTATGCTTTAAAGTATAGTATTTGGGTAAATAGGTAAAAAAATTATTTGTACTTTAATACTTACTACACATCTGACTTGATCCTTCTTAGTTTTTACGAACTTCGAAGTCGTCTCCTGTAACTGCAAAATCTCATATTTCTGCTTTTCCTGCAATTCTGACATCGAAATAAACTTGCTTCTCTTGTTGATATCATACAAAAATTGCTTTAGAATATTTTGCTCATCCTTCCTCGTTTCTTGATCTATCTAAGATATCAATCATCTAATTAAGATATCATCTTCTTCTGCACTCATTTTAATCTTTTTTGCTCTTGATTGCTCCATTTTTATATATTTTTTTTATTTACTATGTTTAATTCAACTGTTCAGAAAAGAATAAGATCTTAAGAAATGTTAGCTGCTATTTATTTGAAAATTTTTAAATGATTTTTTTTTTTTTCTTCAATTTTTTATTATCATTATAATTATATAATAGAATTTTTATGGGCCTCGATGTGATAACACAAATTTTTTAACAGAAATCAAGACAAAAGTTAAAAATTTCTAAGTCATTCTAAATAAAAATGTTTGCGGTTTTATGTTCTGTGTCATGAATTTTGATTATACTAATTTCAAGAGCTTAAAAGTACTTTAAACATTTATTATATTAATTAAATGGTTTATGCTTTCTAACTTATCTTGATTAAATATTTAACACAGGTTTTTAAATTTTTTTTTGGGGATGCATGTGGTTTTATGGTGCCAATATTCCTCAAAAATGTTAAAAATTTAATATGTGTTATATTAATTAAATGGTCTATGTTTTCTAAGTTATATTAAATCAATTTTTAATACAATTTTTAATTCTTTTAAGTTTTTTTTTTTTGGGATGTATATGTGCTAATAAGTTTCAAAAATGTTAAAAACTTAATATTGTTATTTATAATTGATAACTTATTATGGTATATAAAGAATATATTTTCTCTAAACTAATTCAGTTTTATTCAAAATATTTTCAATATGAGCAATACTACTAAAGCTGAAAATCCCAAATCCCTCAAGGCAATGGCATTAGCGACGTGGTTAAATTCGAAAAAATTTAATTTTGGAGAGTACGTAATATTTAATGCAGATTGGCATAACATTAAATTTCATTGCATTGGATGGTCCGATGTAAACAAAACAGGAGGATTAACAATAAATTAAATTATCCTGCATAAGAATAGTGGACCTTGGCTCAGCAAACCTGGAGTTTCAAATAATATTTGGTATTATCCAAAAATAAAACCTTTCTAAATTGTTAAAAGAAAAGTATATATAAAACTTAATAAAACAATAAATGAATTTATCTTAAAATTATTTAATTTTGTTTTTTTATTTTATAATTTTTTTTATTTTATTGCAAAATGACCCCAAGCCAATGTGCGTACATTATCATCTAAAGCATTTTTATTAAATTTTGGTTTAATATAATCATAGTGGAAATCATACATTTTGTGTTTTAAAATTTCTAATACAGAAAAACCTACATATAAAGGCTTATTATAGTATACACTAGTTCTATTCAACTGAATTGCAACCATATCACTTGTAAATTTAGCTAAACTGTGAAAATTTGGTTTAGATATCAAAGCTCTTGCGCCCAAACTTTTTCCCTGACTTTCCCAACTTGTTACAATTTTAATATTTTTTCGCTTATCTATATTTTCAATAGTTTTTCCATATATCGCATTATTTAACAATTTGAATGTATTTTTTTCAAAATTATTTTTTGTTAGTGTTCGGTGATAGTTATTTAAATCTATATAACTCTTCAACCAACAATCTTGGTTAGAGCTCAAAGCTCGGTGAATCTTTCTTAATATTAATCCATGTTTTACACATTGTTGAAGGTTTGTATAATGGATAATATATTTCTTTTTTTCTTCTAAACTGGTAATTAGCTTTATACTTTTCATTTTTGAATGTTTTTTATTTTCTGGACAAAATGGAAGATCGTTGTGATCATCATGTTTATCAACAGGATATTCTAAATCTACTTCTAAAATGTATCCTATATTTGAATCAGAAGCTATATTCAAAAAATCAATATTTTCTATTTTATCACACCAGTAGAAATTAGATATAGGTGAGAATTTAGACATAACAAACCCATACAGATTGTTAACATCTAAATATGTTATAAAATTTGAAGGTTTTGTTCTATCAAAATTACTTAAATATTTATTATTTGCTTTAGAATGACATAATGAACACTGTGAAATTCCACCTCTAATACCCATTTTGGAAAAATTATACATATTAATATCAGTTAGTAACTGAAGTTCTACTTTTGTATATTTGAGCATAGCATCCGAACTAAAACCAGGTAACGTATAGTATTGACATACACTTAATTCATATATCTGCTTACATACTTTTCGAAAATTATCGAATACATCTGCTAATAGAATAACATCTGTCTTTAAATATATTTCTAAGTAATCTTTAAAATATTTGCATTCAAATGTTTCCCAAACAGTCTTTGCATGTTGATAGTCTTTATCTGAAATTGTTGTTTTCGAAAATTGATTATCAAAACTTCTTTGACAAGGTAATTCTGTTTGATACAATTTTTCAAAAGAATTTAAATATTCATAAGGAAATATCCCCTTTCGGTTCACTAAATTAAATTTGTTTTCGTTTGGATACATTTTCTTTAATATTACTAAGTTATCAAATGGCAATTGAGAAACTAATGCATCTAAGCTTGATGACATAAACCGAAATGAATCTAAGAACCTCAACTCTATAGATTCCCCTTCATCAACCTCAATCCATTTTGATAAAGAAATATACTTTTCCTTATTCATAGGAATAACATTAATTTTACCCGGAAATTTTATTAAGTTTTTAATAAATAAGTGACAGTCATAACCAGAAAAGTTATGAAAAAATATTGGAATGAAATTTGGTAACTGATATTGTAAATTACAAAATGAATGTACTGGTCCTCGATATATTCCGGTTAAATGACAATGGTCTGCAACCCTATTTTCATCTAACATTTCATTAGAAATATGACAATTTCTAGTTTCTAAATGAATTATTCTTTCTTCATCTGTAAGAATTTTCATTGTAATAGTATTTTTATAATACTTACTATAAATTTGTTTCACATCATCTATTAATTTCTCCAAAAAAATATCTATGCAATCAGTTCCAGTATACATCCTAAATATATTAGAGTTTTGATCGAAAGATGATTTGATGTAATATGCTATCGCACATGGAATATGTTCTTGAACGTTTGTTGTTGTTGATGTAGATAAATCTGGTAAACATGTTGTTATATCTTGAAGAATGCATTCAAAGTCCTGATACACGACAAATGGTACATTTATTTTTTTGTTGTAATTTTCAAATTTTAATGTTGCTTTTTCAGCTGTTCAGATTTGTAACTACATTGTTGCACTCACTTTTATGTAGTTTTCAATTTGCCTCATTGTTGAAATGAATTAAGCAATGATTGCAAAATATTAATTTTCTATTATTCTTTGTAATTTGCGAATGTAATCGTCGAGAAATATTTTTAATCCAAACATAATGTGTTCTCTGATCCTCTTGTATTAATAGCAAATTAATATGATGAAGTTTCTCTTCTTTTGTACAATGAAATGGACCTACAATTTTGTAGAATGTATTTTGAGATGTTTCTTGTTTTTCAAAACCAAAAACATTGATACTAATTGTGGTATTTAATTGTTCAAATTTTTTTATATCAGCAACATTCATAGGAAATTCTAAAACATCAAAATTTAGTATAATATTTTGTAGTTGTATTTTATTCGATTGTATATCAGCAATCCCATATGTTTGTGTTCGTTCCAATCTACCAGAACCCTTGTACAGAGCTGATATTATACTCCATTTAAAACAATACTCATCAACATTCATTACGTTGATACAAGCCTATTTAGTCTTCAAAAATTTTAGTAGCGGAAGATATTGTGATCCTCGTAAAGGTTTGTATTGATTAATGTTTACTTCTAAATGTATTATTCGAAGTAGAGCCCAACCACTATCCCTTTCTGGAAATTCTTCACTTTTAACAACAAGACACTGCAATAATTTATCTAACTTTTCTGATATTTCGGTTGGTTGTAGTATAATTTCCATTTTCGTATTGAAAGACTTTATTGATAAATTAAAATCATCTAAGTCATCCAAATTATTATTATCTGTTTTCAAATATTTTATATATTCAATAAATAATTTAAAGTTAAATTTGAAAGAATTATGTTTTTTCAAAGAATTTTCTAATAATTTAATTATTTTATCCTTCGAACTATGTAAAAATTGTTCTGGTAACAAAACACTTTCATTATTATTTTCCAATATAAATGTTTCTATTCGTTCATTGAAACAGCTTTTAACACTTTTTAGATTTGCTTCAATATAATCACCACTATTTATTTTATGTAAAAATGTTCTTATATGATATAACCATTCTTTCAATGATATATCTTTTTTACAAGTTTTACAGAACTTAATATCTGAGTCACTGAAGGTTTTACTACCAGATCGTTTCATTTTCTTTTCTTTTTTTTTAAATTTTTAATAAGAACAACAATTTTAATTTAATAATAAACAATTAATAATAAGTTTTTCAAACAACACCTTTTATTTATACAAATTCTATTCATCCATATCATAATATCATATCATTCAAATGTGTGCGGGATTCCCTGACATCATTTTTTAATTTTATTAATAATAAGTATAATAAAATATGTATCACAACATTTTATGATATAGAAATTTTTTTATACTTTATATTCTTAAAAGCGCAACATTTTTTCATTCAAAAATTAAAATTTTTTATTTATTTTTTTTTATACTCTAATTTTTATTTTTTATACACTGTAATATAAAAACCGCAACTTTTTTTCATTGAAAAATAAAATTTTCTTATCGCAAACACAATTCATTTTTAAATTGCTGATTTCCTGTAAACTAAAGGATAGATACATCTAAATATTTTGATTACATTATGTTTAGCTTGGAAATATGAATACTTTTAATGAATAGAAGAGATGTCAATATTTATTCAAAGTTGTAGAGCAATTCCATATGTGTGAGATCATCACATATTCACATTGATATCGGTTAACGAAAGGAAAACTTCAAGTATTTTTATTTTATTTTTATTCATATTCCAGCTTCTAGTCCCAGCTTCTAGAAGCTGTAAAATTTGATGTGACGTCATTTGACAGTCCTAGAACGTACATATTATTACTACTCTAGTCGCTTGAAGCTTTAACCATATTTCATCTTATCGGTAAGAGGGGAATTGCTTTAAAATATCTTAAATGGAATAAATTTTATTATCAATTAGTAGTATAGCTAGGCTGGTTCTAGACCAGGAAATGACATCACATCCGGTTTAGATAAGAAGTATGAATCATAGATGGTAAAGATATTGGTGGTGATAAGAGATAAGATAAGAGTATGAGTCATAGATCAAAAGAAGTGATAATAAAAGATTTTTAAATTTTTAAGTACCAGGCGAACATATTGTTTAGATAAAGAATTTAAAACATTTTATTATTTCAATTTTATTTGTTTGTAGTTACATTCTATGATAAGAAATTTTTCTTGTAATGTGGTATTGTTTATGGTATTATTTTATTGTTTATGGTAAGTGTGTTTTATATTAACAAAGAAAAAAGTTTATTAAATTATAATGATGTTGTTGTTGTTGTTGCTATATTATATTAATGAAATTTTCAAATCTTATGTTTGAAGAAATAATTCTGAGTGTGCGTGTGCGCTGGTCAGAGGAATTCCTTTTTTTTTTTTATGCTATGAAGAAAAAATTCTTATCATGAAAAAATACTGGAATAAGTAAAAGAATTGAAATCGTATATATTTACAAATTTTTTTAAATTACATTATGAATAATGTAGAATCTAAAATGACGTCACAGGGGATTCCTTTAGTTTAAATAATAAAAAGAAAAAAACCAAATATGTATATACTGCAATGTTTTTTTGATTTAAGTTAGTTAGAAATTATTTTAAATTATGGAAATTGTGGTTTTGCCTGTACAATTATTTCAAATTTGATTTTAAAGTAATTTAAATGTGTTAATGACAAGTTTTGTGGTAAATGGTAATCGTTAAAAAATTCTTATCATACAAAAAGACTTGAATAGGTAACAGAATTTAAATCATAACTTTTTACAAATTTTTTAATAGCTAGAAATTAACTTAAAATGTGGAAATTGCGGTTTCGCCTGTACAATTATTTTAAATTTGATTTTAAAATAATTTAAGTGTGTTAATAACAATGTTTGTGGTAAATGGTAATCGGTTTATATTATCTAGAAATTATGTTAACCATATTATAATATAAGTTCCTAATTTTGTAAAAGTTCTATAATACGAGTAATTTAAAAAATGTCGAAATCGTGATTATTAAAATATGTAATAATTAAATTTATTTAAAACCACCTACACAAATTAAAAATTTCATATAAAAGGAGAGTAATTTACAATTAACTCATTAAATTGAAAGAAAGTCTTATTTCATTAAAATCTTATTATTAATAAATAAATAAATAAAAAGTAAAATTTAACTAAAACAAGATGAGCTCTGAAGATATTCAAATAATTGAACATATACAAATAGTATCACCAACAAACCACCAGGGACTTAGTGGCTTTAATTATATCCAGTCTGGAGCAACTGGAATGAATTATTATAATCAACCTAGTACGAGTAATATGAAGACATATACTCAACCCGGGCCTAGCAATCCATACAAAAGGAAAGCAGATACAAGCGTTGCAAGCTTGTTGAACAAATTTAACGAGAAAGTGGAGAAGAAAACTAATTTTAAAAAGAGTTTGCCAGCTGCAGAAGTAATACCACAAAAACTGTACCATGTTTTAAAAATAACTAAACTCAACACTCAATATGGGAAAAGGATATTGTTGGAGTTTGAAAACGTTGTTTTCTTTCTACCAGCATACATGGTGGATTTTCTGGCAGATAATGAAATTGTGCAACTAAACAATCAAGTCAACATATATATGATAAGCGAAGGCTAACAAAAATATCGACTAGTTCAGGAAGATATTTTTTCGCAAGAAAAACTTGCAATTAATCAATAATATATACCTACTTGTATTATTAATTTAATAAATAAATAAATAAAAATTAAAACTAAATTATATTATCTTTTTATTTTATATTTCTTTAAAAATTTTCAGATCCCCTAGTCTATTTATATTTCTTTTAAAATTTTCAGATGCCTTAGTCTGTTTGATGAATATTTTTGCAAGGAAAACTTGCAATTAATCAATAATATATACTCGTATTTATTAATTTAATAAATAAAGAAATAAATAAATAAATAAAAATTAAAACTAAATTACATTATCTTTATATTTTATATTTCTTTAAAAATTTTCAGATCCCCTAATCTATTTATATTTCTTTAAAAATTTTCAGATACCCTAGTGTGTTTGATGAAATTAAATTTTCCTTTACTGAAGCACTCTGTATACGAATTAAACAGAAATTAAATTATTTTATTTTCAGATTGAAAAAAAAATGTTATTTAGTATAAAACAGTTCACAGTTCGTGTAAGAGTTAGAATCATGACCGAAATATCAAAAAAAAATTTAATTAAACATATTGAGCTTTCTAATAAAAATGAAAGCAACCAAGATAGAAATGAAATAAAATCTTATATGATTTTACTATTAAAAGATTTAATAGTTTTAGAAAAAATTTTAGAAGAAAATAAAAACTCTAAAAGTGGTGTTAAATCATGCATAGCTGCCGTAATAGCACATTTAGAGTCATTAAAAACAAAAATAAAATACAAAATACTATTTGAAGATAATCACAAGCTAGAATGGAAAAATGTATCATCGGCGTTCCAGAATCGAATACAAACAGGCGTCATAACCAACGTTACAGAAACAGATCCCAAATTATTTTTAATAAATTGCAAAGATATTGTAATAAATAAAATAGATGAAATATTGGTAAAATATAATTCAATCAAAGTGAATATGGTATTTTGTGGAGAATTTGTACTACCTCCAAAAAACAATGAAGATGAAGCTGATTATGATTTAAAATGTTTGAATACTGGAAATTTAATTGTACTCAGAATGGAAAGGAACAATGAATGGTATGATAAATTAATGGAACAAATTCTAATCAAATTTGATGACTTCCAAGAAAAAGGAAGTGGTTGGGCTTTATCATCCATAGTAAATTTAGTTATAAATATAAATTCTTTCGCATCATTTGCTGCAGCATCATCTTACATAGATTTGCCCAAATCTATCAAAAGAAGAAAAGCATGTATTAATATTAAAAATAATGATAATGCTTGTTTTGCATGGAGTATAATGGCTTTACTTAATCCAAACGTAGTTCATTCTGATCGTGTATCGAGTTATCAACCATATGGAGATGTATTAAATTTTAAAGATATCAGCTTTCCAGTTTTAATAAGTGATATTTCAAAATTTGAGAAGTTAAATTTAATATCCGTTAACGTTTTTGGTTTAGAGATGATTAAAAAAGATAAATTTAAAGTAGTACCATTTATCTAACAAAATTAAAAAATTAAAAACATGCTAATCTTCTATTAATTCAAAATATTTATGATAAAAAAGAAAAATTTAACACATATTATGAAAATAATACTGAAAATGATGAGAACATTAAATATCATTATGTTTTGATTAAAAATATATCAAGATTACTTTCAGCTGATGTTAGCAAAAATAACAGGAAAAAATACTTTTGTGAAAGATGTCTTAATTATTTTTCATCAAATGAAAAATTAAATAATCATAAAATATATTGCGATAAAATGAATAAATCAGCTATTGTACTGCCAAACAAGGAAAATAACATTCTTAAATTTACCAACTTTAAAAATAAAATAATGGTTCCATGTGTTATCTATGCTGACATAGAATGTATACGGGAAAAAAGTAGTTCAAATAATAGTTATCAAGAACATATTGCATGTTCTATAGGATATTATATAAAATCAAGTTACATAGGAAATACAGAATACCGTTTCTTAAGAGGAGAGAATTGTATTGAATGGTTTTTAAATGAACTAAAAATGATTGCTTGTCTTTTGGAGACGGACTTAAAGTCACCTGTTAAAATGAATGCACTAACTAGAGAACAACAAGATGCATTCAAAAGGGCAGAGGTTTGTTTTATTTGTGAAGCACCATTTTCTGCAGACGAAGTTAAATGTAAAGATCACGATCATTTAACTGGTGAATACCGTGGGGCTACTCACAATAGTTGCAACATAAATTATAAAAATTCATTTTATGTTCCGGTAATATTTCATAATTTAAGTGGATATGACGCTCATTTCATTATAAAAGAACTGAACTCAACAATAATTGGTAAGATAGATTTACTTCCTTTAAATAAGGAAAATATATAAGTTTTACAAAATATATTGAAAATAGTGATATTAAATTTAGATTTATAGACTCATATAAATTTTTAGGAAGTTTATCAGTAGTTTATCAAAAAATTTGAAAGAATTTCCGAATTTAAAATCTCAATTTAAAAATTTAACAGAAAGTCAATATATTTTACTATCACAAAAAGGAATTTACCCTTATGATTATATTGATAATCATGAAAAGTTTCTAGATTCAATGTTGCCAGAAAAAGGTTTTTTTTATGACGAACTAAATAAATCTAGTATAACTGATAGTGAATACAATCATGCTCAAACAATATGGCATGAATTTAATATTAAAAACTTAGGAGAATATTCTGACTTATACCTAAAAAGATATTTTTGAAAAATTCAGAAAAAATTGTATGAACACTTATGATTTAGATCCGGCGCATTATTTTACTTTACCAGGATTTTCCTGGGATGCTATGTTGAAATATGGTAAAGTAAATTTTGAATTATTAACAGATGTTGATATGTTATTGTTTATTGAAAATGGTATAAGAGGGGGTCTTACACAAGTTTGCAAACGCTATTCCCAAACTAATAATTTATATATGGCAAATTATGATTCAAACAAATCATCATCTTATATAAGTTATTTTGATATTAACAATCAATACGGTTGGGCTATGAGCCAATATTTACCTTTAAACAATTTTGAATGGGGGGAAGATATTAATAAATATAATAAAGAATTTATATTAGGTATTTCTGATGAAAATCCTATTGGATATATATTCGAAGTAGATATAAAATATCCTAACGAGCTTCATGATTTACACAGAGATTTACCCTTTTGCCCTGAACATTTATCAATAAATTCAGGTGATAAAAAATTAATAGCTACTCTATTTGATAAAGGTCTAGAAATGGTTTAGAAATAAAAAAAATTCATAAAATTTTACAATTTACACAATCAGATTACCTTAAGCCATACATAGAGTTGAATACTAAACTACGTACACAAGCAATATATAAGTTTGAAAAAGAACTATATAAGCTAATGAATAATGCAATATTCGGTAAAACTATGGAAAATGTTAGAAAACACTGTGATATAAAACTTAAAACTTACTGGCATGGGCGTTATGGCGCTAATGCATTAATTGCATCTCCATATTTCAAAAGTTCTACTATTTTTTAAGAAAATTTAGTTGAAATAGAACTCTATAAAACTGAAATATTTTTCAATAAACCAATTTATGTAGGTATGGCCATATTAGATATTTCAAAAACATTAATATATGAATTTTTTTATGATTACATGAAAAAAAAATTACAACAGAATTGTAGTCTTTTATATACTGATACTGATAGTCTTATTTTAGAAATTAATAACAAAAATATATATGATATAATTAAATAATCATTTTGTTATAATATTAATTAATAACAAAAATATATATGATATAATTTTAAACTGTTATGAACGGTTTGACACTAGTGATTATCCTATGAACAATAAGTGGCAAATTCCTTTAGTAAACAAAAAAATTATAGGACTAATGAAAGATGAAATGAATGGTAAAAATATTATAGAATTTATTGGTTTAAGATCAAAAATGTATACAATTAAAGTTGAAAATGAAGAATATATAAAAAAAATTAAAGGTGTTAAAAAATCTATTGTACAAAAAGAAATAGAATTTAGTGATTACAAAAAATATTTAGATGAAAATAAAAATAAAATAATTATACAAAATTTAATAAAATCAAAATATCATAATGTAACTAGTATAAGACAGAAAAAAATAGCTTTAGATTCAAATGATGATAAAAGATTTTTATTAAATGACTCATATGAAACTTTACCTTGGGGTCATTATTTATTAAATGAAAATAATAATACAAATTAGTAATTTTAATTATTTATATATTTATTTATTGAATTATGTAGCAAATTTAATTATAATAAAGAATTTTATTTAAAAAAAATACATATAATTTTTTTATTTTATTTTATAATTTTATAATTTTCAGGATTTCTGTCGGCTTATGACATCTTACAGCAATCTGATTTTTTTCCTTTTTCTTCTTTTTTAATTTTTACACTGCTTGATGAAGATGAATGCACACATGATATTGTACATGATGCTGAAGTCCTAGATTTAGACGGATTTTTATATTCTTGATATTTTTTTTTATTTTTATTTTCCATTTTATTTTCCATTTTATAAAAAAAAGGTTTTAATTGTATGACTTTCATAATCCAATTAAACTTTGTGAATGATATTATTTAAAACATTGGTTCATTTTTAAATTTTTAAAATAATTAAATCAGTTTTTTCAATAAATAAACATTTTCGTACGCACAGTAACCCTTATGATTGAATAAAAATTTGTTAGATAAATATTGCTTATTTTTCATAATTTTTATACTTGTTGAATCTTGTTCATCTAAATCAAACACATTGTTTATTTTTAAATTTCTTTCAACCCAAAATTTTTTCTCGCTACCTTTTACATAAATTTTTTTATAGTTATCTACATATATTTCTAAAAAATTGATGACTTCACAAAAATATGCTGTACCATCGAACCACTTGAATCCATGATGGTTCTTTGTCAACCATTTATTTATATTTTTTGCTTTTTTGTTTAGATACTGATAGCTAAATGGAGGTTTAATTACAAAATGTTGTATTTTGTTTTCTGATGATAGAACTGCTATTTCTTTTAAAATGAATTTATTATCATTATTCCTAAAACCTTGAATATCAATAATAACGTAATCCATTCGCCTTTTTAAATAAAACTATTTAACTAAGAGTATTTTAAATAATTTGTTTAACTTCTCCTGTTAACGGTTTAAATTCAATTAAACGATCGTGCAAAATAAGACAACAAGCTGCAGTATTGTCTGGAATTGGTTTCAAAGTTTTTATCTCAATTTTAACATCAACTGCTCCCATTTTAACATTTTCATTTTGTAACGAGTATCAATTACAAAGATTGGTGAATCATTTTTAAATTTTTTACATGAATTGATAACGAGTATCAATTACAAAGATTGGTGAATCATTTTTAAATTTTTTGCATGAAAGTAAAGGTTCTGATATTGAATGATTATAATAAAAACTTCTAAAACTTGAATATGCTTCATATGCTAAAGCATAACGATCTCTATTAAAATCTAAATGCATATCCTCATATGGATATGCTTCAGAATTTAAATGCACTTTTATATCTGTGACATCACAGTGATGAAATTTTGAAAGATATTTTTGACCATTATTTTGGGTAGTTTGTGGAGCTAAAATAATAAAACCAGGTTTCTCAAGTTGTGAAACTGTTTGAACGATCCAAATGTAATGAGTAACTCCTGCTGTTAATGTAGGACATTGTTGTAATTCCCAATTCCTAAAAGCAATTTTAAAGGAATGTAGTAATTTGCAAAACCTAGTAATTTATTTAAAGGAATGCAAAAATTAAAATAAAGTCCGTTCATTTTAATTGATTCGTTGGGTGACCAACTTGCATTGTATAGAGCACTACTTTCATTTTGATTGAGTGAAATGTAATTTTTTAATGTTAAAGTTATTCCAACTTTGTGGTTCTGATCAATTTCTTTGCCGTTAAGCTGATAGCGAATAGATTCAAATAGAAATGGTATAGCATTATTAACTAATTTAGTGCTTGTAACAGCTGTTCCATCATGTTT
The DNA here is from genome assembly GCA_947095535.1 of Poecilobothrus nobilitatus. Lineage (NCBI taxonomy): Eukaryota > Metazoa > Arthropoda > Insecta > Diptera > Dolichopodidae > Poecilobothrus > Poecilobothrus nobilitatus. The sequence continues at coordinate 185,743,374 of OX352772.1, forward strand.
TGTTAGAAATCCTTCTATATAACTTAAACTTGTTGAAGGTAATATATTTAAATTCTGATTTTGTATTTGTATTTTTATAGAGTGACCCAATCCATAATAGTTTATGAATGGTAAATATGAATGCCAATGAGCACTACTAACTATACTATCATCAAAAACAGGTTCATTAAAAAAACTCATTTTTTTTTTTTTTTTAATTTATATCCAAGTAATTTGAGATATTGCTGATTGACTGCCGTTAAACTATTCTTTTGCTGCAAGCGTTGGCTTCCTTCTTCCCGAAATGGTTTTGATATACTAGATTGAGGTATTTTACTTATAGAATATATATCCGGTTTTTGATTCTGATTAAATACTATCATTTTGATGTTTTTAAATGTAATCTAACTGTTATTGTTTCTCCTTGAAAATTAATTAAATTTCCGTTCTGATCAAGCAATTTAATAGTAAGAGAACTTATATGATGAACAGTTATCGGTAAATAAATAACATTTTTAGGAACTTCAATGATTTTATACCCGGGGCGGGGCTAACACCAATTGAAAATTCATGCAAAATACGTGCTTCTTGTCCGTTCATATATGCTCCTGAGATAATATTACATTCTATTCTCACTATGTTTATATTGTTAAATTTCTTTCAACCCAAAATTTTTTCTCGCTACCTTTTACATAAATTTTTTTATAGTTATCTACATATATTTCTAAAAAATTGATGACTTCACAAAAATATGCTGTACCATCGAACCACTTGAATCCATGATGGTTCTTTGTCAACCATTTATTTATATTTTTTGCTTTTTTGTTTAGATACTGATAGCTAAATGGAGGTTTAATTACAAAATGTTGTATTTTGTTTTCTGATGATAGAACTGATATTTCTTTTAAAATGAATTTATTATCATTATTCCTAAAACCTTGAATATCAATAATAACGTAATCCATTCGCCTTTTTAAATAAAACTATTTAACTAAGAGTATTTTAAATAATTTGTTTAACTTCCCCTGTTAACGGTTTAAATTCAATTAAACGATCGTGCAAAATAAGACAACAAGCTGCAGTATTGTCTGGAATTGGTTTCAAAGTTTTTATCTCAATTTTAACATCAACTGCTCCCATTTTAACATTTTCATTTTGTAACGAGTATCAATTACAAAGATTGGTGAATCATTTTTAAATTTTTTACATGAATTGATAACGAGTATCAATTACAAAGATTGGTGAATCATTTTTAAATTTTTTGCATGAAAGTAAAGGTTCTGATATTGAATGATTATAATAAAAACTTCTAAAACTTGAATATGCTTCATATGCTAAAGCATAACGATCTCTATTAAAATCTAAATGCATATCCTCATATGGATATGCTTCAGAATTTAAATGCACTTTTATATCTGTGACATCACAGTGATGAAATTTTGAAAGATATTTTTGACCATTATTTTGGGTAGTTTGTGGAGCTAAAATAATAAAACGAGGTTTCTCAAGTTGTGAAACTGTTTGAACGATCCAAATGTAATGAGTAACTCCTGCTGTTAATGTAGGACATTGTTGTAATTCCCAATTCCTAAAAGCAATTTTCATGTTAGAACCACTTTCAATAGTTTTATATAACTTTAATTTTTGATTATCGGACAAATTAATATGTTGAACTCTCCAGCATATTTTTGTAATGGAAATTTTCGGTTTCTCAATAGCATCAGAACATATCATTGAATTATTATCGGTTTCAGAACGTGTTAATATCAATTCATGTTTCGCATTAGGAATAATGCTTTTATAATCTTCTGCAAAACCTAGTAATTTATTTAAAGGAATGCAAAAATTAAAATAAAGTCCGTTCATTTTAATTGATTCGTTGGGTGACCAACTTGCATTGTATAGAGCACTACTTTCATTTTGATTGAGTGAAATGTAATTTTTTAATGTTGAAGTTATTCCAACTTTGTGATTCTGATCAATTTCTTTGCCGTTAAGCTGATAGCGAATAGATTCAAATAGAAATGGTATAGCATTATTAACTAATTTAGTGCTTGTAACAGCTGTTCCATCATGTTTTGTTAGAAATCCTTCTATATAACTTAAACTTGTTGAAGGTAATATATTTAAATTCTGATTTTGTATTTGTATTTTTATAGAGTGACCCAATCCATAATAGTTTATGAATGGTAAATATGAATGCCAATGAGCACTACTAACTATACTATCATCAAAAACAGGTTCATTAAAAAAACTCATTTTTTTTTTTTTTTAATTTATATCCAAGTAGTTTGAGATATTGCTGATTGACTGCCGTTAAACTATTCTTTTGCTGCAAGCGTTGGCTTCCTTCTTCCCGAAATGGTTTTGATATACTAGATTGAGGTATTTTACTCATAGAATATATATCCGGTTGTTGATTCTGATTAAATACTATCATTTTGATGTTTTTAAATGTAATCTAACTGTTATTGTTTCTCCTTGAAAATTAATTAAATTTCCGTTCTGATCAAGCAATTTAATAGTAAGAGAACTTATATGATGAACAGTTATCGGTAAATAAATAACATTTTTAGGAACTTCAATGATTTTATACCCGGGGCGGGGCTAACACCAATAGAAAATTCATGCAAAATACGTGCTTCTTGTCCGTTCATATATGCTCCTGAGATAATATTACATTCTATTCTCACTATGTTGATATTGTTAATATCAACAAAAAGATCTGAAGTATGCCATTTTTTAGGGGATAATCTCTTTCTGCTAAAACCTAATAATTTACCAATAGTATCTTTTCTTTCAAAGTCAATTTCTTTATGAGCAAAAATTTCACATTTTAATGTATTATTGTTTGCTCGTACAATTAATTCATCCGCATCTGTTTTAACAATATTCAGCTCTTCTCTGAGAAATTTTTCAATATCTTCAATTTCATATGAACCTGTGGGAATTATGATTGGTTTATCATCAATAATAAATGTGTTATTCCCCTCATCTATATTCGGTATAGAATGATACATTTGAAAATCTACTAATCCACAAGTATATTCTTTTCCTTTTAAATCTATAGATGGAAAAAAAGTATTTGTCAATACAGAAGAATTTCCGTTTAAAGTTATTGTTATCGACATGTCTAGCTATAATTAAGATAATGGGATAATTTAGATATGTATCCTACTTTTATATATTTCAAAGCTTAATTGACATATTTATGTTTTTTATACCCTATAATTTATAAATAAAGTTCATTTATCCCATTTACAATTTTTTTGTTTCTTTCATTGAAACAAAAAATAAAATAACCTTGAACTTGAACAAAATCATAATGTAGGTAAAGAATATAATATAGCTAAACTAATTATAAAAAGAATTTTTTTGTTTTTTAATAATGCTTTATTTACTGATAATTTTTTAATTTTTGTTAACAACATGAAATAAAAATTCTAAACATAAATGACCGCAATTATATGAATTAAAGTTTTGATATCTATCATAATTATAAATAATTTTATTTCCTAAATATTTAATTACTTCTAATGGAGGTTGTAAATTTCCAAAGCTGTCAAAAGAGGGGGTCTTACACAAATAAGAGGGGGTCTTACACAAATAAGAGGGGGTCTTACACAAATAAGAGGGGGTCTTACACAAGTTTGCAAACGCTATTCCCAAACTAATAATTTATATATGGCAAATTATGATTCAAACAAATCATCATCTTATATAAGTTATTTTGATATTAACAATCAATACGGTTGGGCTATGAGCCAATATTTACCTTTAAACAATTTTGAATGGGAGGAAGATATTAATAAATATAATAAAGAATTTATATTAGGTATTTCTGATGAAAATCCTATTGGATATATATTCGAAGTAGATATAAAATATCCTAACGAGCTTCATGATTTACACAGAGATTTACCCTTTTGCCCTGAACATTTATCAATAAATTCAGGTGATAAAAAATTAATAGCTACTCTATTTGATAAAGGTCTAGAAATGGTTTAGAAATAAAAAAAATTCATAAAATTTTACAATTTACACAATCAGATTACCTTAAGCCATACATAGAGTTGAATACTAAACTACGTACACAGGCAATATATAAGTTTGAAAAAGAACTATATAAGCTAATGAATAATGCAATATTCGGTAAAACTATAGAAAATGTTAGAAAACACTGTGATATAAAACTTAAAACTTACTGGCATGGGCGTTATGGCGCTAATGCATTAATTGCATCTCCATATTTCAAAAGTTCTACTATTTTTCAAGAAAATTTAGTTGCAATAGAACTCTATAAAACTGAAATATTTTTCAATAAACCAATTTATGTAGGTATGGCCATATTAGATATTTCAAAAACATTAATATATGAATTTTTTTATGATTACATGAAAAAAAAATTACAACAGAATTGTAGTCTTTTATATACTGATACTGACAGTCTTATTTTAGAAATTAATAACAAAAATATATATGATATAATTAAAGAAAACTGTTATGAACGGTTTGACACTAGTGATTATCCTATGAACAATAAGTGGCAAATTCCTTTAGTAAACAAAAAAATTATAGGACTAATGAAAGATGAAATGAATGGTAAAAATATTATAGAATTTATTGGTTTAAGATCAAAAATGTATACAATTAAAGTTGAAAATGAAGAATATATAAAAAAAATTAAAGGTGTTAAAAAATCTATTGTACAAAAAGAAATAGAATTTAGTGATTACAAAAAATGTTTAGATGAAAATAAAAATAAAATAATTATACAAAATTTAATAAAATCAAAATATCATAATGTAACTAGTATAAGACAGAAAAAAATAGCTTTAGATTCAAATGATGATAAAAGATTTTTATTAAATGACTCATATGAAACTTTACCTTGGGGTCATTATTTATTAAATGAAAATAATAATACAAATTAGTAATTTTAATTATTTATATATTTATTTATTGAATTATATAGCAAATTTAATTATAATAAAGAATTTTATTTAAAAAAAATACATATAATTTTTTTATTTTATTTTATAATTTTATAATTTTCAGGATTTCTGTCGGCTTATGACATCTTACAGCAATCTGATTTTTTTCCTTTTTCTTCTTTTTTAATTTTTACACTGCTTGATGAAGATGAATGCACACATGATATTGTACATGATGCTGAAGTCCTAGATTTAGACGGATTTTTATATTCTTGATATTTTTTTTTATTTTTATTTTCCATTTTATTTTCCATTTTATAAAAAAAAGGTTTTAATTGTATGACTTTCATAATCCAATTAAACTTTGTGAATGATATTATTTAAAACATTGGTTCATTTTTAAATTTTTAAAATAATTAAATCAGTTTTTTCAATAAATAAACATTTTCGTACGCACAGTAACCCTTATGATTGAATAAACATTTGTTAGATAAATATTGCTTATTTTTCATAATTTTTATACTTGTTGAATCTTGTTCATCTAAATCAAACACATTGTTTATTTTTAAATTTCTTTCAACCCAAAATTTTTTCTCGCTACCTTTTACATAAATTTTTTTATAGTTATCTACATATATTTCTAAAAAATTGATGACTTCACAAAAATATGCTGTACCATCGAACCACTTGAATCCATGATGGTTCTTTGTCAACCATTTATTTATATTTTTTGCTTTTTTGTTTAGATACTGATAGCTAAATGGAGGTTTAATTACAAAATGTTGTATTTTGTTTTCTGATGATAGAACTGCTATTTCTTTTAAAATGAATTTATTATCATTATTCCTAAAACCTTGAATATCAATAATAACGTAATCCATTCGCCTTTTTAAATAAAACTATTTAACTAAGAGTATTTTAAATAATTTGTTTAACTTCCCCTGTTAACGGTTTAAATTCAATTAAACGATCGTGCAAAATAAGACAACAAGCTGCAGTATTGTCTGGAATTGGTTTCAAAGTTTTTATCTCAATTTTAACATCAACTGCTCCCATTTTAACATTTTCATTTTGTAACGAGTATCAATTACAAAGATTGGTGAATCATTTTTAAATTTTTTGCATGAATTGATAACGAGTATCAATTACAAAGATTGGTGAATCATTTTTAAATTTTTTGCATGAAAGTAAAGGTTCTGATATTGAATGATTATAATAAAAACTTCTAAAACTTGAATATGCTTCATATGCTAAAGCATAACGATCTCTATTAAAATCTAAATGCATATCCTCATATGGATATGCTTCAGAATTTAAATGCACTTTTATATCTGTGACATCACAGTGATGAAATTTTGAAAGATATTTTTGACCATTATTTTGGGTAGTTTGTAGAGCTAAAATAATAAAACGAGGTTTCTCAAGTTGTGAAACTGTTTGAACGATCCAAATGTAATGAGTAACTCCTGCTGTTAATGTAGGACATTGTTGTAATTCCCAATTCCTAAAAGCAATTTTCATGTTAGAACCACTTTCAATAGTTTTATATAACTTTAATTTTTGATTATCTGACAAATTAATATGTTGAACTCTCCAGCATATTTTTGTAATGGAAATTTTCGGTTTCTCACTAGCATCAGAACATATCATTGAATTATTATCGGTTTCAGAACGTGTTAATATCAATTCATGTTTCGCATTAGGAATAATGCTTTTATAATCTTCTGCAAAACCTAGTAATTTATTTAAAGGAATGCAAAAATTAAAATAAAGTCCGTTCATTTTAATTGATTCGTTGGGTGACCAACTTGCATTGTATAGAGCATTACTTTCATTTTGATTGAGTGAAATGTAATTTTTTAATGTTGAAGTTATTCCAACTTTGTGGTTCTGATCAATTTCTTTGCCGTTAAGCTGATAGCGAATAGATTCAAATAGAAATGGTATAGCATTATTAACTAATTTAGTGCTTGTAACAGCTGTTCCATCATGTTTTGTTAGAAATCCTTCTATATAACTTAAACTTGTTGAAGGTAATATATTTAAATTCTGATTTTGTATTTGTATTTTTATAGAGTGACCCAATCCATAATAGTTTATGAATGGTAAATATGAATGCCAATGAGCACTACTAACTATACTATCATCAAAAACAGGTTCATTAAAAAAACTCATTTTTTTTTTTTTTTTAATTTATATCCAAGTAATTTGAGATATTGCTGATTGACTGCCGTTAAACTATTCTTTTGCTGCAAGCGTTGGCTTCCTTCTTCCCGAAATGGTTTTGATATACTAGATTGAGGTATTTTACTCATAGAATATATATCCGGTTGTTGATTCTGATTAAATACTATCATTTTGATGTTTTTAAATGTAATCTAACTGTTATTGTTTCTCCTTGAAAATTAATTAAATTTCCGTTCTGATCAAGCAATTTAATAGTAAGAGAACTTATATGATGAACAGTTATCGGTAAATAAATAACATTTTTAGGAACTTAATGATTTTATACCCGGGGCGGGGCTAACACCAATAGAAAATTCATGCAAAATACGTGCTTCTTGTCCGTTCATATATGCTCCTGAGATAATATTACATTCTATTCTCACCATGTTTATATTGTTAATATCAACAAAAAGATCTGAAGTATGCCATTTTTTAGGGGATAATCTCTTTCTGCTAAAACCTAATAATTTACCAATAGTATCTTTTCTTTCAAAGTCAATTTCTTTATGAGCAAAAATTTCACATTTTAATGTATTATTGTTTGCTCGTACAATTAATTCATCCGCATCTGTTTTAACAATATTCAGCTCTTCTCTGAGAAATTTTTCAATATCTTCAATTTCATATGAACCTGTGGGAATTATGATTGGTTTATCATCAATAATAAATGTGTTATTCCCCTCATCTATATTCGGTATAGAATGATACATTTGAAAATCTACTAATCCACAAGTATATTCTTTTCCTTTTAAATCTATAGATGGAAAAAAAGTATTTGTCAATACAGAAGAATTTCCGTTTAAAGTTATTGTTATCGACATGTCTAACTATAATTAAGATAATGGGATAATTTAGATATGTATCCTACTTTTATATATTTCAAAGCTTAATTGACATATTTATGTTTTTTATACCCTATAATTTATAAATAAAGTTCATTTATCCCATTTACAATTTTTTTGTTTCTTTCATTGAAACAAAAAATAAAATAACCTTGAACTTGAACAAAATCATAATGTAGGTCAAGAATATAATATAGCTAAACTAATTATAAAAAGAATTTTTTTGTTTTTTAATAATGCTTTATTTACTGATAATTTTTTAATTTTTGTTAACAACATGAAATAAAAATTCTAAACATAAATGACCGCAATTATATGAATTAAAGTTTTGATATCTATCATAATTATAAACAATTTTATTTCCTAAATATTTAATTACTTCTAATGGAGGTTGTAAATTTCCAAAGCTGTCAAAAGAGGGGGTCTTACACAAATAAGAGGGGGTCTTACACAAATAAGAGGGGGTCTTACACAAGTTTGCAAACGCTATTCCCAAACTAATAATTTATATATGGCAAATTATGATTCAAACAAATCATCATCTTATATAAGTTATTTTGATATTAACAATCAATACGGTTGGGCTATGAGCCAATATTTACCTTTAAACAATTTTGAATGGGAGGAAGATATTAATAAATATAATAAAGAATTTATATTAGGTATTTCTGATGAAAATCCTATTGGATATATATTCGAAGTAGATATAAAATATCCTAACGAGCTTCATGATTTACACAGAGATTTACCCTTTTGCCCTGAACATTTATCAATAAATTCAGGTGATAAAAAATTAATAGCTACTCTATTTGATAAAGGTCTAGAAATGGTTTAGAAATAAAAAAAATTCATAAAATTTTACAATTTACACAATCAGATTACCTTAAGCCATACATAGAGTTGAATACTAAACTACGTACACAGGCAATATATAAGTTTGAAAAAGAACTATATAAGCTAATGAATAATGCAATATTCGGTAAAACTATAGAAAATGTTAGAAAACACTGTGATATAAAACTTAAAACTTACTGGCATGGGCGTTATGGCGCTAATGCATTAATTGCATCTCCATATTTCAAAAGTTCTACTATTTTTCAAGAAAATTTAGTTGCAATAGAACTCTATAAAACTGAAATATTTTTCAATAAACCAATTTATGTAGGTATGGCCATATTAGATATTTCAAAAACATTAATATATGAATTTTTTTATGATTACATGAAAAAAAAATTACAACAGAATTGTAGTCTTTTATATACTGATACTGACAGTCTTATTTTAGAAATTAATAACAAAAATATATATGATATAATTAAAGAAAACTGTTATGAACGGTTTGACACTAGTGATTATCCTATGAACAATAAGTGGCAAATTCCTTTAGTAAACAAAAAAATTATAGGACTAATGAAAGATGAAATGAATGGTAAAAATATTATAGAATTTATTGGTTTAAGATCAAAAATGTATACAATTAAAGTTGAAAATGAAGAATATATAAAAAAAATTAAAGGTGTTAAAAAATCTATTGTACAAAAAGAAATAGAATTTAGTGATTACAAAAAATGTTTAGATGAAAATAAAAATAAAATAATTATACAAAATTTAATAAAATCAAAATATCATAATGTAACTAGTATAAGACAGAAAAAAATAGCTTTAGATTCAAATGATGATAAAAGATTTTTATTAAATGACTCATATGAAACTTTACCTTGGGGTCATTATTTATTAAATGAAAATAATAATACAAATTAGTAATTTTAATTATTTATATATTTATTTATTGAATTATATAGCAAATTTAATTATAATAAAGAATTTTATTTAAAAAAAATACATATAATTTTTTTATTTTATTTTATAATTTTATAATTTTCAGGCTTATGACATCTTACAGCAATCTGATTTTTTTCCTTTTTCTTCTTTTTTAATTTTTACACTGCTTGATGAAGATGAATGCACACATGATATTGTACATGATGCTGAAGTCCTAGATTTAGACGGATTTTTATATTCTTGATATTTTTTTTTATTTTTATTTTCCATTTTATTTTCCATTTTATAAAAAAAAGGTTTTAATTGTATGACTTTCATAATCCAATTAAACTTTGTGAATGATATTATTTAAAACATTGGTTCATTTTTAAATTTTTAAAATAATTAAATCAGTTTTTTCAATAAATAAACATTTTCGTACGCACAGTAACCCTTATGATTGAATAAACATTTGTTAGATAAATATTGCTTATTTTTCATAATTTTTATACTTGTTGAATCTTGTTCATCTAAATCAAACACATTGTTTATTTTTAAATTTCTTTCAACCCAAAATTTTTTCTCGCTACCTTTTACATAAATTTTTTTATAGTTATCTACATATATTTCTAAAAAATTGATGACTTCACAAAAATATGCTGTACCATCGAACCACTTGAATCCATGATGGTTCTTTGTCAACCATTTATTTATATTTTTTGCTTTTTTGTTTAGATACTGATAGCTAAATGGAGGTTTAATTACAAAATGTTGTATTTTGTTTTCTGATGATAGAACTGCTATTTCTTTTAAAATGAATTTATTATCATTATTCCTAAAACCTTGAATATCAATAATAACGTAATCCATTCGCCTTTTTAAATAAAACTATTTAACTAAGAGTATTTTAAATAATTTGTTTAACTTCCCCTGTTAACGGTTTAAATTCAATTAAACGATCGTGCAAAATAAGACAACAAGCTGCAGTATTGTCTGGAATTGGTTTCAAAGTTTTTATCTCAATTTTAACATCAACTGCTCCCATTTTAACATTTTCATTTTGTAACGAGTATCAATTACAAAGATTGGTGAATCATTTTTAAATTTTTTGCATGAATTGATATCGAGTATCAATTACAAAGATTGGTGAATCATTTTTAAATTTTTTGCATGAAAGTAAAGGTTCTGATATTGAATGATTATAATAAAAACTTCTAAAACTTGAATATGCTTCATATGCTAAAGCATAACGATCTCTATTAAAATCTAAATGCATATCCTCATATGGATATGCTTCAGAATTTAAATGCACTTTTATATCTGTGACATCACAGTGATGAAATTTTGAAAGATATTTTTGACCATTATTTTGGGTAGTTTGTAGAGCTAAAATAATAAAACGAGGTTTCTCAAGTTGTGAAACTGTTTGAACGATCCAAATGTAATGAGTAACTCCTGCTGTTAATGTAGGACATTGTTGTAATTCCCAATTCCTAAAAGCAATTTTCATGTTAGAACCACTTTCAATAGTTTTATATAACTTTAATTTTTGATTATCTGACAAATTAATATGTTGAACTCTCCAGCATATTTTTGTAATGGAAATTTTCGGTTTCTCACTAGCATCAGAACATATCATTGAATTATTATCGGTTTCAGAACGTGTTAATATCAATTCATGTTTCGCATTAGGAATAATGCTTTTATAATCTTCTGCAAAACCTAGTAATTTATTTAAAGGAATGCAAAAATTAAAATAAAGTCCGTTCATTTTAATTGATTCGTTGGGTGACCAACTTGCATTGTATAGAGCATTACTTTCATTTTGATTGAGTGAAATGTAATTTTTTAATGTTGAAGTTATTCCAACTTTGTGGTTCTGATCAATTTCTTTGCCGTTAAGCTGATAGCGAATAGATTCAAATAGAAATGGTATAGCATTATTAACTAATTTAGTGCTTGTAACAGCTGTTCCATCATGTTTTGTTAGAAATCCTTCTATATAACTTAAACTTGTTGAAGGTAATATATTTAAATTCTGATTTTGTATTTGTATTTTTATAGAGTGACCCAATCCATAATAGTTTATGAATGGTAAATATGAATGCCAATGAGCACTACTAACTATACTATCATCAAAAACAGGTTCATTAAAAAAACTCATTTTTTTTTTTTTTTTAATTTATATCCAAGTAATTTGAGATATTGCTGATTGACTGCCGTTAAACTATTCTTTTGCTGCAAGCGTTGGCTTCCTTCTTCCCGAAATGGTTTTGATATACTAGATTGAGGTATTTTACTCATAGAATATATATCCGGTTGTTGATTCTGATTAAATACTATCATTTTGATGTTTTTAAATGTAATCTAACTGTTATTGTTTCTCCTTGAAAATTAATTAAATTTCCGTTCTGATCAAGCAATTTAATAGTAAGAGAACTTATATGATGAACAGTTATCGGTAAATAAATAACATTTTTAGGAACTTAATGATTTTATACCCGGGGCGGGGCTAACACCAATAGAAAATTCATGCAAAATACGTGCTTCTTGTCCGTTCATATATGCTCCTGAGATAATATTACATTCTATTCTCACCATGTTTATATTGTTAATATCAACAAAAAGATCTGAAGTATGCCATTTTTTAGGGGATAATCTCTTTCTGCTAAAACCTAATAATTTACCAATAGTATCTTTTCTTTCAAAGTCAATTTCTTTATGAGCAAAAATTTCACATTTTAATGTATTATTGTTTGCTCGTACAATTAATTCATCCGCATCTGTTTTAACAATATTCAGCTCTTCTCTGAGAAATTTTTCAATATCTTCAATTTCATATGAACCTGTGGGAATTATGATTGGTTTATCATCAATAATAAATGTGTTATTCCCCTCATTTATATTCGGTATAGAATGATACATTTGAAAATCTACTAATCCACAAGTATATTCTTTTCCTTTTAAATCTATAGATGGAAAAAAAGTATTTGTCAATACAGAAGAATTTCCGTTTAAAGTTATTGTTATCGACATGTCTAACTATAATTAAGATAATGGGATAATTTAGATATGTATCCTACTTTTATATATTTCAAAGCTTAATTGACATATTTATGTTTTTTATACCCTATAATTTATAAATAAAGTTCATTTATCCCATTTACAATTTTTTTGTTTCTTTCATTGAAACAAAAAATAAAATAACCTTGAACTTGAACAAAATCATAATGTAGGTAAAGAATATAATATAGCTAAACTAATTATAAAAAGAATTTTTTTGTTTTTTAATAATGCTTTATTTACTGATAATTTTTTAATTTTTGTTAACAACATGAAATAAAAATTCTAAACATAAATGACCGCAATTATATGAATTAAAGTTTTGATATCTATCATAATTATAAACAATTTTATTTCCTAAATATTTAATTACTTCTAATGGAGGTTGTAAATTTCCAAAGCTGTCAAAAGAGGGGGTCTTACACAAATAAGAGGGGGTCTTACACAAATAAGAGGGGGTCTTACACAAATAAGAGGGGGTCTTACACAAGTTTGCAAACGCTATTCCCAAACTAATAATTTATATATGGCAAATTATGATTCAAACAAATCATCATCTTATATAAGTTATTTTGATATTAACAATCAATACGGTTGGGCTATGAGCCAATATTTACCTTTAAACAATTTTGAATGGGAGGAAGATATTAATAAATATAATAAAGAATTTATATTAGGTATTTCTGATGAAAATCCTATTGGATATATATTCGAAGTAGATATAAAATATCCTAACGAGCTTCATGATTTACACAGAGATTTACCCTTTTGCCCTGAACATTTATCAATAAATTCAGGTGATAAAAAATTAATAGCTACTCTATTTGATAAAGGTCTAGAAATGGTTTAGAAATAAAAAAAATTCATAAAATTTTACAATTTACACAATCAGATTACCTTAAGCCATACATAGAGTTGAATACTAAACTACGTACACAGGCAATATATAAGTTTGAAAAAGAACTATATAAGCTAATGAATAATGCAATATTCGGTAAAACTATAGAAAATGTTAGAAAACACTGTGATATAAAACTTAAAACTTACTGGCATGGGCGTTATGGCGCTAATGCATTAATTGCATCTCCATATTTCAAAAGTTCTACTATTTTTCAAGAAAATTTAGTTGCAATAGAACTCTATAAAACTGAAATATTTTTCAATAAACCAATTTATGTAGGTATGGCCATATTAGATATTTCAAAAACATTAATATATGAATTTTTTTATGATTACATGAAAAAAAAATTACAACAGAATTGTAGTCTTTTATATACTGATACTGACAGTCTTATTTTAGAAATTAATAACAAAAATATATATGATATAATTAAAGAAAACTGTTATGAACGGTTTGACACTAGTGATTATCCTATGAACAATAAGTGGCAAATTCCTTTAGTAAACAAAAAAATTATAGGACTAATGAAAGATGAAATGAATGGTAAAAATATTATAGAATTTATTGGTTTAAGATCAAAAATGTATACAATTAAAGTTGAAAATGAAGAATATATAAAAAAAATTAAAGGTGTTAAAAAATCTATTGTACAAAAAGAAATAGAATTTAGTGATTACAAAAAATGTTTAGATGAAAATAAAAATAAAATAATTATACAAAATTTAATAAAATCAAAATATCATAATGTAACTAGTATAAGACAGAAAAAAATAGCTTTAGATTCAAATGATGATAAAAGATTTTTATTAAATGACTCATATGAAACTTTACCTTGGGGTCATTATTTATTAAATGAAAATAATAATACAAATTAGTAATTTTAATTATTTATATATTTATTTATTGAATTATATAGCAAATTTAATTATAATAAAGAATTTTATTTAAAAAAAATACATATAATTTTTTTATTTTATTTTATAATTTTATAATTTTCAGGCTTATGACATCTTACAGCAATCTGATTTTTTTCCTTTTTCTTCTTTTTTAATTTTTACACTGCTTGATGAAGATGAATGCACACATGATATTGTACATGATGCTGAAGTCCTAGATTTAGACGGATTTTTATATTCTTGATATTTTTTTTTATTTTTATTTTCCATTTTATTTTCCATTTTATAAAAAAAAGGTTTTAATTGTATGACTTTCATAATCCAATTAAACTTTGTGAATGATATTATTTAAAACATTGGTTCATTTTTAAATTTTTAAAATAATTAAATCAGTTTTTTCAATAAATAAACATTTTCGTACGCACAGTAACCCTTATGATTGAATAAACATTTGTTAGATAAATATTGCTTATTTTTCATAATTTTTATACTTGTTGAATCTTGTTCATCTAAATCAAACACATTGTTTATTTTTAAATTTCTTTCAACCCAAAATTTTTTCTCGCTACCTTTTACATAAATTTTTTTATAGTTATCTACATATATTTCTAAAAAATTGATGACTTCACAAAAATATGCTGTACCATCGAACCACTTGAATCCATGATGGTTCTTTGTCAACCATTTATTTATATTTTTTGCTTTTTTGTTTAGATACTGATAGCTAAATGGAGGTTTAATTACAAAATGTTGTATTTTGTTTTCTGATGATAGAACTGCTATTTCTTTTAAAATGAATTTATTATCATTATTCCTAAAACCTTGAATATCAATAATAACGTAATCCATTCGCCTTTTTAAATAAAACTATTTAACTAAGAGTATTTTAAATAATTTGTTTAACTTCCCCTGTTAACGGTTTAAATTCAATTAAACGATCGTGCAAAATAAGACAACAAGCTGCAGTATTGTCTGGAATTGGTTTCAAAGTTTTTATCTCAATTTTAACATCAACTGCTCCCATTTTAACATTTTCATTTTGTAACGAGTATCAATTACAAAGATTGGTGAATCATTTTTAAATTTTTTGCATGAATTGATATCGAGTATCAATTACAAAGATTGGTGAATCATTTTTAAATTTTTTGCATGAAAGTAAAGGTTCTGATATTGAATGATTATAATAAAAACTTCTAAAACTTGAATATGCTTCATATGCTAAAGCATAACGATCTCTATTAAAATCTAAATGCATATCCTCATATGGATATGCTTCAGAATTTAAATGCACTTTTATATCTGTGACATCACAGTGATGAAATTTTGAAAGATATTTTTGACCATTATTTTGGGTAGTTTGTAGAGCTAAAATAATAAAACGAGGTTTCTCAAGTTGTGAAACTGTTTGAACGATCCAAATGTAATGAGTAACTCCTGCTGTTAATGTAGGACATTGTTTTAATTCCCAATTCCTAAAAGCAATTTTCATGTTAGAACCACTTTCAATAGTTTTATATAACTTTAATTTTTGATTATCTGACAAATTAATATGTTGAACTCTCCAGCATATTTTTGTAATGGAAATTTTCGGTTTCTCACTAGCATCAGAACATATCATTGAATTATTATCGGTTTCAGAACGTGTTAATATCAATTCATGTTTCGCATTAGGAATAATGCTTTTATAATCTTCTGCAAAACCTAGTAATCTATTTAAAGGAATGCAAAAATTAAAATAAAGTCCGTTCATTTTAATTGATTCGTTGGGTGACCAACTTGCATTGTATAGAGCATTACTTTCATTTTGATTGAGTGAAATGTAATTTTTTAATGTTGAAGTTATTCCAACTTTGTGGTTCTGATCAATTTCTTTGCCGTTAAGCTGATAGCGAATAGATTCAAATAGAAATGGTATAGCATTATTAACTAATTTAGTGCTTGTAACAGCTGTTCCATCATGTTTTGTTAGAAATCCTTCTATATAACTTAAACTTGTTGAAGGTAATATATTTAAATTCTGATTTTGTATTTGTATTTTTATAGAGTGACCCAATCCATAATAGTTTATGAATGGTAAATATGAATGCCAATGAGCACTACTAACTATACTATCATCAAAAACAGGTTCATTAAAAAAACTCATTTTTTTTTTTTTTTAATTTATATCCAAGTAATTTGAGATATTGCTGATTGACTGCCGTTAAACTATTCTTTTGCTGCAAGCGTTGGCTTCCTTCTTCCCGAAATGGTTTTGATATACTAGATTGAGGTATTTTACTCATAGAATATATATCCGGTTGTTGATTCTGATTAAATACTATCATTTTGATGTTTTTAAATGTAATCTAACTGTTATTGTTTCTCCTTGAAAATTAATTAAATTTCCGTTCTGATCAAGCAATTTAATAGTAAGAGAACTTATATGATGAACAGTTATCGGTAAATAAATAACATTTTTAGGAACTTAATGATTTTATACCCGGGGCGGGGCTAACACCAATAGAAAATTCATGCAAAATACGTGCTTCTTGTCCGTTCATATATGCTCCTGAGATAATATTACATTCTATTCTCACCATGTTTATATTGTTAATATCAACAAAAAGATCTGAAGTATGCCATTTTTTAGGGGATAATCTCTTTCTGCTAAAACCTAATAATTTACCAATAGTATCTTTTCTTTCAAAGTCAATTTCTTTATGAGCAAAAATTTCACATTTTAATGTATTATTGTTTGCTCGTACAATTAATTCATCCGCATCTGTTTTAACAATATTCAGCTCTTCTCTGAGAAATTTTTCAATATCTTCAATTTCATATGAACCTGTGGGAATTATGATTGGTTTATCATCAATAATAAATGTGTTATTCCCCTCATTTATATTCGGTATAGAATGATACATTTGAAAATCTACTAATCCACAAGTATATTCTTTTCCTTTTAAATCTATAGATGGAAAAAAAGTATTTGTCAATACAGAAGAATTTCCGTTTAAAGTTATTGTTATCGACATGTCTAACTATAATTAAGATAATGGGATAATTTAGATATGTATCCTACTTTTATATATTTCAAAGCTTAATTGACATATTTATGTTTTTTATACCCTATAATTTATAAATAAAGTTCATTTATCCCATTTACAATTTTTTTGTTTCTTTCATTGAAACAAAAAATAAAATAACCTTGAACTTGAACAAAATCATAATGTAGGTAAAGAATATAATATAGCTAAACTAATTATAAAAAGAATTTTTTTGTTTTTTAATAATGCTTTATTTACTGATAATTTTTTAATTTTTGTTAACAACATGAAATAAAAATTCTAAACATAAATGACCGCAATTATATGAATTAAAGTTTTGATATCTATCATAATTATAAACAATTTTATTTCCTAAATATTTAATTACTTCTAATGGAGGTTGTAAATTTCCAAAGCTGTCAAAAGAGGGGGTCTTACACAAATAAGAGGGGGTCTTACACAAATAAGAGGGGGTCTTACACAAATAAGAGGGGGTCTTACACAAATAAGAGGGGGTCTTACACAAGTTTGCAAACGCTATTCCCAAACTAATAATTTATATATGGCAAATTATGATTCAAACAAATCATCATCTTATATAAGTTATTTTGATATTAACAATCAATACGGTTGGGCTATGAGCCAATATTTACCTTTAGACAATTTTGAATGGGAGGAAGATATTAATAAATATAATAAAGAATTTATATTAGGTATTTCTGATGAAAATCCTATTGGATATATATTCGAAGTAGATATAAAATATCCTAACGAGCTTCATGATTTACACAGAGATTTACCCTTTTGCCCTGAACATTTATCAATAAATTCAGGTGATAAAAAATTAATAGCTACTCTATTTGATAAAGGTCTAGAAATGGTTTAGAAATAAAAAAAATTCATAAAATTTTACAATTTACACAATCAGATTACCTTAAGCCATACATAGAGTTGAATACTAAACTACGTACACAGGCAATATATAAGTTTGAAAAAGAACTATATAAGCTAATGAATAATGCAATATTCGGTAAAACTATAGAAAATGTTAGAAAACACTGTGATATAAAACTTAAAACTTACTGGCATGGGCGTTATGGCGCTAATGCATTAATTGCATCTCCATATTTCAAAAGTTCTACTATTTTTCAAGAAAATTTAGTTGCAATAGAACTCTATAAAACTGAAATATTTTTCAATAAACCAATTTATGTAGGTATGGCCATATTAGATATTTCAAAAACATTAATATATGAATTTTTTTATGATTACATGAAAAAAAAATTACAACAGAATTGTAGTCTTTTATATACTGATACTGACAGTCTTATTTTAGAAATTAATAACAAAAATATATATGATATAATTAAAGAAAACTGTTATGAACGGTTTGACACTAGTGATTATCCTATGAACAATAAGTGGCAAATTCCTTTAGTAAACAAAAAAATTATAGGACTAATGAAAGATGAAATGAATGGTAAAAATATTATAGAATTTATTGGTTTAAGATCAAAAATGTATACAATTAAAGTTGAAAATGAAGAATATATAAAAAAAATTAAAGGTGTTAAAAAATCTATTGTACAAAAAGAAATAGAATTTAGTGATTACAAAAAATGTTTAGATGAAAATAAAAATAAAATAATTATACAAAATTTAATAAAATCAAAATATCATAATGTAACTAGTATAAGACAGAAAAAAATAGCTTTAGATTCAAATGATGATAAAAGATTTTTATTAAATGACTCATATGAAACTTTACCTTGGGGTCATTATTTATTAAATGAAAATAATAATACAAATTAGTAATTTTAATTATTTATATATTTATTTATTGAATTATATAGCAAATTTAATTATAATAAAGAATTTTATTTAAAAAAAATACATATAATTTTTTTATTTTATTTTATAATTTTATAATTTTCAGGATTTCTGTCGGCTTATGACATCTTACAGCAATCTGATTTTTTTCCTTTTTCTTCTTTTTTAATTTTTACACTGCTTGATGAAGATGAATGCACACATGATATTGTACATGATGCTGAAGTCCTAGATTTAGACGGATTTTTATATTCTTGATATTTTTTTTTATTTTTATTTTCCATTTTATTTTCCATTTTATAAAAAAAAGGTTTTAATTGTATGACTTTCATAATCCAATTAAACTTTGTGAATGATATTATTTAAAACATTGGTTCATTTTTAAATTTTTAAAATAATTAAATCAGTTTTTTCAATAAATAAACATTTTCGTACGCACAGTAACCCTTATGATTGAATAAACATTTGTTAGATAAATATTGCTTATTTTTCATAATTTTTATACTTGTTGAATCTTGTTCATCTAAATCAAACACATTGTTTATTTTTAAATTTCTTTCAACCCAAAATTTTTTCTCGCTACCTTTTACATAAATTTTTTTATAGTTATCTACATATATTTCTAAAAAATTGATGACTTCACAAAAATATGCTGTACCATCGAACCACTTGAATCCATGATGGTTCTTTGTCAACCATTTATTTATATTTTTTGCTTTTTTGTTTAGATACTGATAGCTAAATGGAGGTTTAATTACAAAATGTTGTATTTTGTTTTCTGATGATAGAACTGCTATTTCTTTTAAAATGAATTTATTATCATTATTCCTAAAACCTTGAATATCAATAATAACGTAATCCATTCGCCTTTTTAAATAAAACTATTTAACTAAGAGTATTTTAAATAATTTGTTTAACTTCCCCTGTTAACGGTTTAAATTCAATTAAACGATCGTGCAAAATAAGACAACAAGCTGCAGTATTGTCTGGAATTGGTTTCAAAGTTTTTATCTCAATTTTAACATCAACTGCTCCCATTTTAACATTTTCATTTTGTAACGAGTATCAATTACAAAGATTGGTGAATCATTTTTAAATTTTTTGCATGAATTGATAACGAGTATCAATTACAAAGATTGGTGAATCATTTTTAAATTTTTTGCATGAAAGTAAAGGTTCTGATATTGAATGATTATAATAAAAACTTCTAAAACTTGAATATGCTTCATATGCTAAAGCATAACGATCTCTATTAAAATCTAAATGCATATCCTCATATGGATATGCTTCAGAATTTAAATGCACTTTTATATCTGTGACATCACAGTGATGAAATTTTGAAAGATATTTTTGACCATTATTTTGGGTAGTTTGTAGAGCTAAAATAATAAAACGAGGTTTCTCAAGTTGTGAAACTGTTTGAACGATCCAAATGTAATGAGTAACTCCTGCTGTTAATGTAGGACATTGTTGTAATTCCCAATTCCTAAAAGCAATTTTCATGTTAGAACCACTTTCAATAGTTTTATATAACTTTAATTTTTGATTATCTGACAAATTAATATGTTGAACTCTCCAGCATATTTTTGTAATGGAAATTTTCGGTTTCTCACTAGCATCAGAACATATCATTGAATTATTATCGGTTTCAGAACGTGTTAATATCAATTCATGTTTCGCATTAGGAATAATGCTTTTATAATCTTCTGCAAAACCTAGTAATTTATTTAAAGGAATGCAAAAATTAAAATAAAGTCCGTTCATTTTAATTGATTCGTTGGGTGACCAACTTGCATTGTATAGAGCATTACTTTCATTTTGATTGAGTGAAATGTAATTTTTTAATGTTGAAGTTATTCCAACTTTGTGGTTCTGATCAATTTCTTTGCCGTTAAGCTGATAGCGAATAGATTCAAATAGAAATGGTATAGCATTATTAACTAATTTAGTGCTTGTAACAGCTGTTCCATCATGTTTTGTTAGAAATCCTTCTATATAACTTAAACTTGTTGAAGGTAATATATTTAAATTCTGATTTTGTATTTGTATTTTTATAGAGTGACCCAATCCATAATAGTTTATGAATGGTAAATATGAATGCCAATGAGCACTACTAACTATACTATCATCAAAAACAGGTTCATTAAAAAAACTCATTTTTTTTTTTTTTTTAATTTATATCCAAGTAATTTGAGATATTGCTGATTGACTGCCGTTAAACTATTCTTTTGCTGCAAGCGTTGGCTTCCTTCTTCCCGAAATGGTTTTGATATACTAGATTGAGGTATTTTACTCATAGAATATATATCCGGTTGTTGATTCTGATTAAATACTATCATTTTGATGTTTTTAAATGTAATCTAACTGTTATTGTTTCTCCTTGAAAATTAATTAAATTTCCGTTCTGATCAAGCAATTTAATAGTAAGAGAACTTATATGATGAACAGTTATCGGTAAATAAATAACATTTTTAGGAACTTAATGATTTTATACCCGGGGCGGGGCTAACACCAATAGAAAATTCATGCAAAATACGTGCTTCTTGTCCGTTCATATATGCTCCTGAGATAATATTACATTCTATTCTCACCATGTTTATATTGTTAATACCAACAAAAAGATCTGAAGTATGCCATTTTTTAGGGGATAATCTCTTTCTGCTAAAACCTAATAATTTACCAATAGTATCTTTTCTTTCAAAGTCAATTTTGTTTATGAGCAAAAATTTCACATTTTAATGTATTATTGTTTGCTCGTACAATTAATTCATCCGCATCTGTTTTAACAATATTCAGCTCTTCTCTGAGAAATTTTTCAATATCTTCAATTTCATATGAACCTGTGGGAATTATGATTGGTTTATCATCAATAATAAATGTGTTATTCCCCTCATCTATATTCGGTATAGAATGATACATTTGAAAATCTACTAATCCACAAGTATATTCTTTTCCTTTTAAATCTATAGATGGAAAAAAAGTATTTGTCAATACAGAAGAATTTCCGTTTAAAGTTATTGTTATCGACATGTCTAACTATAATTAAGATAATGGGATAATTTAGATATGTATCCTACTTTTATATATTTCAAAGCTTAATTGACATATTTATGTTTTTTATACCCTATAATTTATAAATAAAGTTCATTTATCCCATTTACAATTTTTTTGTTTCTTTCATTGAAACAAAAAATAAAATAACCTTGAACTTGAACAAAATCATAATGTAGGTCAAGAATATAATATAGTTAAACTAATTATAAAAAGAATTTTTTTGTTTTTTAATAATGCTTTATTTACTGATAATTTTTTAATTTTTGTTAACAACATGAAATAAAAATTCTAAACATAAATACCGCAATTATATGAATTAAAGTTTTGATATCTATCATAATTATAAACAATTTTATTTCCTAAATATTTAATTACTTCTAATGGAGGTTGTAAATTTCCAAAGCTGTCAAAATATTGTATGGTTTGAGGTTTTTTATAATACCAGTGCGTTCCATTTCCAATGGAATTATCTAAATTAATTATACCACATTCATATATCAAAGGTTTGTGTGTTGGTAAATTATCTCGTATAAAAACTCCACGGAAATGTTTTAAGTGTTTTTTTCCAAATTCTTCTAAGTCATAATTGTTAAGTGCTCTTTTGGGTAGCTCATTTATTGGTTTTTTGGATTCAAATAAAGACCCAACCCTTTCTTATATGGTTTTAATTGTAATCCTTTTCCTTCTTTTAATGCTATGGCTTCCATCATTTTATTATGGCGTTTACTTTCTTGTAATTCCTTATAACCATTTTTAGCATCGTTTATAACTTTAGCTATTCCAGCAGCACCACCTGATAATGCACCAACAGCTGAAAGACCCGCAAATATAGGAATTAAAGGTAAAATTTCTCCAATTTTTGGTACTGGAATTATTCTAGGGATATCAATTGTTTTTTTCTGTCCTCTAGAAAACTTTCGAGCTGTTTGTAAAGCAATTCTTATAGTATTTTTGTCATTCATAGGTTTTTTTATAGTTTTAACCGCTGTTCTGGCTTCCTTTATAATATTTCTTATCGATTTTCTTCTTTGTTTTTTTATTGATTTTCTTCTTTGTTTTTTTATTGATTTTCTTCTTTGTTTTTTTATTGATTTTCTTCTTTGTTTTTTTATCGTTCTCTTTTTCAAACCCATACCGAGTTTAACCTTAGCTTTCATTGTGTTTCTAACTAAAAATGCATTCGCTTTTTCTCCAAAACTTGAGTTTTTAGATTTAAATCTTTGCCAAGCTTTATCAGCGAGTGTGTTATCAGCTCTATAACGATGATGTTTATCTGTACTTTCAGAATATGCTATATCATGTACACGACAAGCCTCATCTAAATCATTAATTCCTTTATCACCGCGATCTAATCGTTTTGTTAATTTTGTTCCAGGTCCACAATAATTATAGCCTGGTAAATTTGCTTCAAATGGTAATTTATTAATTATAATATTGATAATACCTTCCCCGCCAACAGTTTTTTTATAACTGTTTATGCATTTATTACGATTAATCATGCTTACTTTAGTTTAAGAAAGTTCATCAGGCACTAATCATCTTTATTTATACATTAACCATTTAAAACTATTTTCTATCTGTAGTTAAAAAAATGAAATTTGTAAAAATAGATAATGCAATAAAAATAAAAAATTTTGATCGAAATTCCGAGAAAAAAGAGAAAAAACATGGTGATTTATTTCCAGATAGTATAAGAGCATTAATAGTAGGGCCCTCAAATTGCGGTAAAACTAATGTTATGCTGAGCATGCTTTTAGATCCTAAAGGACTTAAATTTAGAAACCTATACATTTATTCGAAGACACTACATCAACCTAAATATCAATACTTAAAGAAATTAATAAAACCAATTAAAGGAATGGGCTACAGCGAGTTTTCTAATAATGTTGACATAATTAATCCATCTGCTTCTAAATCTAACTCAGTATTTATATTTGATGATGTAGCTTGTGATAAACAAGATAGTATAAGAGCTTACTTTTGCATGGGGCGGCATCAAGAAGTTGATAGCTTTTATTTATGTCAATCATATACAAAAATTCCAAAACATTTAGTTAGAGATAATGCAAACTTTTTGATTATATTCAAGCAGGATGATTTAAATTTAAAGCATATTTATAACGATCACGTGAATTCAGATATGTCTTACAATGGTTTCAGAAAATTGAGTGCATGTTGCTGGAATGATGAGTACGGGTTTCTCTTAATCGATAAAGATAAAAATTTAAATAACGGTCGCTATAGAAAAAAATTTGATGAATTTATAAAATTTTAAAACAATTTCAATTAATAGCTGACAACAGATATCAGTTAAAAGCTTATATGAGGTTAATATTTCATATAACTTAACAGTTAACAGCAGAGTAGTCATCAGCTAACAACAAAGCAGTTGTCAGTTAAGAATAGATCAGTTATTATCTAACAACAAAGCAGTTATCAGTTAAGAATAGACCAGTTATCAGCTAGCAACGAAGGAGTTATCAGTTAACAACGAAGCAGTTATCAGTTAACAACGAAGCAGTTAGCCCTTGCTGAATAACAATAGAAAAAGTAGAGTTAGTTAAGAAAAATAAGTTCAAGAATGAATGAAAAACGCATGAAAGATTTAATCAAAACTCGAAAAAGTTTAAAAAAAAAATTTCATTCCTTGAAAGTAGGGAAACTGGCAGAAGATCAAAATCTGGAAGCATCATTTACCCCCATTATTAAACCGTTAAAAGAATTAACTGATGTTGTGAAACAGCAACAATATACGAAAAGTTTTATCATACCGGAAAACAAATCAGAAATAAAACAACCGCTTCATGATGACGATAAGTTCTTTGAATCACCTAAAAACAAAAGTAACTCTTGGAGCAAATTTAAAACTTCAACACCGAACACTATAAAATTTGAAACGTCATCTGAAATTGATAACACTAATAGTGAATCTAATTTCACAATTTCACAATTGCTTTTTCCTAACAAATCAGAACTTGACAAAACATATGAACCCTATTTTGATAAGTCATCAAATTCTCAAAAACTTGGAAATGCTGATTTTAGAATAGATGAAATTACTAAAAATATATTGATTGATGATGAAGTTTTTAAAGGAACGAATAATATTGGAACGAAGGAATTGATAAGGAAGTTTTTGGGTTATATGAATTAATATTTAAAAAAAAGCCTATCAACTATTCTGAAAATGATCTAAATGTGTATCGTCAAATACTTGATAAAACAAATGCACATAGAAGAAATTATAAAAATTCAGAACAAATACGTGGAAACAAAGGTTTGAAATATAAGAATATTTTAAGAAAATTGTATGAACATGATTATAACACTAGAAGGAAAAAAATTGGTATGGCACACACAAAACAACAATTTACAAAATTTTTACCTACTACAACAAGAACACATTTGAATTATATCAAACAACCAAATCAGTATGTTTATTGGGATAATCCTAATGAGTTGGTTGATAGATTAAGACTTTTAATTAGGTCACAATCAGCTGGTAACAACAATCATCATAATGAAATTATATCTATAATTGAAGAGTTGCGAGAAGCAAATATAATTGAATAATATTTTTGTAATAGCAATCAGTAAAAATTAAAATGCCACTTGACAAGTTTGGGCGAAGCGCAGCTTCATCTTCTTTTAGGGAACTCAATATTAGAGGATCTCCAGGTATATGTTTCAAACTAACTTCTGGAGGTAATTATGATTTAGATAATAAAATTTTGTCAAATGTTCAAGATCCAATTGATGGAAATGACGCAGCAACACAAAATTATGTGAATAATCAAATTTTCTTTCACAAAGAATTAATAAAAATCTATATTGGAGAAATGTTCGATACTTTAACTAATGAACTTAAATTAACACAAGAAAAATTAAAAACATTAGAAGAAGAAATGGAAGATAGTTTAGAGGAAGTCCACAACAAATTTTCTACAATGTTAAGTGAAAAATTTTCAGAAATAAATGATTTTATTCAATTTCAAATTAAAAAACCAATTGGATTTATTAATGAGAGACTACAAAAAGCTGAAGCTAAAGCTCAATCAGCATTAGATTTAATTAATAACTTAAAAAAAAATTAATAACTTAAAAAAATTAATTAGGATCAGTTTTCATTTAATTTTTGAAATGGATATACATCAAATCGGATTTACTCTAAATAATTTTTTAAATAAATATGAAGCTAATTTACTAGAGGAGCATTATCATGAACTGATTCATCATTATAATTTTCTACTGGAATTTAAAAACTCAAAACAAATAGATACAAAAGAATATGGTTTTCATTGGGATATATGCCCATATTCATCAGATACATCTGATTCATTTCCTGAAACTTGTCCTTGTATATCAGCCGAAACAATCATGTTAAGAATTGTGAAATTACTAAACTTATATGATAGAATTAAAAATAAATAAAATATTTTTCCGTTAAAAATTGTTTTACTTATTTATATTTTAAATGAGTAAAGGTGAGGTTGTTGTTGTTGATTTACTTGACTGGCTCGATGAAGTAAACGAGGAGAACAAAGTTGAAATTTCAGATTCTGTTAAAGCAAAAAAAGATGAAGAAGAAAACGTAAAAAAGCGAATTAGTTTTAATTTAAAGCCTCAAATAAATATATTATACAAATGGAATACAGCGTATAAATTAGCTCGACAAAAATATTGGGAATTGATAGCACTCGATCGCTGGAGATTCAACCAAAGAATTCAAAAAACTGATGATATTATTTCTAAAATTCTAGATAGTAGTCATCGGAAACAAATTTTTAATGAGAGATTTTTTGATTAATTGCAAATTTAGCAATAAATACAATTGCAAAAAAATATTTCACTTCATTAAATATGAGTAAAAGAAAGGTTGTTGATGAGTTGCATAAACATGCGCGGAAAAATTTTAAACGACGTAGAGTTATAATAAAAGGTTTTGATGATCTTTGGCAAGCTGATTTAGTAGAATTGGGATCATATGCTAAAGAGAATAAAGGTTTTAAATTTTTATTAACTGTGATTGATACTTTCTCCAAATATGCATGGGCAATTCCCATAAAAAGAAAAACTGCAGAGAATGTTACAGGAGCAATGCAAAATATTTTCATGACTTTTAAAAGACATCCGCCAAATTTGCAAACGGATGATGGAAAAGAATTTTTCAATAAAATATTCAAAAAATTAATGAATAAATATGAAATAAATCATTATTCAACATTTAATACATTAAAAGCATCTATTGTTGAACGTTTTAATAGAACTTTAAAAGAAAAAATGTGGAAAGAGTTTAGTTTTAATGGAAATTATAAATGGATAAGCCTAATTGAAGAACTAGTCAAACAATATAACAACACTAAACATCGAACAATTAAAAAACGTCCATCAGATGTTAATAAATATAATGCTAAGGATTTAATTAAAAATGTGTACAATCATATCAAAATAGTTCCACCTGCTAAATTTAAAGTTGGTGATTCAGTTCGAATAAGCAAATATAAACTTATTTTTGAAAAAGCTTATACACCAAATTGGACAACTGAAATATTTAAAATCAAGAAAGTTCAAATTACCAACCCAGTAACATATTTATTAGAAGATTATCAAGGTCAACCAATACAAAGAGGCTTCTATGAATATGAATTGTTAACAGCTGATCAAAAACAAGTATACTTGATTGAAAAAATTCTTAAAACTAAAGATAATAAAATTTTTGTTAAATGGTTAGGATTTTCTACTAATCATAATTCATGGATAAATAAAAATGATATATTATAAAAAAATGTTTTTATTTTAATATTTAATAATTATAAAATATTTATTTTATTTGTAAAATTAAAGAATTTCCATTTGATATGACGACTTTTGTTTTATTGACCGCAAATCAAGTATTGTATAATCAGATTTATAATCTACATCTATTATTGAAACTGATTCTATTTCTCCACCATTTGAGATTCTATCTGCTAAAATTTCGCGATATTCAAAGCATTGAATTTTGAGAAATTCTTATTTAAAGTTGCTATCATATGCACATCTTATATGTATTTCTTTAGTATCCGCATATTCCAATTTAAAATGTCTATAGAATATATAATCACTGTTTATTATTCCACCAATATTACGTTCTTTCAAAATCAATTCTTGTCTAAAAGCTTCAATAGCCTCATCTACAGATACATAATGGAGTTCTGAATCAGCTTTATCTCCAAGTAAATGATCATCTGCTTTCAAAGTAGTAGTAGTTGGTGTTGTTGTTATAGTTGTTTTTATTGATGTTGATTTGTTTAGCGCATGGGAAATGGAATGTTTTAATAACTGAACTGATAAATTTACTTTTACTGTTTCATTATTCGGAAGTAATATATTAAAATATGTACTTCCAAAAGCTGATTCATCTAACTTAACATCTGGAATTGGTGCTGAATTTGTTTGAATAGTTAACAAACAAAATATAAATAAGAGAAATGAAATCATCGTTTTATTTTACAAAAATATGATATATCTTTATCAAAGGTTCACGTAATAATGATGAGTTGCAAATTAAAAATGTGTAACTTATACTTTTTATTTTCCAGAAATTTCTTTATTATGTACTGACTTTATTTGACTTATTATAAAACAAACATACATAAAAAGCGATAAAATGGTCTCTTCCATCTGAATAAGCTTCCATATAATCTAAATATTCCTCTTTTAAAGTTTCAAGTAGTTTTCTAAAATTAGTTAATACATCTCCAATTTTTGTTTTATTATTTTTTTCATTATAAGTATTCTCTATTAATGCTATAAATGTAATTCCATCATCAATTCGTCTCCTTATCATTGACTTTTTCAACTCATTTTGATTTTCTTCATATTCATTTGTTTTTAATGATAATGAACTAATATGTTGTTTAAATCCTTTATTATTATTATCAGTTGACAGTACATTTGAAATATTCTTCTCAATCAACTCCCAATTATCTTCTTCGGCAAAAGGACAATCACCTCCAAAACTGTTTGGTACTTGATTTTTGATTAATGATTGTCTAATTGTACCAATAGTAGAAATATCACCACCATATACTTCAATTTTTATATGTTGCCATTCCAACGGAGATAAGAATAGCTTATTATTTATTGACTCACCATTTCTAATTTTTAAAACACATGTCTTTTCCCCACCTTCTGGAGTTATATATATCTCCAAGATCTCATGAAATATTTTCCAATTTATTATTTTGATTGAACTCCATTTTCGTCCACAAATACAATATTTATATCCATGTAGAATATTATCAGCCCAAAACATTATGATGCTTCTACTTGATAATCTGTTTGGATTATGTCATATTCTTATCAAACTTAGTCTTTTATAGAATTTGCGAAGTACTTTATTGCATTAATTTTTTTAAATAAAAAAATCTCTCTGAGTAAAAGCATATAGAACTAGAATCAAATCTAAACACATCTATATTAATAAACTTATCTTGTAGACTTTATTGTCCTACCCACAGAAGTTTAAATAATTCTGAACATTTTCATATTTTATTTCTAATTTAGTTGCATTATTAGTTTTCTTTAGCTTTAATCATAAAATGGAGTTCGCTAGAACTGTTTTTACGTTTAATAAATTTTTCTTGGAAAATAAAAAGCATTTAAGAAGGAAATATAGACGGGAAATCGAGTACCACATAAAATTTCTTAGAAATTTTGCTGATTCAACTTTAAGACAATTCGTTAAAGATAATATTTACATACCATCTATTAATTCCATAGAATTTCCTAAATTATGTCTATCACGATTAACTAAAATTGTAAAGAAATTTCAAAAAAAAAATTGCAAATATCGAAAAACATTAAAGATAAAAAAATAAGCTTTGTAGTGTACATATTTTGTTTTTTTCTTTTTATATATTTTAACTACAGACAAATGGGCTCGAAACCTCATACCTATTCTAAGAAAAAAATTTGAATACCAGGCGAACATATTGTTTAGATAAAATTTAAAACATTTTTACTATTTCAATTTTCATTTCATGTTTAGTCATGTTCTATGCTAAGAAATTTTTATTGTTTTTACCAGTTAACATGCATATGTAAAGTGTGTTTTATATTAACAAAGAAAAAAAGTTTATAGTAAATTATAATGATGTTGCTGTTGGTATATTATATTAATGAAATTTCCCTGTGACGTCATTTTAGATTCTACATTATTCATAATATAATTTAAAAAAATTTGTAAATATATACGATTTCAATTCTTTTACTTATTCCAGTATTTTTTCATGATAAGAATTTTTTCTTCATAGCATAAAAAAAAAAAAAGGAATTCCTCTGACCGCACACGCACACTCAGAATAATTTCTTCAAACATAAGATTTGAAAATTTCATTAATATAATATAACAACAACAACAACAACATCATTATAATTTACTAAACTTTTTTCTTTGTTAATATAAAACACACTTATCATATGTATATTATAAAAACAATAAAAATTTCTTATCATAGAATGTAACTACAAACAAATAAAATTGAAATAATAAAATGTTTTAAATTCTTTATCTAAACAATATGTTCGCCTGGTATTTAAAAATTTAAAAATCTTTTATTATCACTTCTTTTGATCTATGACTCATACTCTTATCTTATCTCTTATCACCACCAATATCTTTACCATGTATGACTCATACTTCTTATCTAAACCGGATGTGACGTCATTTCCTGATTTAGAACCAACCTAGCTATACTACTTCAATTTAACAAAAAACTCGATGAGCAGATAATAAAAGACATAAAACAGAGTTTACATCATAGGCTAAGATTGGCAAACGGACAAAGCATAACTATTAACAGAGAAAAAGCAGGAAAATTTTACTATTTAACACTTTCACAAGGCGTCAAATACTGTCAATTGGTGGGTTTCTTGTGGGACAAGACGGTAAACACCGTCAATTATAAAATACGTAAAAATGTCAAGGCAGTATTTTCAGTTAATATTTCTATTATAAATAAACGTAAACATACTATAGTATGTTGTGACCCATTACCAGCACTTTTTTAATATATTGTCTTTCCAAAAAATGGTTTTATTTGAATATTTTGTCACTACGTGTTTGCCTAAAGATATGCATTTGTAAAACGTCAAAGCGGTAAATACTGTCGTCGATGTATTGAAAAATAGTTCATTCAAATTCTAGTGACCCGTTGTAAGTAAAAGTGAATATTCTTTGTTTATTACTATTAGTAAATTTTGTTGGATGAATTGAAGAGTGTCTGTTCAAAAGAAGATATTTGCACTTTCAACTTTTTTTTTCAGAACAAGATTCTCCAGAACAATTTACGTGAATTGGTGAAATTGATTTGTGTCTAAAAAAGTTATTTCCAACTAAAAAATTAGTTTAAAAATGACAATTTGTTTTAAAAAGTGATATTTCATATTCATTTTTACTGCAATTTTGTTGCAATATTGGAAGTAACTCTTTTTGAATAAAATCATAGGTTTCTAAGTAGGTACTTTCATAGAATAGAATAATTTTGATCGATAATGATAATGGTGCTATTTTTTTTTGTTTCAATACAAAAAAAATTAGGAAGATTGTTTTAATTTTGTTTATTTAGGACTAAGGAATTCAATTTACAATTGCGCAAATTTGAAACATATTTTTATTTTATCATTGTTATTTTTATGATGTACTATCTAGTTTGATTGTGGTTTGTTTTTTTTTTCTTCGATATTTTGTTTGTACAATATGCAAAAATATTTTTTAATCCTTTTTAATAGTTTTGTCTTATTCTATTGATAATGATAATTGTGCTTTTTTGTAAACTTTGTAAACTAAACTAAAATCTGCCACGATCACCCTCCTCTTTGTGTTGAAAATTGTTTTGAAGAATTTTATTCATAAAAAAAATGTGAATTCAACTTATTTTTATTAGCTATTTTTGTTTTTTATTTATTTTTATTTGAAATTTAAAGTAAATCATTGAATTTTAGTTAAGTTTTATTATTGTTGTTTTTTATTTATTTAAATTTTATAAAATAAATAATTTTCTTTTATAATATTTTAAAAATATATATATTTTTACTATTATACTCGTAATATAATAAAATAGTAATTTTCAGAGAGGACTGCAAATCCCGTCTTGACAATACTCACGGATGTAAATTCATATTCTAAGTCAAGACTGTTAATCCCTTCAAACGGTGTTTACCGTCATGACCCGTAATATCAATTGCTACGTTTGACTGGGTCAAGACCGAATATACCGTTCAAAATAACGGTACCTAAACTTTATTGAATTATTACCTATACAATAATTAATTAACTTTATCAAAACTCCTATTCATTTATCTCATCCAGTTTCTTATTCACTTATGGTGACCCCCGGCATTCAAGTACCCACAGACACTGATCGTGAACGTGTATAATTTCCTTAATGCTGTGATGACCTATAATAAAAATGCTCAGCTTAATATAAAAGACCTGTTGGAGAATATCTAAAATTATGTGATGAACAGCAGGTGTTTAGTTTTATACCAATACAACATTTTATTGTTCAATGCAATTATTCAAGATTATTTTTTGAAATTCCTGTAAGTTTAAAAGAGAAAATCTGTAATATACTACATAAAATAAATACAATGTGATTTATTGTCAAAAATTATAGTTTTATTTTGTATTTTATTTATATATTTATTTACATATAAGCTACAAAATATTTCTATATTCCTCAAGATAGTCAGGATCTCCCTGCTGGATTTATATCCCAAATTTCTATTTCTTCCTCCTGTTCTCTTTCTTCAGTTTCGTTTAAATCTACGGCTTTATTTACGTCTTCCTCTTTCGACTCATCTATCAAGAGCGGTAGTAAAAATTCTTCTATTTCTAATCGTCCTCCATAGTGGATGTAATTTTGTCCTCCTGAATTCGGCTTTGTGTATTTATGTGCTCAGTTTGTTTAAACGGCAATGTTTTTGAATGAGCTTGCATATTTAATGTTTTATTCAATAAAAGTTAGAATAGAAATGAATTAAAATTACAAATAAGTCATCTAATATACTCATGTAGAAAAGTATAAAAGCAAAATAAATTCAAGCAACAGGTTAGTTTAAACCATGATTTGGTTTATTATTTTATACTATGTTTTATACCCTGCTAATGTGTTATTAAATCTTATGTTACATTAAAATTTAGATAATCAGGAATCATTTTTCTATGGTTGTAACATTCACATTTTGATTGGAACCAATCTGGGTATAATTCGTTAGTTTTTTTAAAAGTAAGAAAAAAGTAGTTTTACAGTATAAGATAAACATTCACATGCACTATGTGATTTTGAATATAGTAATATCCAATGGAATTTGTATTCTTTTTCTTTGCTTCGCTTTTTGTATAACACAAAATAGATTTTGTTGTTATTTTCTTCTTTTCTTTTTCCTTCAGAACATTCAATGAAAAAACAATAACAAATTTGTGTTATTATGTATAAATTGTTTTAGTATGCCTAATCTATGAACTTATATATAACAGTACCTAATCTATGAACTCATCCTACTATCGCTACTAAAAATATGAAATTTTTACTTTTGTGGATAGTGTATACTGGTATATTAGTCTGTGCTTTACTCTAATATTAAAGAAAATGTTTGATAATATTGTGTACCTACATATCTACGAATGTAGGTATGTATTATTTGAGAAAATTATTTTGTCGAATTATGGATATTAATATTAATACAATAAAACAAAAAAAATATACTTTTGTCATTTTAATGGAAATGATTGCATTATTAATTTATGAGGTACACATTTTTTTAATACATACATACATATAAATACATATGTCCAAAATATCCTAAATTTATATTGTTCATCAATTTATGATACTACTCTACTCTATAAGACGAAGTAAAGAGAAACAACAAACAATTAAAAATAAAAAATAAAATAAATAAAAAAATTTTTTAAAAAAACAGCTTTTTTGTACTAAACAGTAGAAAATAAATTTTTAATAGCAAATTTTTCTGTAATTTTCTAAACTATATTGTTACAATCGAGATTTCTTTGAAAAGGTTTATTTTAATATGTCAAATATATATATAAATATAAGTATATATAAGTTTTAAAGTCTGTCAAATTAATATAAAAGCTGGAGGCAAAATTTAAAAATATAAGTTATGCGTTTGTTGCATCCAGCTTTTATTTTAATTTCACAGACTTTAAAACTTATATATACTTATATTTATATATATATATATTTGACATATTGAAATAAACTTTTTCAAAGAAATCTCTTTGAAATTATATTATTACCTGTTATAATATAGAATACTAGCAGAGTACCCGGCGTTGCCCGGAGTATTTTATTGGCTTTATGAAATTCTGCGTTTTGTTTCTGCGTTAATATAATTTAATTAATATAGTTAACTTATTACTATGCATTTACAGATACTGGTAGTTTATATTCTATTTTTTATTAGATTTAGTTAAATTGAATAAACAGAGCCAAGAATTAGAGACAATTCTTCCACAAAAAATGTTTAAAGGAATCAATAATCTATTGAGTACACAATTACGGCGAACTGAATTTCCACAATATATTCTTTAATACCGAGACATAAAATCACATTTCAATTATGACCATAATGTAGTACATTTTTTTTCGTAAGTAATGTCACTTCATGTTTTTGTGAATTATCCTTTTAAGCACATTTTGAAAAATTTGCTATTAGGTGCGCTCTGTCCCTCCGTCTGTTTACAAAACTTATATATTCGTTAATATTCGTTAATACCGAAACATAAAATCGCATTTAAATTATAAAAGACCATAATGTAATCAATTTTTTTTTTGTAAGTAATGTCACTTCATGTTTTGGTGAATTATCAATTATTGGTGAATGAATATGAATTATTTAAGCACATTTTGAAAACTTTGTTATTAAGTTCGCTCTGTCCCTCCGTCTGTTAAAACTTATATACTGTTTAATAAAGGGCAATGAAATATTAACTATGCATAGGTCTCTTAAAAGAGTAATGTTGTAGAACAACTTTTTTATGTACCCTCACCGTTGGAGATCCTACAGCACCGACAGTTCTTCAAATTTTGAAAAAAACCTCTTTTTAAATGCGTACATTTCAGGTTCTGTTTAACATATTTTCAATATAAAAAATACATGATTATTTTTTACCTTTATAAATCAACCAGAATTTTTTTACCTTTAGTTTTTCTAATTATGTTTCCAAATTGATTGGCTAAAAATATGTATAAAAATTGTATATGGATAAGAATGTAAGGTTTTCTGTTCTTTAAATATGTATGTACTCATTTTTGATTAAATAATGTACAGAAATGTGAATATGTTTTCTAATTCAATTGATTAAGTTTATAGTATTTTTAAATATACCGATATTATACATACTATATGTACATATTTCAATGATATTTTATGGGAAATATGTTATACACATGCATCTTATATAGCTAGACCACATGTAAAGACCACATGTAAATAATGCATTTCTGAATGATGACATGATGATTGTCTAATGTAGGAGGTTGTTTCTGGTTTTTAACAACGGCCGAAAATGTTATGTTGTTAAGACTTAAACACAGTATTCTTAAGATACTTAATAAGGTTACTTTAATTACTGTTCTATATTAGAAATTTGCATTGAAAGGCTTTTATGGAATATTGGAAACAGTATAGATAAAAGTAAAGACTGTTGGAAATATCTTTTTAATAATATTAACAAATATTTTGTCACAGGCTTAATTTAGAACCATAAATTCATCCTGCCAAATTAGACAGAAATTAGAAACAAAATTTTTTTTTGACAGTCTATCGTGTCGAAATGTGTTAATGTATCACAACAAAATTTATTGAATGAGTTTGTGTGCCAAAGTGCAATACTTGTGCAAATTTTCAATTGGTCAAATAGTTTAAGCACAACAACAAAAAATGAGAATTTCATGGCGTGAAGCCTGATGGGTTAATGTATGTATCGTAAGCAAATCAACTCAGAAAGCTTTTGTTATAAAAACCTACACTTTTGTAAATTTTCAACTCAATTGGTAAAAACGTTCAAGTGCGACAGCAAAGAAATTAAAAAATGTTATTGAGCCCTGGTGCCAAAACGGGTTAATGGATCGTAACCAAATCACCTCAGTGAGATCCTGTGGTAAAGAGCTACACTTTTGAAAATTTTCAACTCAATTGGCAAAACCGTTTAAGCAGGACAACAGAAAAATTTAATGAACTTTGTTCGGCTCTCCTGCCCAAACGGGTTAACGGAACTTCATAAAAATTTGTCACAGGCTCTTTTTCGAACCATAAAACCACCATACAAAATTGGACATAAATCGGAAACAAAAATTTTTGGAAGCCCGCTGGGCCGAATCCGGGTAACATATTATATCCAAATTTCTTCGGCACCCGTCCAAAGCTAAGAAGAACATTTGTACAAATTTTCAACTCAATCGATCAAACCGTTTAATGAGGACAACAAAAAAGCTTTAAAAGGTTCTCGGGCGGCAATGGGTTAATGAACCAAAACACCATATAGCCTATAACACTTTTCGGGGTCGTAGAAATGTTCCTGCAAAATTTGGTTGCAATCGGACTGGTGGGTGTTACGTGAAAAGGGCACAAACAAACAAACAAACAGAATTTCTGCTTTATATATTAGAAGATATTGAATTTTTTTATTATTAATTTATTGTGGCAAAATTTTTAAAAAATTAAGAAAACGTTGCATAGCTAAATTCAAAATTTAAATAAAAATATTGCAATTTTATAATGTTCTTTATTTCCACTTAAAAATGCGACCCTTTGAAAACTTTGATTTATATACTGCCTTGTTTTTTCTTTTATAGCATGACATTTTAATATTTCTTTTTTTCTATCTGTTATGTGTGTAAATATCAGATGTGCACATATACATAAGAAATAGCCTTTAAAAATATTTAAAAACAATGAAAGTAACATTTTTTATTCTCTTTTTTTTCTATTCGTTTTTATTTTTCTTCCAGTATTACATTTTACTTTTTTTTTCTGTTATTTAGGTACGCTAAGAACTTATTTTTTTTTTTTAATATTAAATTTATGCATATAGTCTATTTAAAAAATAGAAATTATTAGCTATAGAATATAATTATAATAGCTATATCATATAAATATAATTGTTGGTATTAAAAAATAATGAATCTATAACTACACACATATATACTGATATATTCATTCATATACATATTATAGTAGTAATGGGTACTATATAATGATCTGAAAATCTGATTGTTATATTGTATTATATATTGTGACAAGATTTTTAAAAAATTAAGGAAACATTGCATAGCAAAATTAAAAATTTAAATAAAATTGTTTTTGCAATTTTATAATGTTCTTTATTTCCACTTAAAATTGCGACCCTTTAAAAACTTTGATTCATACACTGTCTTGTTTTTTCTTTCTTTTCATAACATAACATTTTAATATTTTTTCTGTTATGTAGGGAAATATGAAATGTATGTTTCTTTCTTTTAAAATCATAACATTTTAATAGTTCTTTTTTTTCTATCTGTTATGTGGGTAAATATCAGATGTGCACAATATATACATAAGAAATAGCCTTTAAAAATATTTAAAAACAATCAAAGTAACATTTTTGTTCTCTTTTTTTTCTATTCGTTTTTATTTTTCTTCCACCATTACATTTTACTTTTTTTTCAGTTATTTAGGTACGCTAAGAACTTATTTTTTATTTTAAATATTAAATTTATGCATACAGTCTATTTAAAAAATATAAATTATTAGCTATAGAACATTCTGAATTTTTTTTTTGTTCGTTTATGTTAACCGTCCATTCATATGCATACATAAAATTTGTTTGTTTATGTTTACCGTTCATTCATATAAATATAACTGTTGCCTACATATTAAAAAATAATAAATGGATAAATCAACTAAATAATAATAGTTGGGAATTTGGGAATTTGGTGTGACTGTGTTAGGAGAGTTTTAATAGTACAGCACACATAAAAATATGCATACCATTTTTGTACATGTTTGTACCTACATATGTAGTAAAAAAATTTGGTTTTAAAAGTATGTAATTGAGAATATATTAAATTGCTTACTTCTAAATGCTAATGTTTTTGAATTAAAAAAAAATTATTTTGCTTTTTCTAGACGATGTAGATATATATGTATGTATGTACATAACATATATTTTATGATTAATTCATAATTATTGTAATTGAAAAGAATTAGTGGTGCAGATCATCATTCCCTAATAGATCTTAATTTAGAGGCAACTCCAAATTTAGATATCAATGTTAGGGTCATAATATGCGATTTTAATATGTTAAGAGTTTCGAAAGAAAAGCCCTATTTTAATTATAATTAAGAAAGGAAAAACACATATCTATATAAATATTATAAATAAACACATTGCTTTTATAAATAAAAATGTATACTAAAAATCAATTGATTTGATGAAAAAAAACTTAAATTTAACACTTGCTTACTAAATTTTAAGTAAATGCATATTAAATTTTACACTGTGTTCTCATTTGCGGCACATTAATTTGTGTACACATTCATATCTTTCAAATTCATCGCTTTCAAACCAAAAATATTTTCGAAGCACATATTATTACATATTTTGAAGTATGTACCTTTGTATATGTACGTATACAATGCAATGCGGGCTACATAAAAAACAATAGTCTTTTATAGAAAAAAAAAAACATTTATTTATTACGTATATTACTGTATTGGTGAGTTTAGTAAATTTAGATAAAATGTTTTATTTTGGTTCTGTAGTAATTCTGTTAAAAATTCTGTTATATCTTTGTATGAAAATTTAATTTTGAAATTAAGCTAATTTCTCTAATGTTTTTCGATATTATTATTTCAAAATTATGTATTGTCATCGGGATCTGATCTAATGAAGAAAATTTCAAGTCTCTAGCGCAACGGGAAGTGTGTTTAAAATGGCTTCTAAGATTCCATCCTTTACCCAACCAAGTTAATAAAAAGCTGTTAAAAAATCTTATCTCAAAAATAATAATTTTGTATTCTTTATTTCTCTTCCTTATTTCGCCCTATTAGCTAAAAACAATGTTAAACCTTGGTTAAAAAACTTTACTGTAATATTATTATATAATATAATAATTATTATCTTAATATCAATAACATTTTTAAAATTAGTTGACATTATTTAATATAATATAAATAAAATGTTAAGAGTCCAAATAGTAACTGAAATTCATAGACAGGCAAGACGTAAATTTTCTAAAAGAAAATTCAAACAAAAACGAATAAATAACACATGCTAAATTGATTTAGTAGAAATGATACGTTATGCAAAGTTTAATAACGGTTATAAATATATGCTGACGGTCATTTATACTTTCTCTAAAATCTTTTAAATGCCTTAAAACCAATTATTAGTAGAGCTAAAGTTATACCAAAAAATATTCACTCTGATCAATGTAAGAAATTTTTTAATTCACAATTTCAAAATTATATGAAAGAAAAATTAATCAATCATTATTCATACATGTACTCATACATTTAGTGTGTTACAAGCATCAATTGTTGAACGATTCAACCGCACATTGAAAAATTCCATGTGGAAAAAATTTAGTTCAAAAGGGAATCATATTGTGATTTTCAAACCATTTTTTGTTGTTTTATTCGTGTTTTTTTAAATTTATGATTAACTAACTTTAAATTTCAATACTAACTTTTCATAAAATTATTTAAAAAAGTGCTGACTTTCAAAATTCAACATTTTAATTTTTTTTACTTTTGGATTAATAAAAGTTATTAACATTGTGAATCATTTTGCAAAATTTTTTTTTTTTTTTTTTTTACTGTTGTTGCTAACATATTTCATAACATATAACATATAATCATATTTCTATTTGGGTCATTTAAGTTTGTTTTTTACATTTGCTTAAATATTAACTGTAGAAATTCAAAAAAAATTAAAAAAGAACAAAAAAAAGAAATATGTATAATCAAATTAATAAAAAGCAACATAAAAGCAGTGCCGTACTTTGTACTGTTACAGATTCCAAAACTGAACTCATTGTTTGTAATGGGATCTGTAAAAGAAAGTTTCATGGGGTTTGCATTAATGCCCCTAGAAGTTGGCAATCATGCTCCTTGTTCATCTCGCATCATTTCGTTTGCGACAGTTGCTTGGATTTGAACCAGCCGACTAAAATACTTAAAGACGAGTTGATTAGTTGCTTGAAGGATATTAGGAATGAATGTAAAGGTTTATCGGCCAAAGCAGTTGATGCGTTAAAATATAACTCGTTGTGTTTTAACGATTTGGCTAAAAGCCATGATAATTTTAATCAAACGCTTTCCAGTTTCCTGTCTGGCCGTGAAAAATATTTAAAAGAAGATTTTACTGTTCTTTTTAATTACTTAAAAAGTGAACTTCTCTCAGCAACATCAAATGAGCTGGGTGGCATTCGTGATGATATTAATAATCTTAAAGACGATTTAACCCGTATGAAATTATCCCTTCATCTATGGGAATAAAGAAACAATTACCAAATTGCAATAAGGAAATTCAATGCGAGTCAATTAACAATAAATCTTTATATATGAAATTAACAAGCAGTACTACGGGATATGTCTAATTCTGTTCCAGAAAAAGAACTCATAGAAACTAAGAAACGGGATTTAACACCTACCTCATCAAGGGAAATAAAATCCGGCTCTACTAATTTTCATACTATAAAGGTAAAATCGAAACCAAAAAAAAATCAGAAAAAAAAACTCAAAAAAGTAGATTTCTTATTTCCTGCGTCAACAAAGCACACTTCCTGCGTTAACAAATACCAGCTCTACCAGTGATAGTCATCTGCTTTATTTTTCAAAGTTTCCAGCCAGATCAAATACAAAAAGTATAAGTAAGTTGTTAATTGATAAATTTAATTGTAGTAATATTCATGTTACAAACATTACACCTAAAAATTTAAAATACCGACCCAAATACAAATCTTTTAAAGTTATGGTACCTAAATCTAAAGTTAATGTAATAACGAACACAAAAAATTGGGGTAAAGGTGCCTTAATTCAAAATTTTATCCAAAAAGACTCTCCAAATATTAATTTTAAAATAGCACCATCACAGAAAAAGTCACCTCTTTTAAATCCTTTGACCACTTCCTCTAATAAAGTAAATGTACATACTCAGACATTATCAAACTTACAATACAATAACACTGATTCTGTTTTATCTACTAACAATTTTACTTTACGTAAACTACCTCTTTATAAAAAGCACTGTTTACTTCCCACATTTAATAAATTCACAAATTTCTCAAGTCAATTTCTCACATTACCAATTAATACAGATAATGATGATAATGACAATATCGATGATAATTCTATTAATGTTGTTAATAGTATTAGTAATAATTACAGTAATAATAATGATAATGACAACGTTAATAATAATAATAATAATAATAATGATGATAATAATAATGATAATAATAATAATGATAATAATAATAATGATAATAACAATAATAATAATAATAATGATAATAACAATAATAATAATAGTAATAATAATAGCAATAGTAATAATAATAATAATAATGACAGTATTGATCTGATACCATTAATGTTGTTAACAATAATAGTAGCAACAATAATAACATTAATAATAATAATAAAAACTGTAATAATAATAATGATAATAACAGCAATAATACAGAAGAAGGCAATAATATAATTAAAATTTTAAATTTTGAAGATTTAAGTAAAATAGTTTAATTTATTTTGTTTTCTCTTTGTTAACCATTTAATCATGCCTTCTTTTACATCAAATATTAATAGTAACATTAATTCTAATTTTAGCGTAAATGTAAATAATTTCAAATATCATTTTATACATCAAAACATTAGAAGTATGAGAAAAAATTTTGATTCGCTATTGGTAAATTTAACATCTTTTGGAAGTATTCCTAGTATAATTTTTTTAAATGAAACTTGGATTTTTGATGAGGAGATTAATAATTATAACATTCCAAATTTCAATTTTTATGCTTTTTGCAACAACAATTATAGTTCTGGAGGTGTGGCTGCTTTTGTTAAAAACGATATTAAATGCAAATTTTTCTGTTTATTTTCGTATTAGTGCGGATTTTATTAAGATTATAGTTGAATTAGATAAAGAAGTATTTTGTTTTCTTTGTGTGTATAGATTTCATAGAAATGATATAAGCCTTTTTTTAAGTGATCTCCAAGTTTTATTTAGTGATATTAAGCAAAAAAATTGTATAATAATAGGTGATATGAATATCGATATTCTAGACTCATCTAAAGAAATAGATGATTATCTATTCTTTATGTCTTCTAGGGGTTTTCATTCTTTAATTAATGAACCTACACGTGTTACCTCTTCTAGTTCGACATGTATTGATCATGTTTTTATTAGAAACCATATTAATTTAGGCGATTGTGTTATTTCATCTATTTTCGATGCTTCTATTACTGATTACGTTATGATAAAACTGTCGCTAAAGTCAAATCCAACTAAAGTAAAATCTTCTAATATTTCCTTGAATTTTAAACAAATCAACTTTGATCTATTTATTTCAAAGCTTAATTTGGAAAATTGGGAAGATGTGTATTGTGAATCTAATGTGTCTAATGCTTTTGAAAATTTTGTAAACAC
The DNA here is from genome assembly GCA_947095535.1 of Poecilobothrus nobilitatus. Classification (NCBI taxonomy): domain Eukaryota; kingdom Metazoa; phylum Arthropoda; class Insecta; order Diptera; family Dolichopodidae; genus Poecilobothrus; species Poecilobothrus nobilitatus. The sequence goes on from OX352772.1 coordinate 185,786,590, forward strand.
TCTATCTAATTATTTACATGATTGTACGTATTCCTCAAGACAAAATTGCAAGAATTCTAAAAAACTGAAACCTTGGATGAATATTACACTTCTTAACAAAATTAATATCCGAAATAATCTTTTCAAAAGTGTAAGAAAAAATCCGAATAATGAAAAATTAAAAAAACATTATAAGAAATTGTGCAAGGAAGTTAATAACGAAATAAAAATTTGCAAAGATAACTATTATATCAACCAATTTAATCTAGTGAAAGGTAATACTAAAAAAGAATAGGAAGTAGTCAATTCTCTTTTAAGTAGGAAAAAAAGTAATAATATCATTAATCTTAGTATCAATAATGAATTTGTTCGGGAACCAGTAGAAATTGCTAATTGTTTTAATAAATTCTTTTCTTGCATTGCGAATGAGCTTAGCATTAGCTCTAATCTTTTAGGTTATTGCGATTGTAATGTCATTGACGATCCAATTCAGGAAAATAGTTTTTACTTTGAACCTATCTCTGGTTCAGAAATTTTAGCTACTAATTTGAAAGCATCTCCAGCTATAGGTATTGATGGTTTTAACAGCTTCATATTGAAAAAAATTTCTTTTCAAATTGTTGATGTTCTCGTTCATTTGTTTAATCTAAGTGTGTTTCATGGTTCTTTTCCGGACATCCTAAAACACGCCGAAGTTTTACCTTTATTCAAAAAGGGTGATTCACTATGTATTAGCAATTACCGACCTATTTCACTTTTATCTGCTTTTTTTAAAATTTTTGAAAAACTAATTAAGCGAAGAATTATGTATTTCTTAGATAAAAATCAAATATTCAATAACTGTCACTTCGGCTTTTTAAAAAATAAGTTTTCCGAAGGAGCTTTATTAAAATTCTGTTCTGAAATTTATAATGATTTAAATAATGGCAAAACTTCCTCCGCACTCTTTATTGATATCAAAAAAGCTTTTGATTTTGTAGATCATAATCTCCTATTACTGAAACTATCCAAAGCTGGCTTCAGAGGCTTTATTTTACAATGGTTTCGTTCGTTTCTCTCAAACAGAAAACAAAGAGTGAAAATTAACAATGCGACCAGTTCTTTTACACATATAACATGTGGAGTTCCGCAAGGGTCTGTTCTCGGCCCTATCTTCTTTTTAATTTATATTAATTCACTCTTTCTGCAGCAATTTAAAGGCTTACCGACTGCATTTGCAAATGATACTGCTTTTACTTATGCTGCCTCTAACATCAATGAGTGTGCAGAGTTTATGAGTCATGATCTAATAGTACTTCGTAGTTGGTTTGGTAAACACAAACTCGCTATGAGTGAAAAAAACCAAATTCATGATTTTCAATATCTATAGCTCTCCTTCACAAAATTTTGATATTTTCTATCATTCACCTTTCTGTCGCTCCCTCAATACTAATTCTGTCACCAAGTGCAATTTCAATTGTTTCAAGGTTGAAAAGGTTGATCATTTTAAATATTTAGGTATAATCATTGACTCAAATATGTCATGGATTGAACACACTAAATATCTAAAAAAATATCTAAATAATGTTATTAGGCAATTATATCTAGTAAGTCTCTACAGTTCTACTAAAGTTTGCTTAAGTATTTACTATGCTCTTTTTCATTCTAAACTGCAATACGGTATTGCTTGCTGGGGTGGTGCATATTTTAACAAATTACGTTGCTTAATTACTCTGAAAACTTTTTTTATTAGATCAGGCTATCTTACCACCAGAGGCAATAGTTCTTATAATTTAAGAATTAATAATAGTAATCTTGCAGTAGTACCACATTTTCGGAGGATTCATTTTTGTCATTTTTATACAATAACAGCTCCAAAAATTTTTAACAAATTACCTGAAGATATTAGGACTACTAGAATACTTTCCAAATTTCTTTCTAAATTAAAGATCTGGCTTTTAAATTTCAATACTGAGAATTGCGAAAGATTGTTAAATGTTTTAATATAAGAATCGAAATTTTATTCTTTTTTTTATTTATTTTTGCATATGATTTTGTAAAATAGTTTAATTCTTATTGCGCAAAAAATTTACTTTTATTTTTTGCTTTACTTTATAATTGTAAAATTTCATAACACTATGTATTTATGGAAATGTTCATTAACTCTGTTGTCAACAATTACATTATATACCCCAACGACAACAAATTTTGAATTTAATTTTAATCTTTAAACTAGTATATAGACTAAGTCATTATAAATCATTCGACTCATGCTATTAGAAACTATATAGCATCAGAATGATTTTTTGCTATTTTTATTTTATTCAAATTTATTATTTTCTTTAATCATGATTTATTATATCCTAAATTTTAGTATTAGTTATTATTTTATAAGCTTAATTTATGAACTTAATAATGAAAAACAAATTAGAATTAAAACAAAAAATATCATCTTTATTTGATATAAAACTTAACACTTCTAACACATATTCAGATAATTCCTTGAGTAATGGTAATAATGCTAATTCTATGATTAATAATAAAACGACTACTATTCATAAGTATGATCATTTTATTAAAGGACCAACACAAATTTCGGATGTTAAGCTGGGTGAAAACCCATATTGAACCGTTGGCTCCCTAAACAAATGATAATACTTTTGTTCAACCTTTAGTGCCACCAATAGTTAGAATGACTAAAAAATCGTTAAATGAACATTATAAAATGTATGCCCTCTCAAGATTAAGAGATGAAAGAATATATAATCTTATGAGATTATACCTCTCTTACTTGCATGACGACTCCTATAATTGTGTTATTAAGGCAAAAACAAAGACTAACGTTTTAGTACTTCTACATAATGAAGTGCTTTCAATGAATTACAAAGCGCTTTATGACCTCTTTGTAAATTATCATGAGTCTATTGGTGTGTCCATTAAAATGATACAATAAGACTTAAAGCGCTTTCGTAGTTATTGCAATAGTAACTGCTATAATCACTTACAGCGATTAAGAGAAAGTTGTAAAAAGTTTTTTCTTGCCAAAGTTAAAAATAACTTAATCACTCTATCAACAATAAAGCATAATGATCTGACAAGTAATCTCTCATTATATTATCAAAATGTAAGGAGATTACGCACTAAAACAACACAAGTTTTTAGTAACTCCAAAGTACTAAACTCGGATATATGCTTACTGAGACTTGGTTATCTCCTTTTATCAATTCTTTGGAATTATTTGACAATTCCTACTTAGTTTATAGAAAAGATAGATATCAAAATGATATTGATATCTAAAATAATTCACTGATTTGTAAAGGTGGAGGTGTTCTTATATCAGTTAAGAATAATTTTAAATCTTCAGGTAGGTGAAAATACCTGATTTCATAAACTGCGATGTAATAGCAGCTAAAATTGATTTAAATGTTTTAAATTTTTATATTCTATGTTGCTATATTCCTCCAAATGGTAATATAAAAGTTTACCAAGTTTTGTGCTCAGTTGTTGATTCTTTGAATAATATATTAAATGACCTTGACAAGCTCATAATATGTGGTGATTTTAATCAGCCAAATATTAATTGGCAACTTCATGACGAGGAATGTTTCTACATTCCGACTAATTCTCGATTCGAATCGACAGTTATAGATAGTTTGGTTGCATGTGGACTTCAACAAGTTTCTTCTACTAAAAATCTATTAAATATACAATTAGATCTTCTTTTTACTTCTGAGTGGGTAAATTTAACTAGTACATTGCATATTTGCATATTTCAAAAGAAGGATAATACTTCTTATTCAAACTTTTTAAATTTATTTACCGCATTCAAATCCTTCATAAATCTTAAATATGACGCTTACATTCTATACATGACGCAACTTCCTAGAGAACCTAAACTTTTTTGGAAGTATGTAAACTCAAAACGTAAATCCGATCAATATCCAAAATATATGTCATACAAGGATCACAATTCTAACGACTCAATTGTTATATCTAACTATTTTAAAGATTTCTTCGCTGGTAGGCATTCTATATTGATGAATCTAATTTTAATCATTTGAAAGACTTTCCAAGTTTACCTCTTCAAAATATTAATTTTACACCAACCGCCATACAGCGTTATTTATGAAACTGGGTGATACAACTGCTCCTGGACCAGATAATCTCCCAGAAATTATTTTAAAGCGTTGCGTCGAATCCCTATCTAATCCTATATCACTTCGTTTTCATAAATGCTTTGTATATGACGTGTTTCCCAATTTATGGAAAGAATCATACATAAGGCCAGTTCATAAAAAAGAATCAAAAAGTAATGTAGTGAATTATAGGGCTATTGCTAAACTTTCTAGTTTGCCAAAATTGTTTGTGCTTATGGTTTATGATGCGATTTTTATTGTTCTGAATTTATAGTGAATGATCAATATGGATTTGTAAAAAAGAGATCAACTGTACCTAACCTTACAGAAATAGATTCAACTATTTTGAAACCAATGGAAGTTGGGCGCCAAACTGACTTGGTTTACACTGACTTAAGTAAAGCGTTTAATCTTCTGCCTCATAGTGTGATGCTCTATAAATTAAAAAAAAATATGGATTTCCTTCTTTCTTAATTAACTGGATTGACTCAAACTTAAACAACTGTAGCTATAGTGTTCTTTTCAGAACGATGTTGAATTCTTTTATTGTCAATTCTGGAGCACCACAGAGTGGTCATCTTTTACCATTGTTGTTATCTCAATAAATGATATGACTAAGATTATTCAGAACAGTTCCATAACAATGTACGCCGACGATATGAAAAGTCTCGCTTTAAAAAGATCTTAGTAACTTTATGAACTGTTGTAAATGTAAAAATCTTATTTTGAACATTGATAAATGTGCCGCCATTTCATTTACCTGTTCCTTAAACTTAATCACAAATAATTACACTTTTAATAACAACATAATAAAAAGAGTCACTGTATTTAATGATCTTGGTGTAACTTTTGATTGTCAACTTACCTTTAATACATATTAATATTAACAAGATCATTAGTAAAGCAAACTCTATGCTAGGTTTTGTAAAAAGTTGGTTTAGAGAATTTAATAACCCATATATTATAAAATCTCTTTACACGACTTTAATTCGTCCTTTTCTGGAGTATGTAAATCAGGTCTGGTCTCCACACTATCATTAACATATTGTTAAAATAGAAGCAATACAAAGAAATTTTCTAAGGTTCGCCTTAAGAAATTTAAATTGGACTAATACCCTTATATTGACTCCATATGTTGATAGTCTCAAATTACTTGACATGAATACTTTAGAATGCAGACGAAAAGTTATGGGTATTGTTTTTATTACTCAAGTATTTCATAACTATATCGATTCACACTACCTTAACAACATATTAATTAACTCAATCAACACACGAACACGGTTTAGGTTCGAAAGCACATTTTCGATTAGATACCGTAGCACTAATTACGGCAAATACGAGCCGACTTATAAAATGTTGAATGTGAATCAATACAAAACTATAATAAATATAAACATGAGTAAAGATGTGAAAAAAACTCACTATTCAAAATAATTCCGTAATTATTTATCACTATTTTTTAACAGCTTTTTATTAACTTGTTTGGGTAAAGGATGGAATCTTAGAAGCCATTTTAAACCCACTTCCCGTTGAGCTAGAGACTTGAAATTTTCTTCATTAGATCAGATCCTGATGACAATACATGATTTTAAAATAATAATATCGAAAAACATTAGAGAAATTAGCTTAATTTCAAAATTAAATTTTCATACAAAGATATAACAGAATTTTTAACAGAATTATTACAGAACCAAAATAAAACATTTTATCTAAATTTACTAAACTCACTTTTAAAACCAAAATAAAACATTTTATCTAAATTTACTAAACTCAGTTTTTTTTTCTATAAAAGACTATTGTTTTTTATGTAGTCCATTGCATTGTATGCGTACATATCCATAGGTACATACTTCAAAATATGTAATAATATGTGCTTCGAAAATATTTTTGGTTTGAAAGCGATGAATTTGAAAGACATGAATGTGTAAACAAATTAATGTGCCGCACTAGAGAACACAGTGTAAAATTTAATATGCATTTACTTAAAATTTAGTAAGCAAGTGTTAAATTTAAGTTTTTTTTCATCAAATCAATTGATTTTTAGTATACATTTTTATTTTATGTTTATTTATAATATTTATATAGATATGTGTTTTTCCTTTCTTAATTATAATTAAAATAGGGCTTTTCTTTCGAAACTCTTAACATATTAAAATCGCATATTATGACCCTAACATTGATATTTAAATTGGGAGCTGTCTTTAAATTAAGATCTATTAGTGATTGATGATCTGCACCACTAATGCCTTTTTCTCAAGTATAAAAACTAAGAATATATTTCCAATTATGTAAAAACATTAAACAACAAAAAGAATATATTAAAAATCCAGTCTTTTTTAAAAATAGTAAATAACAACAATATTTTTCTTTTCAATAACAATAATTTTTTTTTTTTTTTATTATTATTATTAGTTTAATTACTTTATATAAATTACAATATTTAAAATACAATCCAAAATTCCAATAACAAATTAATGATTAAGTTAATTCAATAAAAAATTATATTATATTACAAACATTACTATTACTAAATATTAAGGGGAAAAAAAAAACAAATTTTTAAATAAAAGATATTATTAAAAAAAAAATATTATTTAAAAAATAAATATTAGGAAAAAAAAATTTCAAAAAAAATAAAAAAAAAATTATTAAACAATGTTTAAAAATGTTAAAAAATAAACAAAAAACCCCAAAGGAACCAAAATATTAAATTAGGGAACCAATCCCTGAATATGGCTGCAACATAATCTTCTGAATCTTGGTAAAGAAGTTTCATTTTTTATATAATTTGGAAGCTGGTTGAATTTCCAAAACCCGTTATAATTAATACAGTTTTGAGCGAAAACACTGCCAGCAAAATTAATTCCGATATCAGATGCATTTCTTAGGAAATAGGGCTGTACCTCTTCTCTCCTTGTTACCGCATTAGACAGATAAATTGGCGTCAAATGATTTTTCATTTTGTATACAAAGATCATAACCATCAATTCAATTCTCTGTTTTATGTTCATCCATTTCAGTGTTTGTAACATCAAGTTAATAGAGGTAAATCTATTGCATTTAAGTATCTAATTATGAATTAATCATAAAATATATGTTATATACATACATACATATATCATCGTCTAGAAAAAGCAAAATAATTTTTTTTTTAATTCAAAAACATTAGCATTTAGAAGTAAGCAATTTAATATATTCTCAATTACATACTTTTAAAACCAAATTTTTTTACTACATATGTAGGTACAAATATGTACAAAAATGGTATGCATATTTTTATGTGTGCTGTACTATGAAAAATCTGCTAACACAGTCACACCAACTTCCCAAATTCCCAACGATTATTATTTAGTTCATTTATCGATTTATTATTTTTTAATATGTAGGCAACAGTTATATTTATATGAATGGACGTTAAACATAAACGAACAAATAAAAATTTTATGTATGCATATGAATGGACGGTTAACATAAACGAACAAAACATAAATTTAGAATGTTCTATAGCTAATAATTTCTATTTTTGAAATAGACTGTATGCATAAATTTAATATTAAAAAAAAAAATAAGTTCTTAGCGTACCTAAATAACAGAAATAAAAAGTAAAATGTAATACTGGAAGAAAAATAAAAACGAATAGAAAAAAAAGAGAACAAAAAATGTTACTTTGATTGTTTTTAAATATTTTTAAAGGCTATTTCTTATGTATATGTGCAGATCTGATATTTACCCACATAACAGATAGAAAAAAAGAACTATTAAAATGTTATGATTTTAAAAGAAAGAAACATACGTTTGATATTTTCGTACATAACAGATAAAAAAAAAATATTAAAATGTTATGTTATGAAAAGAAAGAAAAAACAAGGCAGTGTATGGATCAAAGTTTTTAAAGCGTCGCATTTTAAGTAGAAATAAAGAACATTATAAAATTGCAATATTTTTATTTAAATTTTGAATTTAGCTATACAACGTTTTCTTGATTTTTTAAAAATTTTGCCGCATTATGATATAATGCAACACTGAGAAGTTCAGCTCATAATAAAGATACATATGTATATCAATGAATATATGGCTATTTATGTATGTAGTTATAGATTTATTATTTTTTAATATGTAGTCAACAGTTACATTTATATGAATGGACGGTAAACATAAACAAACAAATTTTATGTATGCATATGAATGGACGGTTAACATAAACGAACAAAAAAAAATTCAGAATGTACTATAGGTTATAATTTATATTTCTTAAATAGAATGCATGTATAAATTAAGCATTTAAAAAAAAAAAAAAGAAATACTTAGCGTACCTAAATAACAGAAAACAAAAAAAAAGGAAAATGTAATACTGGAAGAAAAATAAAAACGAATAGAAAAAAAAGAGAACAAAAAATGTTACTTTGATTGTTTTTAAATATTTTTAAAGTCTATTTCTTATGTATATATTGTGCACATCTGATATTTACCCACATAACAGATAGAAAAAAAGAACTATTAAAATGTTATTATTTTAAAAGAAAGAAACATACGTTTGATATTTCCGTACATAACAGATAAAAAAAAAATATTAAAATGTTATGTTATGAAAAGAAAGAAAAAACAAGCCAGTGTATGAATCAAAGTTTTTAAAGAGTCGCATTTTTAAGTGGAAAATTTTGAATTTAGCTATGCAACGTTTTCTTAATTTTTTAAAAATTTTGCCACAATAAATTAATAATAAAAAAAATTCAATATATTCTATATTATGACAGGTAATAATATAATTATAGACTGTAAGGGCAACTGTAAAAATTCAAAATTAAACAAGGAAAAAAAAAAATATCAATTTAATACTTATATTTGTCGTTACTACAAAGAATAAAATAAAATAAATAAAAAAAATTTTTAAAAAAACAGCTTTTTTGAAGTAAAAAGTAGAAAATAAATTTTTAATAGCAAATTTTTCTGTAATTTTCTGAACTATATTGTTGTTACAATCGAGATTTCTTTGAAAAAGTTTATTTCAATATGTCAAATATATATATAAATATAAGTATATATAAGTTTTAAAGTCTGTGAAATTAAAATAAAAGCTGGAGGCAACAAACGCATAACTATAAACTTATATTTTTAAATTTTGCCTCCAGCTTTTATATTAATTTCACAGACTTTAAAACTTATTTATACTTATATTTATATATATATTTGACATATTGAAATAAACTTTTTCAAAGAAATCTCGATTGTAACAATATAGTTTAGAAAATTACAGAAAAATTTGCTATTAAATATTTATTTTCTACTTTTTAGTTCAAAAAAGCTGTTTTTTTTAAATTTTTTTTTGTATTTCGTAGCTGTAAAAATTGTTTGAAATATAAAATTTGTAAAATATAAATATATTTTTGTTATAAAATAAATTTTGCTTTGTATAACTTTAACATTAATTTTAGATTAAGTATAATTATTTAAATGTAAATGTAAATCTAAATGCTTAAATTAAATAATAAATAAACAAATAAATGTAACAGTAAGTCGATGCAACCGACTTATTAATACCCTACACCTGAATAATTCGAATTAAATTAAAAATCCATAAGGTTTTTTGGCAGCTGTTTGAACTTCTTCCCTTTTCTGTCTTATTCAACTCGAATTTCAGGAACGTAAAAGAGGCATAATTGTACAAAATTTAAAGGTTCTATCTTTCTTAGTTTTGGAGATAATCTCGTTTTCTCCGGAATCATTCGGAAACTTCTAGAATCCGAACCCATGGACCGATTTTGTCCAAATTCGAACTTAGCCTTCCTTTCGTGATTAGTAACCTACTATATAAATTTCATCAAGATAGCTTCATTAGTTTTTGAGTTATCGTGCGAACGGACGGACGGACGGAGGGACATCGTTAAATCGACTCAGGAGGTGATCCTGATTCAGAATATATATACATGTCCATATCTAACTCGCTTCCTTTTGGTGGTTACAAACACCATACCGAAGTTAATATACCCTATACTTTAGGTGTAGATTATAATAAATAAGTAAACAAAGTGATCTTACATCAGTATGTGGATAATATTGTTGTGTATATATATGGATGCGATCCAACTGCAAGAGTTGAAAAATTATTTTAATCTGTTCAACACAATATCATCCCTACTCAAAAACGATAAAAAAATACAAAAAAATGTTTCGAACAATTTAAAGAAAATATGCGATGCACATTATAAATTCAAAACTTTTGAAATAAAAAAAAAGGGGGCTAACATCAAATGCTGTAGTATTCGAAAAACTAAAAAACAGTAGCGAACCACAACAAAATCTTTTATTAAGCTGTATTTATTATTTGGACAAAAAACAAACAAAAAAATACAAATTGGATTTAATGTTGAAAAATTTGTCATTAATCAGATGAATTATTTGGAGTGGCATGCATTTTATAAAGATTTTATAAACAGTCAACCTCCTAAATTAAATTCAAATAAATTTCCGCTAATATTTAATCATACTGGGCAAACTAAAAAACTTACATTGGAACTGGGTCAGTAGATACACCTACTTTTGCCTTATGTTAGACTTTATACAAGCAGTGATGTCATATAACAATGGAGCTGAATAGAATGTGCGAGAATACGTATTTAAATATTTTGAGAGATGTATTGAAAAGAATAAAATTATTGAAAATAAAATGAGATTAAAATAAATTTACATAGAGCTCAGTGCATGTATATATTATATATAGCGTACCTATTCCAGACTGTTTTATGAAATACCATTGTTTATGTCAAAAAATATATTGGTCAACAATAAATAAAACAAATATGTTTTAAAATCAATTATTAAATACAGATATAAGTTCATAACATTTTTTACAGCACATCTTTGCAAATTTTTCGTATTATGAAGGTGATGGCAAATGGTTATGAATTTCTTTAGTTTTTGAAGAGATGGAATTTTATCATATAAATTGATAACTTAATTTGAAAAATAAATTATCTAAAATTTGCTTTTTTTTAAAACCTTTTACATAAACGACATCAAATAATGTCAAATGATCCTCTAAGATATTTTTAATTTTTAAGTATTCTATAAATCCATCATCTCAGTCAAGACTATTCATTTTCTTTTTGTTGTACTCATTTTGTTGTTTAGTATCAATATTTAACTCTTCGAATGAGTACGGTGCTTTAAACATAAATAACATTAGTAAGAGACAACCATCAGCTAGCAAAGAAAATTCTTTGAAAAAATATTGTTTATTATTTCTAATAACAAATTGTAAATCAATTGTTGCCGTCCTGCTGCAGGTGCTACTCATTTTATTCTTTACTTATTTTAAAATAAACGAACAGCTGCTTTTTATTTATACCTTTTTGTAAATCAATGTTTATTTATTGATGTATTTATTAATTTTTATTTATTTTTTGAAGTTTAATGATATTTAGTATTTAAAAAAAAATTTAAATAGTATTAATTGTTCTACAATTTTTTTCTACCCTTTTTTAATTATTTTTAATTATATTAATATCAATTAAAAAATTTCAAAAGAAAACAATTCAATAAAAAGTTAAATAATAATTATACATATAAAAAAAAAAAAAACATAAAATTAGAAACCAAAAAAAAAAAAAATTACAATTAAAATTACATTACATCAAGCAAATCTTCAACCTGATCAAAATTAAATTCCATAAGCCAGTGTTTCGTTATTTTTAGAAACTTATTAATAAATTTACATGTTCTTATGTACAAAGGTAATTTATTAAACAAGCGGCAAGCAAGGATACTATAGAATTTATGAAAACATTCAGTACTAAAAGTAGGAACATTTACAAAATACATTATTAATACGCAAACGATAATTATACGAAAACTTATTATTTAAATAACCTGACATGATAAAAAACGTTTTCAACACTTTGTAATAATACAAATGACGAACAGGCAAAAATGTTGCAGTATTCAAAAAGAAAGATATAAATTAAAAAGTTGTCAAGGACTTTTTATAAATTTATATGGATTTTCTGATGATTCTAAAAAAGTTAACAAGAATAACATCCGCATAAATACACATATTGAGCTTTCAAAATGTATATCTACTCACTTTTTAAATAAATATGATATCATATGTTACAATCAATTCTTAGTTAGCAATAATTTTATAATAACTTGATTACAAAACAAAAAAAAATATTTATTTATCTACATTCTGCAACATTGAAATGTATTTTAAAATTTAGGTCAATTAGTATTTTATGCAATTACATAACATTTAAAATCTTTGCTTTGGTTAAAAGAATTATAATTTATTGATCTACAATATTGTAATTTTTTTAACAAAATTTAATATTCCTTTCACTTTTTTTATAACGTTAATATCATAAAATAATATAAACAATTTTGTGTATCTTAAATACTTCAACATCTATTATGGAAAGTGCAATTTTGCACATCATGATTTTGTTAATAGTTTCAATTTTGTAATAATTTGATTAATAGACAACATTGTATTAATTCATTAGAAAATTTCAATATTCATTTTATGTTCTAAAATTTGTATAAGTATAATTAACTTCTTAAGTTTACTTAATAGATCAGTAAATTTAAGAGTACACAGTGTAAAATTTAATATGCATTTACTTAAAATTTAGTAAGCAAGTGTTAAATTTAAGTTTTTTTTCATCAATTGATTTTTGGTATAAATTTTTATTTATAAAAGCAATGTGTTTATTTATAATATTTATATAGATATGTGTTTTTCCTTTCTTAATTATAATTAAAATAGGGCTTTTCTTTCGAAACTCTTAACATATTAAAATCGCATATTATGGCCCTAACATTGATATCTAAATTGGGAGCTGCCTTTAAATTAAGATCTATTAGGGATTGATGATCTGCACCACTAATGCCTTTTTCTGAAGTATAAAAACTAAGAATATATTTCCAATTATGTAAAAACATTAAACAACAAAAAGAATATATTAAAAATCCAGTCTTTTTTAAAAATAGTAAATAACAACAATATTTTTCTTTTCAATAACAATAATTATGAATTAATCATAAAATATATGTTATGTACATACATACATATATCATCGTCTAGAAAAAGCAAAATAATTTTTTTTTTAATTCAAAAACATTAGCATTAAGAAGTAAGCAATTTAATATATTCTCAATTACATACTTTTAAAACCAAATTTTTGTACTACATATGTAGGTACAAACATGTACAAAAATGGTATGCATATTTTTATGTGTGCTGTACTATGAAAAATCTGCTAACACAGTCACACCAACTTCCCAAATTCCCAACGATTATTATTTAGTTGATTTATCGATTTATTATTTTTTAATATGTAGGCAACAGTTATATTTATATGAATAAACGTTAAACATAAACGAACAAATAAAAATTTTATGTATGCATATGAATGGACGGTTAACATAAACGAACAAAAAAAAAATTTAGAATGTTCTATAGCTAATAATTTCTATTTTTGAAATAGACTGTATGCATAAATTTAATATTAAAAAAAAAATAAGTTCTTAGCGTACCTAAATAACAGAAAAAAAAAGTAAAATGTAATACTGGAAGAAAAATAAAAACGAATAGAAAAAAAAGAGAACAAAAAATGTTACTTTGATTGTTTTTAAATATTTTTAAAGGCTATTTCTTATGTATATGTGCAGATCTGATATTTACCCACATAACAGATAGAAAAAAAGAACTATTAAAATGTTATGATTTTAAAAGAAAGAAACATACGTTTGATATTTCCGTACATAACAGATAAAAAAAAAAAATATTAAAATGTTATGTTATGAAAAGAAAGAAAAAACAAGGCAGTGTATGAATCAAAGTTTTTAAAGGGTCGCATTTTAAGTAGAAATAAAGAACATTATAAAATTGCAATATTTTTATTTAAATTTTGAATTTAGCTATACAACGTTTTCTTAATTTTTTAAAAATTTTGCCTCATTATGATATAATGCAACACTGAGAAGTTCAGCTCATAATATAGATACATATGTATATCAATGAATATATGGCTATTTATGTATGTAGTTATAGATTTATTATTTTTTAATATGTAGTCAACAGTTACATTTATATGAATGGACGGTAAACATAAACAAACAAATTTTATGTATGCATATGAATGGACGGTTAACATAAACGAACAAAAAAAAATTCAGAATGTACTATAGGTTATAATTTATATTTCTTAAATAGAATGCATGTATAAATTAAGCATTTAAAAAAAAAAAAAAAGAAATACTTAGCGTACCTAAATAACAGAAAACAAAAAAAAAGGAAAATGTAATACTGGAAGAAAAATAAAAACGAATAGAAAAAAAAGAGAACAAAAAATGTTACTTTGATTGTTTTTAAATATTTTTAAAGTCTATTTCTTATGTATATATTGTGCACATCTGATATTTACCCACATAACAGATAGAAAAAAAGAACTATTAAAATGTTATTATTTTAAAAGAAAGAAACATACGTTTGATATTTCCGTACATAACAGATAAAAAAAAAATATTAAAATGTTATGTTATGAAAAGAAAGAAAAAACAAGCCAGTGTATGAATCAAAGTTTTTAAAGAGTCGCATTTTTAAGTGGAAAATTTTGAATTTAGCTATGCAACGTTTTCTTAATTTTTTAAAAATTTTGCCACAATAAATTAATAATAAAAAAAATTCAATATATTCTATATTATAACAGGTAATAATATAATTATAGACTGTAAGGGCAACTGTAAAAATTCAAAATTAAACAAGGAAAAAAAAAATATCAATTTAATACTTATATTTGTCGTTACTACAAAGAATAAAATAAAATAAATAAAAAAAATTTTTAAAAAAACAGCTTTTTTGAACTAAAAAGTAAGTTAGGTAAAAATAAGTTTTAAAGTCTGTGAAATTAAAATAAAAGCTGGAGGCAACAAACGCATAACTATAAACTTATATTTTTAAATTTTGCCTCCAGCTTTTATATTAATTTCACAGACTTTAAAACTTATTTATATATATATTTGACATATTGAAATAAACTTTTTCAAAGAAATCTCGATTGTAACAATATAGTTTAGAAAATTACAGAAAAATTTGCTATTAAAAATTTATTTTCTACTTTTTAGTTCAAAAAAGCTGTTTTTAAAAAATTTTTTTTTTTGTATTTCGTAGCTGTGAAAATTGTTTGAAATATAAAATTTGTAAAATATAAATATATTTTTGTTATAAAATAAATTTTGCTTTGTATAACTTTAACATTAATTTTAGATTAAGTATAATTATTTAAATGTAAATGTAAATCTAAATGCTTAAATTAAATAATAAATAAACAAGTAAATGTAACAGTAAGTCGATGCAACCGACTTATTAATACCCTACACCTGAATAATTCGAATTAAATTAAAAATCCATAAGTTTTTTTGGCAGCTGTTTGAACTTCTTCCCTTTTCTGTCTTATTCAACTCGAATTTCAGGAACGTAAAAGAGACATCCTCTTGGGATATGCTTGACACCTTTGTAAAAAATTTTAAGTTTCTATCTTTATTAATTTCGAAGATTGTTAGTCCTTGGGAGGTGTGTGTCAGGTAACCGAATTGCCACTCCAATTCATCGAATCCATCTCAGGAACATAAAGAAAACATGCCAGAATACCATTGTACTAAATTTAAAGGTTCTACTTTTGTTGGTTTTGGAGATATGCTCGTTGCTCTTGTGCTCGGCCGGAAGTATCCAAAATACGAACCCATGGTTCAAATTCTTTCAAATGTCAGTTTCCAATTTTACAGAAAAGGAAACATAACAGAACACCTTTGTACTAAAAATAAAAATTCTATCTTTGTTGGTTGTGGAGATATACTCGTTTGCTCTGGGGCTCGTCCGGAAGCTTGCAAGATTTGAACCCATGGACTAAATCCTCTCAAATTTCAGAAACATAAATCAAACATGAGGGAACACCATTCTGCCTAATTTAAAGGTTATACCTTTGTTGCTTTTGGAGATAATATCATTTACTCTGAGGCTTGTTCGGAAGCTTTCAAAATCCGAACCCAAGGACCAAATCTTCTTAAATTTCAGAGGCCTAAACCAAACATGAAAGAACACCATTCTGCCAAATTGAAAGGTTATATCTTAGTTGGTTTTGGAGATAATCCCATTTGCTCTGGGGCTCGTTTGGAAGCTTCCAAAATCCGAACCCATGGACTAAATCCTCTTAAATTTCAGAGACATAAATCGAACGGGAAGGAACATCATTGTACAATATTTAAAGGTTCTATCTTTGTTGATTTTGGAGATAATCTCGTTTGCTCTGGGGCTCGTTCGGAAGCTTCCAAAATCCGAACCCATGGACAAAATCCTCTCAAATTTTAGAAACTTAAATAAAACATGAAAGAACACCACTCTGTCAAATTTGAAGGTTATATCTTTATTGGTTTTGGAGATAATCTCATTTGCTCTGGTGCTCGTTCGGAAGCTTCCAAAATCCAAACCCATGGACTAAATCCTCTTAAATTTCAGAGACATAAATCGAATGGGAAGGAACATCATTGTACAAAATTTAAAGGTTCTATCTTTCTTAGTTTTGGAGATAATCTCGTTTGCTCCGGAATCATTCGGAAGCTTCTTTTTACTTAGCCTTCCTTTCGTAATTAGTAACCTACTATATAAATTTCATCAAGATAGCTTCATTAGTTTTTGAGTTATCGTGCGAACGGACAGACGGACATCGTTAAATCGACTCAGGAGGTGATCCTGATTCAGAATATATATACATGTCCATATCTAACTCGCTTCCTTTTGGTGGTTACAAACACCATACTGAAGTTAATATACCCTATACTTTCGGTATAATAAATAAATAAACAAAGTGATCTTACCTCAGTATGTGGACAATATTGTTGTGTATAGATATGGATGCGATCCAACTGGAAGAGTTGAAAAATTATTTTAATCTGTTCAACACAATATCATCCCTACTCAAAAACGATAAAAAAATACAAAACAATGTTTCGAACAATTTAAAAAAAATATGCGATGAACATTATAAATTCAAAACTTTTGAAATAAAAAGAAAGGGGCTAACATCAAATGCTGTAGTATTCGAAAAACTAAAAAACAGTAGCGAACCACAACAAAATCTTTTATTAAGCTGTATTTATTATTTGGACAAAAAACAAACAAAAAAATACAAATTGGATTTAATGTTGAAAAATTTGTCATTAATCAGATGAATTATTTGGAGTGGCATGCATTTTATAAAGATTTTACAAACAGTCAACCTCCTAAATTAAATTCAAATAAATTTCCGCTAATATTTAATCATACTGGGCAAACTAAAAAACTTACATTGAAACTGGGTCAGTAGATACACCTGCTTTTGCCTTATGTTAGACTTTATACAAGCAGTGATGTCATATAACAATGGAGCTGAATTGAATGTGCGAGAATATGTATTTAAATATTTTGAGAGATGTATTGAAAAGAATAAAATTATTGAAAATAAAATGAGATTAAAATGAATTTACATATAGCTCAGTGCAACTATTCCAGACTGTTTTATGAAATACCATTGTTTATGTCAAAAAATATATTGGTCAACAATAAATAAAACAAATATGTTTTAAAATCAATTATTAAATACAGATATAAGTTCATAACATTTTTTACAGCACATCTTTGCAAATTTTTCGTATTATGAAGGTGATGGCAAATGGTTATGAATTTCTTTAGTTTTTGAAGAGATGGAATTTTATCATTTAAATTGATAACTTTAAGTTAATTTGAAAAATAAATTATCTAAAATTTGCTTTTTTTTAAGACCTTTTACATAAACGACATCAAATAATGTCAAATGATCCTCTAAGATATTTTTAATTTTTAAGTATTCTATAAATCCATCATCTCAGTCAAGACTATTCATTTTCTTTTTGTTGTACTAATTTTGTTGTTTAGTATCAATATTTAACTCTTCGAATGAGTACGGTGCTTTAAACATAAATAACATTGGTAAGAGACAACCATCAACTAGCAAAGAAAATTCTTTGAAAAAATATTGTTTATTATTTCCAATAACAAATTGTAAATCAATTGTTGCCGTCCTGCTGCAGGTGCTACTCATTTTATTCTTTACTTATTTTAAAATAAACGAAAAGCTGCTTTTTATTTATACCTTTTTGTAAATCAATGTTTATTTATTTATGTATTTATTTATTTTTATTTATTTTTTGAAGTTTAATGATATTTAGTATTTAAAAAAAAATTTAAATAGTTTTTTTTTTTTTTTTTTTACGAGGGACGGTGGAAAACATCAAAAGTCACCCAAATGTTCTACAATTTTTTTCTACCCTTTTTTAATTATTTTTAAAAAAGGGTAGAAAAATTCTATTTATTTTGTATTAATATCAATTACAAAATTTCAAAAGAAAACAATTCAATAAATAGTTAAATAATAATTGTATATATAAAAAAAAAAAACATAAAATTAGAAACCAAAAACGAAAAATTACAATTAAAATTACATTACATCAAGCAAATTAAAAAAACAGCTTTTTTGAACTAAAAAGTAAGTTAGGTAAAAATAAGTTTTAAAGTCTGTGAAATTAAAATAAAAGCTGGAGGCAACAAACGCATAACTATAAACTTATATTTTTAAATTTTGCCTCCAGGTTTTATATTAATTTCACAGACTTTAAAACTTATTTATATATATATTTGACATATTGAAATAAACTTTTTCAAAGAAATCTCGATTGTAACAATATAGTTTAGAAAATTACAGAAAAATTTGCTATTAAAAATTTATTTTCTACTTTTTAGTTCAAAAAAGCTGTTTTTAAAAAATTTTTTTTTTTGTATTTCGTAGCTGTGAAAATTGTTTGAAATATAAAATTTGTAAAATATAAATATATTTTTGTTATAAAATAAATTTTGCTTTGTATAACTTTAACATTAATTTTAGATTAAGTATAATTATTTAAATGTAAATGTAAATCTAAATGCTTAAATTAAATAATAAATAAACAAGTAAATGTAACAGTAAGTCGATGCAACCGACTTATTAATACCCTACACCTGAATAATTCGAATTAAATTAAAAATCCATAAGTTTTTTTGGCAGCTGTTTGAACTTCTTCCCTTTTCTGTCTTATTCAACTCGAATTTCAGGAACGTAAAAGAGACATCCTCTTGGGATATGCTTGACACCTTTGTAAAAAATTTTAAGTTTCTATCTTTATTAATTTCGAAGATTGTTAGTCCTTGGGAGGTGTGTGTCAGGTAACCGAATTGCCACTCCAATTCATCGAATCCATCTCAGGAACATAAAGAAAACATGCCAGAATACCATTGTACTAAATTTAAAGGTTCTACTTTTGTTGGTTTTGGAGATATGCTCGTTGCTCTTGTGCTCGGCCGGAAGTATCCAAAATACGAACCCATGGTTCAAATTCTTTCAAATGTCAGTTTCCAATTTTACAGAAAAGGAAACATAACAGAACACCTTTGTACTAAAAATAAAAATTCTATCTTTGTTGGTTGTGGAGATATACTCGTTTGCTCTGGGGCTCGTCCGGAAGCTTGCAAGATTTGAACCCATGGACTAAATCCTCTCAAATTTCAGAAACATAAATCAAACATGAGGGAACACCATTCTGCCTAATTTAAAGGTTATACCTTTGTTGCTTTTGGAGATATCATTTACTCTGAGGCTTGTTCGGAAGCTTTCAAAATCCGAACCCAAGGACCAAATCTTCTTAAATTTCAGAGGCCTAAACCAAACATGAAAGAACACCATTCTGCCAAATTGAAAGGTTATATCTTAGTTGGTTTTGGAGATAATCCCATTTGCTCTGGGGCTCGTTTGGAAGCTTCCAAAATCCGAACCCATGGACTAAATCCTCTTAAATTTCAGAGACATAAATCGAACGGGAAGGAACATCATTGTACAATATTTAAAGGTTCTATCTTTGTTGATTTTGGAGATAATCTCGTTTGCTCTGGGGCTCGTTCGGAAGCTTCCAAAAT
This sequence comes from Poecilobothrus nobilitatus, assembly GCA_947095535.1. Taxonomy (NCBI): domain Eukaryota; kingdom Metazoa; phylum Arthropoda; class Insecta; order Diptera; family Dolichopodidae; genus Poecilobothrus; species Poecilobothrus nobilitatus. The sequence continues at coordinate 185,806,702 of OX352772.1, forward strand.
CCGAACCCATGGACAAAATCCTCTCAAATTTTAGAAACTTAAATAAAACATGAAAGAACACCACTCTGTCAAATTTGAAGGTTATATCTTTATTGGTTTTGGAGATAATCTCATTTGCTCTGGTGCTCGTTCGGAAGCTTCCAAAATCCAAACCCATGGACTAAATCCTCTTAAATTTCAGAGACATAAATCGAATGGGAAGGAACATCATTGTACAAAATTTAAAGGTTCTATCTTTCTTAGTTTTGGAGATAATCTCGTTTGCTCCGGAATCATTCGGAAGCTTCTTTTTACTTAGCCTTCCTTTCGTAATTAGTAACCTACTATATAAATTTCATCAAGATAGCTTCATTAGTTTTTGAGTTATCGTGCGAACGGACAGACGGACATCGTGAAATCGACTCAGGAGGTGGTCCTGATTCAGAATATATATACATGTCCATATCTAACTCGCTTCCTTTTGGTGGTTACAAACACCATACTGAAGTTAATATACCCTATACTTTCGGTATAATAAATAAATAAACAAAGTGATCTTACCTCAGTATGTGGACAATATTGTTGTGTATAGATATGGATGCGATCCAACTGGAAGAGTTGAAAAATTATTTTAATCTGTTCAACACAATATCATCCCTACTCAAAAACGATAAAAAAATACAAAACAATGTTTCGAACAATTTAAAAAAAATATGCGATGAACATTATAAATTCAAAACTTTTGAAATAAAAAGAAAGGGGCTAACATCAAATGCTGTAGTATTCGAAAAACTAAAAAACAGTAGCGAACCACAACAAAATCTTTTATTAAGCTGTATTTATTATTTGGACAAAAAACAAACAAAAAAATACAAATTGGATTTAATGTTGAAAAATTTGTCATTAATCAGATGAATTATTTGGAGTGGCATGCATTTTATAAAGATTTTACAAACAGTCAACCTCCTAAATTAAATTCAAATAAATTTCCGCTAATATTTAATCATACTGGGCAAACTAAAAAACTTACATTGAAACTGGGTCAGTAGATACACCTGCTTTTGCCTTATGTTAGACTTTATACAAGCAGTGATGTCATATAACAATGGAGCTGAATTGAATGTGCGAGAATATGTATTTAAATATTTTGAGAGATGTATTGAAAAGAATAAAATTATTGAAAATAAAATGAGATTAAAATGAATTTACATATAGCTCAGTGCAACTATTCCAGACTGTTTTATGAAATACCATTGTTTATGTCAAAAAATATATTGGTCAACAATAAATAAAACAAATATGTTTTAAAATCAATTATTAAATACAGATATAAGTTCATAACATTTTTTACAGCACATCTTTGCAAATTTTTCGTATTATGAAGGTGATGGCAAATGGTTATGAATTTCTTTAGTTTTTGAAGAGATGGAATTTTATCATTTAAATTGATAACTTTAAGTTAATTTGAAAAATAAATTATCTAAAATTTGCTTTTTTTTAAGACCTTTTACATAAACGACATCAAATAATGTCAAATGATCCTCTAAGATATTTTTAATTTTTAAGTATTCTATAAATCCATCATCTCAGTCAAGACTATTCATTTTCTTTTTGTTGTACTAATTTTGTTGTTTAGTATCAATATTTAACTCTTCGAATGAGTACGGTGCTTTAAACATAAATAACATTGGTAAGAGACAACCATCAACTAGCAAAGAAAATTCTTTGAAAAAATATTGTTTATTATTTCCAATAACAAATTGTAAATCAATTGTTGCCGTCCTGCTGCAGGTGATACTCATTTTATTCTTTACTTATTTTAAAATAAACGAAAAGCTGCTTTTTATTTATACCTTTTTGTAAATCAATGTTTATTTATTTATGTATTTATTTATTTTTATTTATTTTTTGAAGTTTAATGATATTTAGTATTTAAAAAAAAATTTAAATAGTTTTTTTTTTACGAGGGACGGTGGAAAACATCAAAAGTCACCCAAATGTTCTACAATTTTTTTCTACCCTTTTTTAATTATTTTTAAAAAAGGGTAGAAAAATTCTATTTATTTTGTATTAATATCAATTACAAAATTTCAAAAGAAAACAATTCAATAAATAGTTAAATAATAATTGTATATATAAAAAAAAAAAACATAAAATTAGAAACCAAAAACGAAAAATTACAATTAAAATTACATTACATCAAGCAAATCTTCAACCTGATCAAAATTAAATTCCATAAGCCAGTGTTTCGTTATTTTTAGAAACTTATTAATAAATTTACATGTTCTTATGTACAAAGGTAATTTATTAAACAAGCGGCAAGCAAGGATACTATAGAATTTATGAAAACATTCAGTACTAAAAGTAGGAACATTTACAAAATACATTATTAATACGCAAACGATAATTATACGAAAACTTATTATTTAAATAACCTGACATGATAAAAAACGTTTTCAACACTTTGTAATAATACAAATGACGAACAGGCAAAAATGTATTAAAAGTAAGTATATAAAAAGTAAGTATTCAAAAAGTAAGATATAAATTAAAAAGTTGTCAAGGACTTTTTATAAATTTATATGGATTTTCTGATGATTCTAAAAAAGTTAACAAGAATAACATCCGCATAAATACACATATTGAGCTTTCAAAATGTATATCTACTTACTCACTTTTTAAATAAATATTATATCATATGTTACAATCAATTTTTAGTTAGCAATAATTTTATAATAACTTGATTACAAAACAAAAAAAAATATTTATTTATCTACATTCTGCAACATTGAAATGCATTTTAAAATTCAGGTCAATTAGTATTTTATGCAAATTATAAATGCAATTATCTACAATATTGTAATTTTTTTAACAAAATTTAATATTCCTTTCACTTTTTTTATAACGTTAATATCATAAAATAATATAAACAATTTTGTGTATCTTAAATACTTCAACATCTATTATGGAAAGTGCAATTTTGCACATCATGATTTTGTTAATAGTTTCAATTTTGTAATAATTTGATTAATAGACAACATTGTATTAATTCATTAGAAAATTTCAATATTCATTTTATGTTCTAAAATTTGTATAAGTATAATGAACTTCTTAAGTTTACTTAATAGATCAGTAAATTTAAGAGTATGTTAAAGTTGGTTATAGACTTTTATAAAAAAAGTGCAAACAAATAAAAAAAAAAAAAAAAAATGAGTTCAGAAAACAAAAAATTAAATTGAAATGTGATAAATGTGAAAAAGTGTTCAGAAATAAATGTAAATCATAAATCATAAATGTAAAATACTAATACTACTAATAATAATAATTGTGATGTATGTAAAAAATCGTTTAGTAGAAAAGATAATTTATTACAACATATAAAAACATAAAAAAAATTATGAAGATGTAAATTTTGCAGTAAGTGAAAGAAAACGTCGCAAACAATTTGTAGAACTACCACAATCGAACAAATAAGCATAAAAGTAATGCGGCAGAAGTAATAAGATCTAATGTTAGACATATTGATCAATGTTCTAAAAATAGAATTGAAACGTTCATTAGAGATAATGATGATGAAATCATACTGAACCCATAAAATTTTCTGGAAAAGGCTCAGACCGATATAATTGAATTGCTGACGCAGTCACTAAACAAGCACAACGCCATAAAAGTAAATTTTGAGTTTTTTGGAGAATATATATGATGATCTCAACGATTTTTTTGAAAAGAATTTTACACATTGAAATAAATATCAATAAATATGAATCAATACGTGTCTTTAGTTACATCACATTATCGAACAACATAGAAAACAAAAAAGTTTGCATTAATATCCAAAATAAAGATAACTTCTGATTCAAGTGGTGTTTAGTATCAGCTTTCCAAACTTGTGTTCAAAATGCTGAACGAACATCTTTATACAAAATCAATATTTTCATTTACCAATTTACCCATAGTCGAGCTAGAGTTTGGTAATATACGACAGCTTAACTTTAGCAATATGCAATTTCCAGCTAAATTGAGCGGATTAAATTTATTCGAAAAACTAAATAGTGATATAAGTATTAATTTGTTTGAACTAGAAGTCATTAAATAAGAGGTTGTAGGACCGTTATATTTAACAAAATGTGAAAAAAAATACCATGTAAATTTATAGCTTTTGAGAAAGAATGAGAAATTTCATTATGTCTATATAAAAAATTTATCAAGATAAATAAATAGTTCTGTAACAAATCATTCACATAACATTTATATTTGTAATATGTGCTTGCATCGTTTTTATACATTACAACAGCGTGATTTACATAAAACTGAGTGCAATAATGTCGTTACAAAGCTTCCACCTATAGAAAAAAATACACTAGAGTTTAAAAATTATCAACAACCATTAGAAACACCTTTTATTATTTATGCTGATGCTGAGAGTATTTTACAACCTATTGTAACATGCAGTTCTAATCCAATGATGTCTTCAACAACAAATATTCATCAACATGTTCCAGCAGCTTCCTCGTACTGTATTAAGTGTTCTTTTGATAATAATCTAAGCTTTCACAAAGAATTTGTTGGGTCTAAGAAATTTGTAATATCATTAACAAAACGTGTAGTGAATTATATAAAAATATTTTTATGAAGTCAAAGCCGATGAATTTGTTAACACTTGATGAGCAGCTTCAACATTTAATTCAAGAAAATTGTCACATATTATGTTATAATTAAGGTTGGTCAGAATCCACCATGTTGAATTAATATTTCTCGTTTTGCTTTTGTACTTTTGTTAGCACAGGCTGGAAATCTTAATTGCTTTTCATTTTTCTTAAAATTTTGCTTAATATATTGAGTGCAATTTCAGCAATAATTTTTATAATATCATCACAATATTTAAAAATATTTTCACGAATATTTGTTCTTGTACTTTCCTAGTACATGTAATATATGCTGGTTTTTCTTCAATCGTTTCATTTCTTGACAGCTGTTGTTCAAATTATACGTATCACATAAACATATGCAATATTCTTTTGAAAAAAACATTAGTTCTAATACAAAATAAATCGTTAAATGTTTTTTTTTTTTGCGAGGGTAGGTAGGAATCATCGAAAGATACTATAGAGGAGTGAAAACGAGCACGAGTCCTCTATGACCAAACAATAGGTTATATGACCTTTAGTACTAATGTATTGTTTGGTCAGAAAAAGTTGAGTTAGAGAATGAAAATAGATTTCAAATTGGCAGGCATATTGTGAACAAAGTTGTTAATATTCACCTTGAATCTTAACACGTTGTAAATGTAATCATCACCAATTCTGGGGAACACATGAGGTGGAAAATGGTTCCACATTCCAGATGTTCGTACTACAAACTAATTTCCATAAGCCGAATTATGCCATCTGGGAATTTAAACTACATGGAGATTGGCAGCAGACGCTCTCCTTGTTTCGCTTTGGAATGCTTTGAGAGCAGGCATCAAACTCTAAATCTCATTAGAACAAGAACCCAACCCTATAAGGTATCAATAAAATAAGGTAAGTGTTCCTGTTAGGCGCCGGAAACCGAGTGGAGAGAGCGTAGAGGTGACATGGGATCATTTATTAGACGAATTGCTCTATTTTGCACTTTATCGAAAAATCCCAATGCCGTTTTGGAGGGTCCTGCCCAAATATGTGCATTATACGTCATCTTTGGTCTTATAAATGTTTTATAAATATTAAGGAGATTAGAAGATGAAAAGAAGGCTACACAATGATTCCGGGAACCCATACACCCAGCTGCATCTTTAGCCATGCCAAAAATATGATTAGACCAACTTATTTGGATTTAGCTCCATGCCCAAGATGTTGAGCTCACCCCCATGTTGCAAAACTTCCCCTTCAAAAGATAAAATTGGGATCGATGTGTTTCTTTTCCCAAATCGATGTGTTTGAGTTTAAATCGACTCTGTTAATTTTGCTCCAATTAGAAATTTTGTCCAAGTCGAGATTTAGCAAGCGAAGCAGAATATTTATTGGCGTTGTCTTCATAATAAGCAACGAGCGTGCTGTCATCTGCAAAACTATGGATTGGATCGTTTAGAAATATTAGAAAAAGTGTTGGGGAGAGAACAGATCCTTGCGAGACACCAGCATTAATTTTGAATTGAAGAATAACCATCGACCAGAACAAGAATCGAACGATTAGAAAGAACATCTCCAATCCATTTTACAAATATACCCCATTGCTTTGCATTTAGCAATTAAAGCATCATGCCAAACTCGGTCAAAAGCTTTAGAAATATTCAAAGCGACAACATCAGACTCCTCCGAATGAGGGAGGCTGATTTTGAGCCTTTTACAGAGGCATCTTATAAGATCACCTGTTGACCGATTGGTTCAGAATCCATATTCACGATCATGAATTAATCCTTTGTTATGTAGATATTTCAGAAGCTTTCTATTTATTAAATTTTCCATTATTTTGGAAAGGATCGAAGTGATAGCAATAGGGCGGTAGTTTGAGAGATCGCTTTTTTCTCCCTTTTTGGGGATGCGATGTATGTTCACTGTCTTCCACTGGTTCGGATATCTACTCGAACAGAGATATAAATGGAAGAGATTGCACAATGGTTTTGCAATAGTAGAAAAAGTATTTTTTAAAACTGTGGCAGTTATTCCATCCGAACCGGTTGACTTTGTTGTATCCAAATTTTTAAGAGCTTTAAGAACTGCACGAGTTCCGAAAAAAATTTTACCTAAGGAGCAGTTAACCTCGGGAAGAATGTATGGTCTTTGTGTTGATTGAGGCAACGTTGAGTTGGAGGCGAAATTTTTGGCAAATAAATCTGCTTTTCCTTTTGGGATCGGATACAATTTCGTCATTGTTATCAACCAAAGGCGGGAATGAAGAACCGCCACTTTTACCGTTAAGACTCTTAGCAAAGGTTAAAAAGGATTTGCTATTTTTAGGAAGATGCAAAAGTTGTAATAATAATTTAATTAAATTTAATTATTTTGTATATGTACAGTTAATTAATTAAAAAAATTATTTTGTATATGTACATTTAATTATGTATTCCAATCAAGTTTAAAAAACTTGTTTTAATTTTTAGATAAATATTAAACTTTAATCAAGAAATTGTTTTTAAACTTTAAAAACTTTTCATATCTACATTTAAACCAAGCTTTATATTTTTATATGAACTTTTTATGCTTTAATATGCTTCAAATTGAACCAGTTAAATTTATATGAATACTAGCAGAGTACCCGGCGTTGCCCGGAGTATTTTATTGGCTTTATGAAATAAAAATGATTAACTTTTGTTTCTGCGTTAATATTATTTAATTAATATAGTTAACTTATTACTATGCATTTACAGATGCTGGTAGTTTATATTCTATTTTTTATTAGATTTAGTTAAATTGAATAAACAGAGCCAAGAATTAGAGACAATTCTTCTACAAAAAATTTTTAAGGGAATCAATAATCTATTGAGTACACAATTACGGCGAAGTGAATTTCCACAATATATTCTTTAATACCGAGACATAAAATCGCATTTCAATTATGACCATAATGTAGTACATTTTTTTTCGTATGTGCTGTCACTTCATGTTTTGGTGAATTATCCTTTTAAGCACATTTTGAAAAATTTGCTATTAGGTGCGCTCTGTCCCTCCGTCTGTTAAAACTTATATACTGTTTAATAAAGAGCAATGAAATATTAACTATGCATAGGTCTCTTAGAAGAGTAATGTTGTAGAACAACTTTTTTATGTACCCTCACCGTTGGAGATCCTACAGCACCGACAGCTCTTCAAATTTTAAAAAACTTCTTTTTAAATGCGTACATTTCAGGTTCTGTTTAACATATTTTCAATATAAAAAATACATGATTTATTTTACCTTTATAAATCAACCAGAATTTTTTTACCTTTAGTTTTTCTAATTATGTTTCAAAATTGATTGGCTAAAAATATGTGTAAAAATAGTATATGGATAAGAATGTAAGGTTTTCTGTTCTTTAAATACGTATCTACTCATTTTTGATTAAATGATGTACAGAAATGTGAATATGTTTTCTAATTTAAATGAATAAGTTTATAGTATTTTTAAATATACGGATATTATATATACTATATGTACATATTTCAATGATATTTTATGAGAAACATGTTATACACATGCATCTTATATAGGTAGACCACATGTAAAGATCACATGTAAGTAATGCATTTCTGAATGATGACATGATGATTGTCTAATGTAGGAGATTGTTTCTGTTTTTTAACAACGGCCAAAAATGTTATGTTGTTAAGACTTAAACACAGTATTCTTAAGATACTTAATTAGGTTACTTTAATCACTGTTCTATATTAGAAATTTGCATTGGAAGGTATTTATGGAATATTAGACACAGTATAGAGTAAAGAGTGTTGAAATATCTTTTTAATAATAATAACAATACACAAAATTAGGCAAAATATTATTAATAAGTGTTCGTGCGAAAATGGGTTAACAAACGTTAACAAACATTTTGTCATGGGCTTAATTTAGAACCATAAATTCATCCTGCCAAATTAGACAGAAATTAGAAACAAAATTTTTTTTGACAGTCTATCGTGTCGAAATGTGTTAATGTATCACAACAAAATTTATTGAATGAGTTTGTCTGCCACAGTGCAATACTTGTGCAAATTTTCAATTGGTCAAATCGTTTAAGCACAACAACAAAAATGAGAATTTCATGGCCTGAAACCTGATGGGTTATTGTGTCGTAACCAAATCAACTCAGAAAGCTTTTGTTATAAAGACCTACACTTTTGTAAAATTTCAACTCAATTGGTAAAACCGTTCAAGTGCGACAGCAAAGAAATTAAAAAATGTTATTGAGCCCTGGTGCCGAAACGGGTTAATGCATCGTAACCAAATCACCTCAGTGAGCTCCTGTGGTAAAGAGCTACACTTTTGTAAATTTTCAATTCAATTGGCAAAACCGTTTAAGCGCGACAACAAAGAAATTGAAAAACTTCATTGAGTCCTGGTGCCGAAACAGGTTAATGGATCGTAACCAAATCAGCTCAGTAAGCTCCTGTTGTAAAGAGCTACACTTTATATGGCTATTTATGTATATAGTTATAGATTTATTATTTTTTAATATTTAGGCAACAGTTATATTTATACACTGAGAGAACTACAACGTTTGTGACAACCGAATAAATTGCCCTACCGAATAATTCGGTCACCATCGACTTTTTATTAGTAGTTGTGGCAACCTCTTTATTTACATAATTACAATTGAAAAAGTATTCATTGTAACTGCTAATTACATTAAACCAAAATAATAATTATTTCGGAGAACCGTATTTGTTATTTGTTTTGAACAAATTTTAGTTGCAATAACAGATTATTCGTTTATGAGAACCGAATAATGCAGTACTGTAGACTACCACTTCATTTGATGTTACTGTATATCTTGTATGATAACAGATTATTCGTTTATGAGAACCGAATAATGGAATACTTTCGACTACCACTTCATTTGATGTCACTGTATATCAATTATCGCAGCAGAATCAAATCTTTTGTTATGACTAGAACAGAGTTGTCTTAATCGAATATTGTAACAGTATTATTACATCAAAAAACTCTTTCATTTGATGTTACTGTATATCAGTTACTACAACAGAATTAAAGTATTTGTCGTAGCATTACAGAAAAGTTAACATAATCGAATGTTTTGCACGATATATTTTACAATAATTGTAATCACCTTTAGCTATATTTGTTATAGAAAGAAGAAAATATCATTTTTATTAAAAAATAGAGTAAAAATTTTATAAGAAATTGATTTTTATTTTTAATATAAATTTTATATAATAATAGTACAAAACTTTATTTAATAAACAAAAAATCTAAATAAAAAATTTAATATTTTCCAAATTCGTTATACTTATTCGTTTTTATAACTTTATATGCAAAATAATGCGTATCAAAAAATTGAGTGTCTAGTAATTCATAACATATATAATATTTTTTATCAAAAAAGATTAAATGTTCTATTAAACCAAACATTCTCATATAAATCTACGCACTAAACTATTTTAGAATTTAAACTAAATAAGAATTATGATTTTGCGCGAAAATTCATGTTTATTGCTATCACGATCGAATCATAATTATAAGTACCGAATTTCTGTTATACCAAACGAATGAATTGTTGTTTATGTTTATTAGAACTGATATTATAACTATATTTTTTTTAACTAAACGAAATACGGTTGCTGGAATCGAATGATCTTCTATAGCAACTGACTAACGAAATACTGTAGTATACATTATAATACTGTTAAGAGAACCGAATTCTAATTGGAGTTCTGTTATTTCAATTAAATAGAATGTTTGAGCTAAATGGCAATATGGTTGTAATAACAGTATAATTCGGTTCACATAAGTAATAAAACAGTTTTAATTGTGACAACAAACCATTTATTTGCTGTAACAACTCATGTAATTCTTATGATCGCATTACATTTGCGTGTACAAAAATTATTTGGTTCTCGCAACTCATATCTTGAAATAATAATTTGATCGAATGAAAATTTTTAGGCGAGGTTGATGAAATCGTATATTCGTTTGTTTCTAAGGCGGTTCATTTGCATCAACAGGAATGTTATTGAATCAATCGTAAGTTGGTAACAAAGACCAATATTTAATAACCGCAACTGAATAGTTTTCCTGACAACCTCATTCCAAAGAAATAATTCTCTCAGTGTATGAATGGACAGTAAACATAAACGAACAAAAAAAAATTTTATGTATGCATATGAATGGACGGTAAATATAAACGAACAAAAAAAAATTCAGAATGTTCTATAGGTTATAATTTATATTTTTTAAATAGAATGCATGTATAAATTAAACATTTAAAAAAAAAAAAAGAAATACTTAGCGTACCTAAATAACAGAAAACAAAAAAAAAAAAAAATGTAATACTGGAAGAAAAATAAAAACGAATAGAAAAAAAAGAGAACAAAAAATGTTACTTTGATTGTTTTTAAATATTTTTAAAGTCTATTTCTTATGTATATATTGTGCACATCTGATATTTACCCACATAACAGATAGAAAAAAAGAACTATTAAAATGTTATGATTTTAAAAGAAAGAAACATACGTTTGATATTTCCGTACATAACAGATAAAAAAAAAATATATTAAAATGTTATGTTGTGAAAAGAAAGAGAAAACAATGCAGTGTATGAATCAAAGTTTTTAAAGGGTCGCATTTTAAGTGGAAATAAAGAACATTATAAAGTTGCAATATTTTTATTTAAATTTTGAATTTAGCTATGCAACGTTTTCTTAATTTTTTAAAAATTTTGCCACAATAAATTAATAATAAAAAAATTCAATATATTCTATATTATAACAGGTAATAATATAGTTATAGACTGTAAGGGCAACTGTAAAAATTCGAAATTAAACAAGGAAAAAAAAAATCAATTTAATACTTATATTTGTCGTTACTAAAAAGAATAAAATAAAATATATAAAAAAAATTTTTAAAAAAACTGCTTTTTTGAACTAAAAAGTAGAAAATAAATTTTGAATAGCAAATTTTTCTGTAATTTTCTAAACTATATTATTACAATCGAGATTTCTTTGAAAAAGTTTATTTCAATATGTCAAATATATATATAAATATAAATATATATAAGTTTTAAAGTCTGTGAAATTAAAATAAAAGCTGGAGGCAACAAACGCATAACTATGAACTTATATTTTTAAATTTTGCCTCCAGCTTTTATATTAATTTCACAGACTTTAAAACTTATTTATACTTATATTTATATATATATTTGACATATTGAAATAAACTTTTTCAAAGAAATCTCGATTGTAACAATATAGTTTAGAAAATTACAGAAAAATTTGCTATTAAAAATTTATTTTTTACTTTTTAATTCAAAAAAGCTGTTTTTTCAAAAATTTTTTTTATTTATTTTATTATTAGTTTGTTTTCTCTTACTAGTATTACTGAAAAATTGAGAACTAGATGTAGTAGCAAAATCCTATGCATTTGGAATATCATCTACTGATTACTCGAATAATATATTTTCTGGCAAAATCTCCATCTCCAAAATCCACATAGTTTTACTTAAACTCCACGACCAATATCGTTTACTCTTGTAAATTCTTCTTCATCACCATCATCGCAATCAGTAATGTCTTCTTCTTCAGGTGGAAGTATTGTTAGATTAATAACATCACAGTTATTTATATTTGCTATTGCATTCTCATCCCTTTCTTCATCGAGATTTTCCAACCAAGAAAGAACTTGTTCAGTTGTAGGTACACTTAAAATATTAATGAAATTACAATGTATTTTGTTATTTTTTAATCCGATAGAAACATATACGCTCAGGGTATGATAATTCATACATTAATTTTTATTATTTTATTAATGTTACTCAAATTTTACAGTTAATACTTAATGATAACACAAAATCATTAAAATGATAATTTTATTTGATACAACTGCCATTTACATTTTAAAAAGTAAAATAAATGCAAAAATAAAATAATAATTTACTTACCCAAACGGCATTTTTCTAAAATGTAATGTGTGACTCTATTTATATTTATCATTTGACACTATTTATGTAAGTGACAACCTTTACATAAATAGTGTTAAATGATCCTAAATAGCATCTTAAAATACCTCCAACTGCAGAGTACTCGATGTTTCCTTGTTCCCAAGAAAGTCCATTTATTTTTTCTTTATTAAACTTATTTTGCTTTTTGATATCCTCACATAGCTCTTCCTTTTTATATTGATGACTTGAAAACATAATGTAATGAACATTCTGGTATAAGAGCGATTTCTTTTAAAAAGTATTGGTTTTTGATTCCAATAACAAATTGTAGATCGACCACCGTCTTACTCATTATGCTTTCTGTTTGCTGCACGTAAATTGTCTTTGAAATTGATTTAAATCTGTTACCGGCTTTCAAAACCCAACTAATTATGTATGCAAAAACATATTTGTATTTATATAATTAAATTTACACCTCCCCACTACAAAATGGAACTTCCTGGGACTCAATCCAATAAGGTGGGAAGGGAGCTGCCAGGTTGGGGCCTCGCTCTCAAAGGTACCGGACCCTCAGAGAGCGATACCTGATCCTCAAAGACCGATACCGGACCCTGAAGGATCGAAACCAAACTTTGGGGACTATAATTCGGACCCTCAGGAACCGAAATTGGACATTTGTTGACCTCATTTCTGACCTCCGGGGACTGCACCCAAAATCAGGGGATGGGGCTCTTTAGAATAAGGTCCCACTTTAAAGGAGAGCGGACCTCATGTACAGATGCCGGACCTTCGGGTACCGTATAACGGCCCTTCAGAAACAAGCGCTGTTTCACGAAATATGAAATACAAACAATTTAAAATTAATTTTTTTCTTTTAGTAAATAGTAAGTCTTTGTTTTTTTTATTTCAACAGTTTTTTTTTAAAATCAATACGCGTCATTGGTATTAATTCAAATAGAGCCATTTTCTATCTCGGTTCGTCTCTTCCCAAGGATTTAATAGTAGCCTACTTTGTTTAGGCTACTATTCAGCATCTGTTGACACTTTTTTGCTAAATCTGTCCCGCATGTAAAACATAATTTTTTCATTATCGAACGGGTCCTTTACTTCACAAAGTAGTGCTTTCTACCCTCATTTTGTCTCCAAAAATGTAAACGTTATAAATTCTTATCTATGGCGTGATATCAATATTTTTAAAAAGTTCTTGTTCACCCTTTCCTAATGCTATTAATTCATTAATGGAAGCCTAGAATATTGAAAATAATAAGGGTAACAAATAATTTTGATTGAAAAAATATCTTACCATTTTCAATTTATATTTTGAATTGGATTTGATATTAAGTTTATTCGTTTTTCAAAGTAAAGTAAAGAACATTTGACTATTTTTAATTTTCAGAGCATTATATACGGCAAATACGCCCTACTTTTTTAGAAGCATAATGCACTATGCAAGTCATATATCCATCTAACGAAATTTTAAATAAAATTATTCAAACAAGTTCTCGGAATCAGAAATCATAAATGTCGTTATCTAAATGTAATTTCTATTATTTTTTTTTATTTATCACATTTTATTTTTAACATACGAAATTTCTCTAAATATATATTTCCAATATATTATAATTATCTTTATTATGCAATAAATAACAATTATAGGTCTCTTGACCTAACGCAACAAATATAATTTTTTGTGTTAATAACCATTCATTCAAGTACTCAAACATTAAACTAAGTTGAACGGTTTTTTTTTCTTTTTTGCTAGATCATATTTCATTTGAAAACTGAAGTCAATGAATTTATATGACTTAGTTTTAATTTTCGTTTTATTCTGAACGTTAAATTTCTTAATTTTAATTTTTTTTCCTTTTATTTTAAATATGTTGTAATTTCGGTTTGGAAACAAACACTTGAGAAATTTAAGTGTCAAATTACAACAAAATAAATTTCTGTTTCTTTTTGTATGTCACAATATCGGAAACCGATGTTAAGTATATTATTGATTATTAATATTTTTTTTTTGTATTAAGCAAATTATGATTTTTTTAGCATAAGTAAAGTAAATTAAGGAAAAAATATACAATACCATAAAAATTGATCTCATCTAATTTTAAAATGAAAATAATTTGAAATTTAGGTTTAAAACTTTCTTTTATAAATTTAGTCTAAGTTTAATCATTCTAAAAAACGGTTAATAAAATTTAATAAGGAAAATAAATTTTGTTTAATATAAAATTTGTTTTTTTATTTAAATTTTTACTTATCACAAATACAATAAATAAATATATATAAAACTGGCTCAGTCGGTAGGATCGCCAGCTAGTGGAATTGATCGTGCAATATCTATCCAATAAAATATTAAGTTTTAATAAAATAAAAAAATAAAAATAAAAAGAAATAAAATAAAAATCTTTTTATAAAAATAAAAAATTAAAAAAAAAGCTATAATAAAAGATAGTGACGGTTAATACTAGTTTTCTATTAAGAAAATAATTGGCGAACTGTTTAAATAAAAAAAAAAATTAAAATTTTTTTTATTATATTAATTATGAATGAAACCCTATAAAATTCCGGTGTCACTATTTAGACTCAAAACATCAAAAACAATTCGTGAAGTGAGTGAGAACTCTAAGAGTATACAACTCGTAACTAATAATAATATAAATTTAATTAAAAATATGACACAAGGTGGTTTCAATTTAACAGCTCACGACTTAATAAAAGAAGCTCGAATTGTACCAGTATCGAATTGTACCACAACACTTTTGAATTGTTACATTTTATGAACGAGGTAGATACTATAATAGGGTTAACAGCAGACCCTGCGCAAAATCATATCTACTAAATATATTGTTAACCAAAATACAAGGCAGAGCGTCAATAGCTATTAGGAGGTTAGAAACAGCAACCTGGGACCAGATAAAAAATCAACTTGTAAAGTCATTTGGAGTACAGGAATCTTATTTGAAGCTGAAGGAGCAAGCAGATGCAGTTAAATATTTCAATGTAAGTCAATACTATAATGATTTATCAAAAATATTAGATAAGCTTAACCTTAAATATAAGTTAGATCCTTATCCTTTATTAGAATTTAGTACGGCAAAGAATGAAAAAAGTTTATTAGAATAATTTCTAAATAAATTACCACGAGCTGATAATGTTTATTTAAGAATTAAAAATGTTGCCACTTTAGAAGAACCATATTATGAACTCGTGCAAACTGGAATTTCAAGTAATAATAATTCAAATAACATTAGGGCTATATATAATAGAAATACTTACAATACTAATAATAGTAGTAATAATGTTAGGAATAATAACGTAAATAATCGTGGCTTTTATAATAGAATTAATAATAATTTTAATAATAATAATAGCTCAAACAGTCGTAATTTTTTGAATAGAAATGAAAATAATGAATACAGATCTAACCCAATACAAAATCGTTGGTATAATAATATTAATAATAGTAATAACAATAATAATACTAATTTAAGAAATTATTTTAATCCTAGTCAACAAACTAGAAATTATTTTAATCCTAGTCAACAAACTAGAAATTTTTTTAATCCTAGTCAACAGACTCAAAATACCAATAGATTGCACCGTAATAATGCTTATGGACCCATGGATATTGAGCACAATAATATTGAAAATTATTCTAACCGAAGTAGAACTAGACAAAATGAGAGTGAAAGTGAAAATACAGAGGTGGAAAATTTTCAAGTAATGCCTCAAATATTTCACTACCCATAGTCCAACTGATAGTTGAAAATAAAAAAATCGATTGTTTAATCGATACTGGGGCTGCTACATCTGCTACAGATGATAGCATTTTCCAAGAAAGTAGATTTTCTAAATTAAAAACATCTCTCAATTTAATTACGTTAGGGATTAAATTAGGGAAATAAAATACGAAATAATAACCAAAACACCATTAGAATTTAATGAAAATGCCACCATGTCTTGGAAAATTTTTGACTTAAGACATAAAAGTTTCGATGCTATTCTTGGGCAAAATGTCCTTACCGCAATGGGTGCCAAAATCGATCTTTTAGAAAAAGCACTCCAAATTAACGGAATAAAAGTTAAATTTAATGACGATTGTCCTCATCAAGAGATTTTTCAATTGGAAACCGTTCAATCGAATCATTTAGATATAATTAATAATTTAAAAACAGATTATATGAATTCGGAGGAACAGATTATATGAATGTAAAAATAATAGTATATAAAAATAGCGATCTTTTCTAAACTTTGTAATTGGTGCCGTCTTGTCTAAAGATGGACACCCAATTTGTTTTTCAAGTAGAACTCTAAATGAACATGAAATCCGGTACTCAACTATAGAGAAGGAACTTCTGGCTATAATATGGACGACAAAATACTTCCATCCGTATTTATATGGCACTAAGTTTACCATTAAAACCGATCACCAACCTTTAACTTGGTTACATTCCTTTAAGGAACCTAACTCTAACCTACAGCGTTGGAAAATAAGATTAAATGAATTTGAGTTCGATATAGAGTATGTAAAAGGAAAATAAAATTGAGTAGCAGACTTTCTTAGGAGGATAAATACTGACAAACAAGATATAAACGAAAATGAAATTGAAGGAAATTCCGTTAATGAAAATGATACTGATATGTCTACAATACACAGTGGTATCGAAGATTTGGACGACCATATCCCTATTGTAGAGCATATCGTTAATAAATATTACACCCAAATTCATCTTGTCAAAAATAAAAATAATGAAATAAAACGTCTATATAATAAATATACTCAAATTTTTATTGAAGAAAATGACTTAAATAACAATAACTATCTTAACGACTTGTTGCGTAGTAAAATCAAAAGAGGATCTATTGGAATCTTCTCAGAATTAGAAGAATGTAAATACACTACTACAGCAAAAACTAATTGAATTATTTAGCAATAAGAACAAAATAAAATTTATAGATTTTATAGACAAAATAAAATTTATACAATAAAAGCTATAGTTTTATTAAATGAAAGTAAATCATTAGAAATAATAGAAAAAACCCATTCTGAGTCAAATCACAGAGGAATTATTGAAAACTTTAACGAAATTAGAAAATTATGCTTTTATCCAAAAATTAAAGAAATAATACATAAGTATATAAATAATTGCGACACATGCAATCTCGCAAAATATAATCGCAAACCGAAATTGAAACTCCGAATTAAACCAAATGATATTATCTGTGGCGACGTCTTTTATTGTTATAAGCTAACATTCCTAACCACTTTTGATAAATTTTCAACAATTACCCGATAGGAACGCTTTCACCATTATAGATCTTTTAAGAACTCGCTTCGCAATACTAGGAAGACCAAATAAACTCGTGTTTGATAATGAATTCAATAACGTTAATATTAAAGATTTCTGTAGAGAAGAAGGTATAGATTATAGAAGTACATTTTACTTCACCAAGATCTCATACAGGAAATTTTGACATTGAAAGTGCTCATGGTACTTTAAACGAACATCTCCGAATTTTCGAAGCTCAAAAACTCAAATTAAATCTTGTACATAAAATATTCCTAGCGGTCGAAAAATATAATTGTACAATTCACTCTACCATTATGACTAAGCCAATAGATATACTTAATGGTAAAATTACAAATATATCTAGAAGAAATTAAAAATTTAATTCATAAGAAAAAGTTTAGAAAATACTTAAACTTAATAGTACAAGAAAAGAATTTGAAGCACAAGATAAAGATGAAATTCTTGTAAATAACCCCGACTCACAACGATATAAAACACAACCGAAATATACTAAAATTAAAAGCAAATTGGAGGCAAATAAAATGTTAGATATTAATAATCGAAATATACATCCAACTAGAATTAAAAGAAATTATAAATTTATTACAGGTAATCCAACAGTCAATGGTCACCTTTTTTACCAAAACAATTCTACAACTTCTACTATTGATCACTCTCTTGATCAAAACTGAGGGAACTTTTATTTTAGAAAAGTTAGAGACGGAATCTGGTTATACCATAATTCAACAAGAAAATATTTCAATAGTTGAAAGCTATGCCAAACTTCTCCATATAGTCGATTTAGAAGAAATTGAATATACAATCAACATGATTGATAATTATATAAACACCTCATATAAATTGACGAAAGATGAAATTAATTTAAAGTCCTTCAATGCCCAAATGTCAAAAACTAAACATAATTTTAAAACATTAATACCTTATAGACATAAAAGAGCATTAGTCAGTGTTGGCGGCTCATTTCTTAAATGGATATTTGGTACAATGAATGAGGAAGACAGACAGGAAGACTTCCGATTTAGAAGAACATTTAAAAAATATCGATCAAAATAATCATAATCTAATATTAAGTAGTAATAACCAGATAAAAATTAATAATAACATTCAAAATAACATTACAACATTACAAAAAACTATAAATAAAAATCAATTAACAATTGATAAACTTTTAAATAATATTTCACAAAATAACAAAAATATTACTAAACAACTACAATACTTACAAATACTAACAAATATTAACCTTTTAAATAAAGAAATCGAAAAAATTCAAGAAAACGTAGTGTTTTCTAAACATGGTATTATGAGTAGATCTATCTTAACACCTGAAGAAATAGATTTTTATGATATAGATATTCTTAAAATACAAGAAATTAAAAGTTCTTTAGTAGTAATGAGTAGTAAATTAGTGTTTATACTAGAGATTCCAGTAATAAGCGAAGAAAACGCAATTAAATATAAAATATTCGCTGTACCAAATTCTAATTTGGAAGGGATTGATATAGAAAATACTGATATTATATTATTTAGAAATAAAACATATTATCTTAATAAAGAAAGATACTTTAATAAACTACAATTAACTTCAACTTGTATTTCAAATCTTTTTGTAAAATCTTTTTATAACTGTACTAAAACTGTTGAAAATAATGTAAAAACGGTAGAAATTGATCAAGGAATTGTATTAGTTAAAAATGCACAAAAACTCAACTTAACAAACAATAAATTGCAATAACATTTTGTATTCATTGAATAAAAATTATATTATATATTTTTATAACTGTTCTATTGAAATTAATAACTTTAAATATTCGAATAAAAATAAAGAATTTAAACATAATATTGTAATACTGAATTACATTACAGTTGAAAATATAAATGTTACTATTAAATTAGAAAGCTTACATATCAAACAAATTGAAAACAACAATGAAATAAAAGAAATCAATTTTGAAAGAAAAATTAATAATATTATATTCCAAATTAATTCTATTTTTGTAATAATTATTATTTTAGTTTTAATCATTATAATGTACTATCAAATAAAAACAAGGAAAATAAATCAAATAAGTGACCTAAATACAAATAGAACTAAATATTTTGTTCAGGAGAACAAAAATCCTAAGGATGGGGGAGTCATATATCCATCTAACGAAATTTTAAATAAAATTATTCAAACAAATTCTCAGAACCAAAATTCATAAATTTCGTTATCTAAATGTAATTTCTATTATTTTTTTTTATTTATCACATTTTTTTTTTATCATACGAAATTTCTCCTAATATATATTTCCAAAGAAATATATTATAATTATCTTCATTATGCAATAAATAACAATTATTGGTCTCTTGACCTAACGCAACAAATATAATTTTTTGTGTTAATAATTATTCATCCAACTTATTCTTATTCATTCAACTAAGTTGAACGATTTTTTTTTTCTTTTTTGCTAGATCATATTTCATTTGAAAACTGAAGTCAATGATTTATATGACTTAGTTTTAATTTTCGTTTTATTCTGAACGTTAAATTTCTTAATTTTAATTTTTTTTCCTTTTATATTAAATATGTTATAATTTCGTTTTGGATACAAACACTTGACAAAATCAAGTGTCAAATTACAACAAAATAAATTTCTGTTTCTTTTTGTATGTCACAATATCGGAAACCGATGTTAAGTATATTATTGATTATTAATATTTTTTTTTTGTATTAAGCAAATTATGATTTTTTTAGGATAAGTAAAGTAAATTAAGGAAAAAATATACAATACAATAAAAATTGATCTTATGTAATTTTAAAATGAAAATAATTTGAAATTTAGGTTTAAAACTTTCTTTTATAAATTTAGTCTAAGTTTAACCACTCTAAAAAACGGTTAATAAAATTTAATAAGGAAAATAAATTTTGTTTAATATAAAATTTGTGTTTTTTTATTTAAATTTTTATTTATCACAAATATAATAAATAAATATATAAAACTTGCATGCATTTATTTTTTCTTTATTCTTAGGAATTTGTATTCTGATTATTTAAAAACTGCATAAACTAAGTAATTATTAGTTTATGTCTAATGCAATAAAACTATGTCAATTATCATGTAATTTCTTAAATAATTACATGATACAGATGTTCCTTGAATTATTATTTGTAGCTACCAGGAATTAAGAATTATTCATAAGTTCCTTTGTTAAAACAATAAATCTTTTCAACAACTTCCAAGTTGCATTTTCAACATTGACTTCAATACGGAACACACCTCAAACTTTTAGTATTCACATAATACAATGTTATAGGCATCTTATACATATTTTCCTGTGCGAAGTAATTGTTTAAAAATTATAAATAGAAAGACAAACAATTTATTTTTAAAATCTTTATTATATTTTACAAAAAACAACTTAATTATTATCAATTGCATAATGACCCCATGGTAATGTATTATAACCATCTGTTAAAATTATAACCATTTCTTAATGTATTATAACCATGTGTTAATGTATTATAACCATCTGTTACAATAAATCTTTTACTGTCAAACGCGTTTAAAGCTAGTTTCGATTGGGCAATACTAACAATAGTAATATGTAATACTTTTAACAACTGCCTAAATCACTCGTATTACCCAAAGAGTTGGAAAGAAGCGAAAATTATATTTATTAAAAAGCCCGGTAAAGACCTTCATGACCCAAACAATTGCCGGGCCATTAGTTTATTGCCGAATATCAGTAAAATCTTCGATATGTTAATTAATGATAAAATCACAACCTTTCTAGGAATCAGCAAGATCCTCCCAGAGAACCAGTTCGGATTTCGTTTCAAACACAAACACGCCATAACCAAACTCACTTCAGATATTTGTTGAAATATAAATAGAAAATGGGCAGTTGCGCCTGCTTGATTGATTTGGAGAAGACATTCAACAGTATATGGATAGATGGACTTATGTATAAAATGATCAAATATAGATTTCCAATTAACTTAGTAGAACTAACTGATCAAATGATAAGAAAAAATAAATTCCATGTTTCATTCAATCAATGAATATGCAGAACTTTCCAATTAAACAATAGATTATTGCAGGGAACGGTAAACTTCCCAATTTTATTCTCTATTTACATTATAGAACTATTAGAGCTTTTACAAAGAATCGCAGGTATTAACTTTTGTATCGCTTTTGCTGACGATTTGATTTTATACTCTGGAGCTAAAGAGGTGGACGTAATCCAAAATAATGTTCAGAAATTATTAAATTTTACAGCGGATTATTGAAAAATTTGGCTATTAAAAATCAATTATAATAAATGCGAGACGATTTTGTTCAGAGATACTTACGAACACTACAACAAAATATAAAAAAAAATTGGAATATATTTTTTTATTTTAATCAACAATCATATACCATATGAATAAACATTAAATTTTTGTAAATCTTGTTATAATATAGAATAAGCTCAGGATGAAGGAAATTATAGAACACTATAAAAAGAAATAAAAATTAATTTATTTTATAGAAATAATAAAGTTCATTTATTTTACTTTAAAAAAATAAAATGTACATTTTAAATTGTACTTTTAATTTGTTTATTAAGGTCAAATTTTCATTTTTGAAAATATGACATTAAGAAACATAAATTATCCAGAGTAACATCGTTAAGCTGACTCGGGATTTACATATTAATGGACTTATCAATACAAAATAATAAGATAATGATAATGAAAGAAGATAATGAAATGTTTTTGTCTTATTTTTCTTATGATTTTTTTTACCCATAAATATATTACGGTTTTCTACTAAAAGATTAATTAAATCTCGTCTACTAAATCCTTTCTAAAAATTCAAAAAAATCGTTAGGAAAAATGTACAAAAAAAAAAAAATTTCTAAAAATTGTAAAAAATTGCTAGAAAAAATGTATAAAAATAATTACTTTGAAATAATGAAATCCTGAAGATATTATTGCGGGATCCCGGGATTTTGATTAGCTTGATTGTTTTTGATTTTGATTAAATTACATTACATCCCGGGATTCCGGGATCCCAGGATTGCAAACTTTAATAGCAAATAAGAGTTTTTTGAAATACTTAGGTGTTCATTTGCTCTATTTACTAAATTATACTCAACATGTAAAAATGGTAATATCAAAAGGAAATAAAGCATTGATGATGTGCAGAAAGTTATTTTACAATAAAATAATTCACTTAAGAGTTGAAATAATTGCATATCAGTCATTAATCACACCAATTTTAAGATACGGGGCACATATTTGGTCATAAGTAGCAGTGTAATGAAATTTTTTCGAAAATTTGAGAGGAAATGTATTAGATTATGTATAAATAAAATTAGGAAAGCAGAAACCAATTATTTACATTTTTATTCTAATAAATATATTTACGAGCGAGCTAAAGTATACCGTATAGATAATTTCATTGTTAATCTTATAGAAAACATTTCAATAGGTCACAGCTAGTTGAAGAAAATAGCTTAATTTCAAGAATATATTATCACAACAATGAATATATTCAAAGATCGTTAAATACAGGGATCATCGCACTAGAACATTTTATATTCTTAGATATACAGGGTTATATACAGAACCAGCAATACGTCCCAATATTATTTCACAATAATAGAAGGGCTACGTGGGAAAAAATTAGTTATGATCCTAATGACGACAGTTCCATCAAACTAAAATATGACGCATATATACCGGATAGTTATGAAACATTAAATAGAAGTTATTTGTGGTTAGAAAATGCTTATTAGTGTACATAAATATAAAAAAAAATTTTTTTTTATTTTAATTTTAGAAATAATTTTTTTTTGTTGGTTTTTCTCGAATATTTAACAGTTCGGAAAAACCCATAAAGAAAATAGGGTGGGCTAGAGGGTTAGGTTAAGTTTGTTTTATTAGGATTAAGTTTTAATTATACTCAGAAAATTTTTGAAAAAACCTTGGTTTTTGTACGACTTTGCAAGAAAAAAAAGCAAAAGAAACTTCTATTGTTAAAGAAATATTCAAAAAACACTTACGTTTAAATAATTTCATTTAAGATTAGATTAAGATTAGTGAAAAAAAATTTTTGTTATTTTTAAAGCTAATAATTATTTGAGAAATATTACCATTTTTTTGTAATCTTTTTTAGGTTTAGTTATAATTGAATAAATAAATAAATAAATAAAAAAAAAAAAAACTAGCAACAGAATGTTTTTGAGATTTGATTAAATTTTGTTTAACCATCTTGTCGTTTACAAAATCATCAAAACAAATTTCTCTTTTTACAACCGTTTTTTTAACACCTTTAATTTTTTCAGTTTTCTTTATATTCAACTTTGATTGCATACACTTTAGATCTTAATCCAACAAAATGGGACATTATTTGTCCATTCCATTCATCTCTCATTAGCCCTACAACTTTTTTATTAACTCTTGGTATTTTCCAAATATTATTCAAAGAATAATCACTAGTATCGAAACGGGTTTTACAATCTTATTTTATTGTATGGTAAATGTTGAAATTAGAAATTTCATAAATTAAACTATCCGTATACAATACAGTACAATCTTCGCCAAATTTTAGGTTCATGTAATCGTAATGATATTCATATATTAGCGTTTTTGAAATTTTCAGAACACAGAAACCAACATAAATAGGCTTACAAAAGTATATTTCAGATTTAAATAATTCAATAGCTGCTAGATTCTCATTAAAAACTGTACTATCTTTGAAAAAAGGGGGAGAAATTAATGTTTTGCCATACCTTCTTTCCCAATTTGAAACTTGTTTTTTCGTTACAATATTTTCTTACGTTTTCTATTATACATTTTCCAAAAATGGCATTATTCTTAAGTTTAAAACGTTCAATATCAATTTTATTAGTAGTTTGTGCTCTTAGTCTTGTGTTTAAGTCAATATAAGCTTTTAACTATGAAGATTGTGAAAATTTAAGAATCCTTTTTAAGTTTAAGCCATGTTTTAAAGCTTGTTTTAAATTTCTATAATGAATGACATATTTTTCTTTATCGTTAAGAGTTGCAAGTAGTATTTTTGTTTTGAAGCGGAGGGAGATATAGTTTCAGCGCAAAACGGTATATCGGCATCCAAATCGTGCAATTTTCTTGGATAAATTAAATCGACTTCAAAAATGTAACCTTTTGGTGAGTCGTTTTTTATTGTCTGAGTATTATCTATTCAAAAATCAAATGGTTGAATCCATTTAAAATTCCACTATTTAATAACAAATGGCTCTTTGTTCACGCATCTCACCCCATTTATATTGTACACATACTTGTAATAATACGAATTTCAAGGTTAACCACCTAATGCACGTTAAATAAAATAAATAGTGCTTTAAATGAATTCACATACATATTTCTTTAACATGCCGTATAACAACATATTTTTATTGTAATTATGAAATTTATTCTGCATTAACTTGTTAACTTTCAAAAATATTATATGAGTTTATATTACAAATAATAACAACGCCGGCTCAATAACCATATGAACTTAATTTGTAATACATCATATTTACTATGTTAACTAACACAAGAGCTTTTTAATAGAACTTTTCCAAGCATCATTACATTTGCACAC
The DNA here is from genome assembly GCA_947095535.1 of Poecilobothrus nobilitatus. Classification (NCBI taxonomy): domain Eukaryota; kingdom Metazoa; phylum Arthropoda; class Insecta; order Diptera; family Dolichopodidae; genus Poecilobothrus; species Poecilobothrus nobilitatus. Next base: position 185,832,162 of record OX352772.1, read on the forward strand.
ATAAATAATTGCAAGAATATTAATTTCATAGGCATACAAGAATATTAATTTTTCTATTTCAATTATACTACATGGTCATGACGTCACTTCTGGGAGTCAAACCGGCATAGCTATACTACTTTAGATACATATTACATAAATTTTTAGGGATATAAAAAAAATCAAAAAAAAAAAATATTTGTTCATATAATGCATATGACGTGTTATAAATATGTATGAAATTTGGACTGGAAAAAATATTAAATAAAATTTAAAGTTAGTCGGGTCGAAAAATGTTACGAAATATTCGTAAAAAACTTAAAAATTACACTTGTGAACTACTAGTTACGGTTATCCGATTTGCTCCAAAGGCTTAGCCGAGGAAATCGGATCGAGATATTTATGTCAAAACCTTAAATAAATGAAATTTCAAATACTTCCGCTGTGTCGTTTAAGCTGTACACGTGCCCACAGTAAGCACACCCACACACACAGTGACATTATGCTAAACATTTTTTTTTCAGGTTTCTACGCGCCGAAGTGTTGCATATTTGCAAAAATCTCAGGTACAAATTTTGGTGTGAAAACAATACCTACCTTATACATTAATGTATGCCTATGTATATTAATGTGATTAATATTTGAAATTTGACTACATTTTGAACTTAGATATGCAAAACAGAAAGAAAAAATAATTGTATATGTATGTATATAAAAGCACTCTTAATTTTTTACCTTTGTATAGGTATACATATTTATAAAAATTAATAAACATAACAACCTAGAACTTACATTTTGAACTTTTATTTCTGTATTCTGTATATGTACATATCTACATAATTTGTATTTGTATGAAGTGATATTGTATATTTCATTATTCAGCCTTTGTTATAAAAGATGATCAATTAATTGATAACAAATATAAAAAATATATATAAGGTTGTATATAAAAAATATAAAATATATGAAATTCATAATAAGCAGTTGTTTTCTTAATTTTAAGTTTTATTCAATGAAAAATAAAAAGTAAACATGTTGCTATTATATGTTTATATATGTGTGTAATTTACAATGTAATAAAAGATAAAATAAATTAATTTTAATAATGTATGATACAAACTGGGTATGTATGTATGCAGCAAAAAATTTCTATTTATATCAACGTTATACACAAAGCATGAATTTTTTACTAATATACATAATATAATTATTAATTATATATACTTACATAAAGAAAAGTCGAAATAGGGATATTTTTATTTTCCCAATCTATGGTTGTAAGAAACAAAAAATCTTTAAGATATAAAAACTGCAGTAAGTTTTTAAATGCATATATGTAAGGTATGTATTAGTATGTAATTCTACGTTGTTTTTTAAAAATAACTAACTAGACACCTACCTACTCAATATTAAAAAATACTTATAACAAGGTAGAATGTAAACCAACGGTTTTTAAAAGCGCACATTTCCAAAACTCAATACAAACTGTTTAGAAGTGTGACTTACACAAAAATTTGAAAATTTCATGTAATAAGAAAAAATGTGAAAATAGGACATTTTTGAAATTTTGAGGGGCCGTAAGTCCGGAATCCTATATAACTAAGAAAAGCCGTTAACACACGTAAAAATATATTATTGAACCTTTAATTTTCATGTCTTGCCGAAGAAAAATTTGTACAGGTGCCTAAGTTACAGGTGTCTAAAAATAGCAAATTTTCAATTTTTGAGGCGTAATAACTCTTAAAGAGGGGGTGTTACCAAAAAATTTTTTCTTGTCTCAAAATTTCAGGTTCCTATCTAAAGGGGTGCCGGAGTTATGAAAAAAGAAATTTCATGCAAAATGTGGTTTTCACATAACGGTAAATTTAAATAGTAAATTACAAAATATTACATAACTTTGATACTGTTTTATTTAGATAATAAAAATTTCGATCTTTTGGCGGTTTTAGATTGCAAAATTATTACGCAGAGCCCGAGATATATACATCTGAAAATGGGCCTTTTTCGCAATTATGAAGAGCTGCACCTTTGGAACCCTTTACAATTAAAATAAACCTTTAACACACGTAAAAATATATTATTGTAGCTTTAATTTTTATATCTTGGAGAAGTAAAATATGTACAGGTTCCTAAGTTACAGGTGTTTAAAAATAGCAAATTTTCAATTTTTAAGCCCTAATAGCTCATAAATAGGGGGTGGTCCGAAAAAATTTTCTGAGCAAACTTATACTAATTCTAAAAGTTCTTTCTTGTCTCAAAATTTCAGGCTTCTATCTAGAAGCGTGCCGGAGTTATGAAGGTAGAAAAATCATGCAAAATTTGGTTTTCACATAACGGTAAATTTAAATACTAAATTTAAAAAAATTGTATAATTTTGATATTAATTTATAAAGATAAAAGAAATACCTGTCGAATGACGTTTTGAGATTGGAAAAATCTTAAGCAGAACATAAGATATATGCATTTAAAAATAGGGCTTTTTCAAAGTTTGAGGGGCTGTAGCTCCGTAATGGGGTGGGCTACATGAAAAAGTTGTTCCACAAAATTATTTTTTTTATGATACCTACCTATGGTTAAAATTTTTTTTCTCTATCTTTAACGGTGTAGAAGTTTTGTAAACAGACGGACGGACGGACGGACGGACGGACGGACAGAGTGAAACTAATAAGCACATTTTTTCAAAATTTTTTTGGAAATGTGCTAAAAATTCAGCAATTTAAAAAAAATACATTCAAATATCTATATCTATTATGTAATTAAACATTATGGGAAATTTATTCTTAGCTTACTCGGTAAATCTTTTGAGGGTTGATAGGTTTTGTTTTACACTATATTACATTTAAAAAAAAAATTAAATAAATATTATTGTCACGCTTATTTTAAATGTATAATTACATCACATTTTATAAATAATTTAAATTTACTGTAGTTTTTCATAAAACAAAAGAAAAAATTTTACTATTTGTTATATTACATAACTTGACATTTGATAACATTAAAAATTAGTTCATTTATATTTACTACATTATATTACATTAAATGTAAAATGTAGAGTAATTAAACAATTAAAATTAATTAAAAATCCTACTACTCGTAGTTTTAATTAAAAAAATAAATACACACATTTTTATTTTGTAATATTTACAACATCAAGAATTATTATGGGTGGAGTGCAGGAGATTCATTATAAAGATATTTGCAACAGCAAACACGAAGAGTGAACTGTAAAACAGATACTGGCACCGCCAATTTACATGCATTAACCACAACACTGCAACAATCAGTATGGATGACCAGCTTCTTATTGATAGAATACATCTTAGAATTAAGCAGGGTAGAATAAATAAAAAAGATATTATTGATGTTGAGGAATATGAAGCTGAAAGCTTTTATTAACAATAAACAAGGCAGAATGTAAACCATAAATTGTTTAAAATTGTGACTTGCGCCAAAATTTTATATAAGAAAAAATGTGAAAATAGAACTTTTTTGCAATTTTGAGGGGCTGTAATCCGGAACTCTATATAACTAAGTAAAACTGTTAACACACGTAAAAATATATTACTGAAGCTTTAAGTTTTATGTTTTTCCGAAAAAAACATTGTGCAGATGCCTAAGTTACAGATGTCTAAAAATAGCGAATTTTAAATTTTTGAGCCCTAATAACTCTTAAACAAAGGGTGGAACAAAAAAAAATTCTGAGGTAGCTTATACTAATTCTAAGAGTACTCTTGTCTCAAAATTTCCTATCTAAAAGCGTGCCGGAGTTGAAAAAATAAATATTCTGCAAAATTTGGTTTTCACATAACGGTAAATTTAATTCGTAAATTAGAAAATATTGCAAAATTTTGATATTACTTTATAGAAGATAGAAAATTTCCCGTGCTCTAGCGTTTTTAGATTGCAAAACTGTTACGCAGAGCCTGAAATATATACATTTGAAAATAGGGCTTTTTTCCAATTTTGAGAGGCTGTAACTTCGTAACCCTATGCAATTAAAAGAAGCTGTTAACACACGCAAAAATATATTACGGAAGAAGTCTTGCCGAAGAAAAATTTATACCAATGTCTAAGTTCCGGGTGTTTAAAGAAAAACAAATTTTCGATTTTTGAGTCCAATAACTCATAAACAGGGGATGGTCCAAAAAATTTTCTAAGCAAACTTATACTAATTCTAAAAGTTCTTTCTTTCCTCACAATTGCAAGTCTCTATTTAAGCGAGTCAAAGTTATGAAGATAGAAAAATAATGCAAAATTTGGTTTTCTGATAACGGTAAACTTAAAATATTGCATAATTTTGATAGTGATTTACGAAGGTAAAAAAAATTACCGTCGAATGGCGTTTTCAGTTTGAAAAAATGTTAACCAGGACTTAAGATGTAAGCATTTAAAAATAGGGCTTTTTCAAAGTTTGAGGGGCCATAGCTCCATAATGGATGGAGCTACATGAAAAAGTTGTTCTACAATATTAATATTTCTTTGCTTTTATAAATTCTACAAAAATAAATTAAAATAAATTTAATAAAATACAATAAAAACAAAAAAAAAACAATTAAATTTTTTATTTTAAAGTTTCAGATACCCGGGAAAGATAAATGAAATTTTTCTTTTAAGTTGACTAATAATGTTGTATTTGCTATGTAAAATGTTTGCAAATGTGCTGGAACACTTCCAAAAAATTTTCAATCCCGATCAAGGGAGAGTTTTTTAACAAGGAATTTTTTAGAAAACTTATGTCAAGAAAACATCAATCATTAAAGTAAGTGCGGTGATTGTGGATCACCTATCTTATTTCTGAATCTATCTTCTTTATTTTTCGTCAATTTTCATCGCACAACAAAGCCATGAAATAATTCGTTGTCATTTAAAGTGCTCATGTAATTTTTTTTAAATTAAATTTTTTAAGTTTAAAGGAGTAAAAAAAAGTTAAAAATGTCTATTTTTTAAAATGACAGCATAATTTCGACGTCCAGTTATTGTAGACCAAGAGTTTTTTAACACAAAATTTAGAAAAGTTATAGAAAGAAAGAAAATTAATCACTATCACACATATTCTGAAATGAAAACATCCATTAGAACGTTTTAACCCTACTTTTTTAAAAATTCAACGCGAAAGCAGTTTCTTTTCAGAGTAATTATAAATGAGTATCTATTTTACCAACATTAATTGAAAAATATGATTTCCGTATCATCATACATTAAACTTTAGCCTAAAAAAGTTGCAAAGAAAAACGAAAAATTACTATTAAAACTGTACACAATAAGTTAAAAGTTTTTTGTAAAGCAAAATAAAAACTTGGAGATTATGTTCGTATAAGCAAATTCAAAGGAACCAAACTGGTCAACAGAAATATTTACAATTGCAAAAATTAAAAGAACTGACGCAATAACATACAATTTACTTGATTACACAAATAATCCAATAACCGCTTATATAATATTTTCCAATTTTTATTAAAATTTTTAATATAATATTGAATATTATTATAATATTTTACAATTTTTATTAACATTTTTAATATAATTTTGAATATTATAAATTACTCATCATTTTGCAATTACAATATTAATATATTGCAATCGTTGACCTACATTTAATAACATAATTATGAATATTATAATGTTATTGATTCACCTTTCAAAATTGAAATAAAAGTTTTTTGAAAGTTAAAATAAAACTAAAAATTACAAATTAAATTCAATAATTGCTTAAATTCAATAAACTTATTAAATTAAATTTATCTTCAATATATTTTATTATATTATTTTAAAGTTACTTTACTACTAAATATTACACCTTCTTTTTTTGATTACTGTAACAAAAATATGAAAATTTACTTACATAAAAATCAGAACCTTCTTTCTTTTTTTGTCCATAATTACACTCAAAAATGCGATTTGAAATCTAATTTCCTTACAAGCGTAAAGAAAAAACTCCGAGCTTCGTTTTTCATACTTTCTTAATGAAATTTAATACATAAGAACTCCATATTAAAAAAAATTTACTTACCAATTTTATAACATATTTAATATAAAAGCTTTTAAATTTTGAGGTTATGTGCACAGAATTTATAAAAAAAAATTTACTCATTTTATTTTTTGACAGTAGCAAGATGGATGCAATAAGAAATTTAAAAAAATTGGAGGGTTACAAATTTGCTTAAAAAAGGGGTTAAAATTTTGAGCTCAAAGTTAAAAACCTACTTGTTGTATAGGGCAAATAATAAGCTATCTGAAATAAAATTTGAACCTTTCGATGCATATTTAAAAAACAAACTTTATATGAAATTGATGCCGATTTTGGTATTTTTCCTAAAAAACGAAGAAAAAAAAATAAAAAAATTTAAGAAAGGTCATTTTTCGTAGTTTTCTCTCAAAACACTACTACTGAAATCTGCACTACTGAATTCAAAGGTTCTAATGTCACGGCCTTCTATTATTGTTGGCTCTGAATTTACACAATATTTTTATTGAATTACACGTATGTATTACAATATTTTTGTTGTTTAATGCATTCTAAAAATAACTTACGTTACATTGAAAATTATACAATAACTAAACCGAAGTAGTGGAAAACTTCATCAAGAAAACTCTATCAACTGTTTAATTTTTAATACCTATTTATAATTTTTATTATTTCATTTTATGTAAGTTTTTCATATATGATGTACATTGTACGCAGGAATGTAATACATTACATAATATGATACAAATAATAAATATATTTCATATTAACTCTTTAAAACAGGTTTTATCATGCTAATTTTTTTTCTTACGTTTAAAAATAATAATGTTGCGTAAATTCAAAATGCAGAAAAAAACTAAACACTTTTATTTTACAAACATATCTTTCATTTTACAGCAAGTAAGTGAATAAGTTGCGCATAATATGTATATATCCATCTACTAAATTATGTAGTTACCTTTGCACACTTAAATAATTTCAAACAAAACTTTCTAGCTTTCAAGTATTGTATTTTAATTAAAAGAGATCGGTAAGACACCCGCGATTTACTAGTTTCAATACTTTGAACTCACCTGTTCATAAACAAAGTATAGGATTAATTATAAATTTGGGGTTATATTTTTCACGAGAATTACAACAATACACAATAATATGGAATTGAAAACTCATTAGTATATGCATTTTAACGGATTTTGCTATATTTAACCTAATCATAAACTAAGAAAATATTCTATAATTTTTACCCTTATACTATTTTATTTTCTCTATCTATGATAAATTGTATGAAAAATCGTATGAATATGTTCATACGAAAGTAGGATACCAACAATAAATACATTTCATATAGTATAAGAAAATAAATATTATTATTAAATTTAATTATTAAATATTCAAGAAAATAATTAACCATTCATTAATATTCAACCAGCTTTCAATGAAGTCAACAAAGCTTTCAATGAATTAAAAAAACTTTTACTTTTTGTCGTTGTACATTCATATACGTAATTAAATCATACCTACAAAAACACTTCTGTGGCATAGTTAGTTAGACGATTGGTAAGTTTTGTTAAAAATGAAATATATAAAAAATTATCAATCTGAAGTTCAAGTTCTGTGGTGTCTAAAAAAAGAATAATACAATATTATTATGATCATATATATCGTACAATACAATGTACATTAATCCCGATGACGTCATCCTTAATCATGTATGTATCATATGTATCACATAGAGGTATGTATCATTTAGTTAAAACATTGTGCTTAGTCAGCATTAATTTTTATTCAGCTAATGAGCTGATTGTCTAGATCTAGTGCTGTCATATTCAGCAAACTGTTTGTCGCAACCGTCCCATTACCTATTGATCCTGAATAAGAATATATATAAGTATATGTCAATATCTAACTCGCTTTCTTTTGGTGGTTACAAACACCATACCAAAGTTAATATACCCTATACTTTAGGTGCAGGAATTTTTATACCCTATTATTATTACAGCTTATGGTTTTTTGTTTTAACTTTTGTTGTTTTTAATTCAACTTTACATAATATGTACCTACATATATTCAAATAATATTATTTATATTGTTTATACCTACTATTATAAACTACTTTATTTTTTTTAAAATCCAATATACTTGGACTAATTATTTTGTAATTATAAAATTCATTATATAATTTTAGGCAATTGTAGGGACAGTTCCGTTTTTGCCTATCGGTTTTGAACAGAGTAAGATAGATTGTCGATTTGTTTAGCGTGTTATGATTATGAATATCAATCATTCTATTTAATATAAAGTTATGTTTTATATAATTATTAAAACCTTTAGTCGATTCAAAAATGTTTACCATCTATAGTCTTTGTCAGTTTTTATTTTTTACGAGGGACGGTGGAAAACATCAAAAGTCACTCAAAGGAACTGCACGAGGTTCCCTTGAGTAGTGTTGGACTCTAACCAACCAAAACCACCCCCTTTAAAACCAAAAAATAGGATGGGACCTTTAATACATAATAATATAATGTACAGCTTGGTTTTGTTGAAAAAAATGACGGAAGGATTACTTGGAAAATTGGATATAGGATAATTGGGATTATGGAGGATAAAGGGAAAAATTTGGATAGTTGTTTTGAAGAAGGATATATAAAGGGGTACCACAAGGTTCTATTTTGGGGCCGGACCTCTTTAAGTTATACATTGATGATCTAACTCGTTCAGCCCTAAAAGGGGAAATACAGCTGTATGCTGATGATGCGGTCTTAAAGTACTCTGAAAATAGTGAAGAAATTACAAAAACTTCAATTTAAAATGACTTGAATGTCATTCAAGAGTGGTTAAATAAATATAGGATCAGTCTAAATATTGAGAAAACTAAAATAATTCTCTGCCAATAAACCATGGAACTTAGGTACAAATATTCTCTTTAGAAATAAAAAAATTGAAATTGTCAAAAACCTTAATTATTTAGGTTTAAATTTAGATTATAAACTTAACTGGATCAATCACATCGATTTTGTAATAAAAAGAATAGCGCCATACATATTTATCCTGCATAGATTGAAAAACTTTTTATCTAACAAAGCCCTATACACGATTTACAATTCCTATATAAAATCTCATATTTGTTATCTAAACCCAATCTGGGGAAGAGCCACCAAAGATTATTTGAACAAGTTAGACATATTACATAAAAAAAGTATAAAGATAATTAATCGGTACCAGACTCAATATCGAACAAGTTTATTATATTCTTCCCAATATATTAGTATAGCAAACAGTTGTAAATATGAGCTATATGTCTTGGCTTTCAAGATTGTAAATAATGATATAAAGCATAATTTTATCTTGAATAGATTGATTGACATTCATAACCACAATACACGTAACAAAGCGAACTATTATTTATCATTGTTTCATACAAATAACCAAAGTAATAATGGGCTGTATGATTGTTTAAAAGCATATAATGAACTTCCGGAAAGTCTTAAACAGATTGAATCTACCTACGTTTAAAACCCGAATTAAAGCATTTGTGTTAGAAAGTTAAAAAAAATATATAAATAAAATAAAAAAGTCAGAAAATAAAGGGAAGGTCGAGGGAATGTTATCTGCTATATTAGTTGTTGTATTCTATTTAAACATTTAGTCATATGTGGATTAAATTTAAATTTATAGTCTAAGTTTATTTAAAAAAAAGAAAAAAAAAAAGGTAAAAAATAAAAAAATGTAAAAACTGTTCATATACATATATAGATAATAGTTTGGTCTTAAGACTAATTTTTATTTTACAAAGTTATACTTATATCTTAATATACTTAAATTAACTTAATGCTAAGATCATCAAAAATAATGTTGTTTTTAAAATTTATTAATAAAATCAATTAACCAGGAATGCTAATTGCATTTCCTGTTATTGTGAAAATATAAAAATCCTTAAAAACAAGTAAATGTAACAGTAAGTTGATGCAACCGACTTATTAATAACCTACACCTGAATAATTCGAATTAAATTAAAAATCCATAAGTTTTTTTGGCAGCTGCTTGAACTTCTTCCCTTTTCTGTCTTATTCAACTCGAATTTCAGGAACGTAAAAGAGGGCTCCTCTTGGGATATGCTTTGACACCTTTGTAAACAATTTTAAGTTTGTATCTTTATTAATTTCGAAGATTGTTAGTCCTTGGAAAGTGTGTGTCAGTTACCCTAAATGCCACTCCAATTCATCGAATCCATCTCAGGAACATAAAGAAAACATGCCAGAACACCATTGCACTAAATTTAAAGGTGCTACTTTTGTTGGTTTTGGAGATATGCTCGTTGCTCTTGTGCTCGTCCGGAAGTTTCCAAAATACGAACCGATGGTTCAAATTCTTTCAAATGTCAGTTTCCAATTTTACAAAAAAGGAAACATAACAGAACACCTTTAAACTAAAAATAAAAGTTCTATACTTGTTGGTTGTGGAGATATACTCGTTTGCTCTGGGGCTCGTCCGGAAGCTTCCAAGATTTTAACACATGGACCAAATCCTCACAAATTTCAGAAACATAAATCAAACATGAAAGAACCCCATTGTGCCTAATTTAAAGGTTATATCTTTGTTGCTTTTGGAGATAATATCATTTGTTCTGAGGCTTGTTCGGAAGCTTCCAAAATCCGAACCCAAGGACTAAATCCTCTCAAACTTCAGAGACCTAAATTGAACATGAAAGAACACCATTCTGCCGAATTTAAAGGTTATATCTTTGTTGTTTTTGGAAATAATCTCATTTGCTCGGGGGTCGTTCGGAAGATTCCAAAATCCAAACCCATGGACCATATCCTCTTAAATTTTAGAGACATAAAACAAACGGAAAGGAACATCATTGTAAAAAATTTAAAGTTTCTATCTTTGTTGGTTTTGAAGATAATCTCCTTTGCTCTGGGGCTCGTTCGGAAGCTTCCAAAATACGAATCCATGGTTCAAATTCTTTCAAATGTCAGTTTCCAATTTTAGAGAAAAGGAAAAATAACAGCACACTCTTATACTAAAAATAAAGGTTCTATCTTAGTTGGTTTTGGAGATAATCTCATTTGCTCTGGTGCTCGTTCGGAAGCTTCCAAAATCCAAACCCATGGACCAAATCTTCTTAAATTTCAGAGACATAAATCGAACGGGAAGGAACATCATTTTACAAAATTTAAAGGTTCTATCTTTGTTGGTTTTGGAGATAATCTCGTTTGTTCTGGGGCTCGTTCAGAAGCTTCCAAAATCCGAACCCATGGACCAAATCCTCTCAAATTTTAGAGACTTAAATAAAACATTAAAGAACACCATTCTGCCAAATTTAAAGGTTATATCTTTGTTGTTTTTGGAGATAATCTCATTTGCTCTGGAGCTCGTTCGGAAGCTTCCTAAATCCAAACCCATGGACCATATCCTCTTAAGTTTTAGAGACATAAATCAAACGGGAAGGAACATCATTATACAAAATTTAAAGGTTCTATCTTTGTTGATTTTGGAGATAATCTCGTTTGCTCTGGGGCTCGTTCGGAAGCTTCCAAAATCCGAACCCATGGACCAAATCCTCTCAAATTTGAGAGACTTAAATAAAACATGAAAGAACACCATTCTGCAAAATTTAAAGGTCATATTTTTGTTGTTTTTGGAGATAATCTCATTTGCTCTAGGGCTCGTTCGGAAGCTTCCTAAATCCAAACCCATGGACCATATCCTCCTAAATTTCAGAGACATAAATCAAACGGGAAGGAACATCATTGTAAAAAATTTAAAGGTTATATGTTGGTTTTGGAGATAATCTCGTTTGCTCTGGGGCTCGTTCGGAAGCTTCCAAAATATGAATGCATGGTTCAAATTCTTTAAAATGTCAGTTTCCAATTTTATAGAAAAGGAAACATAACAGCACACTCTTGTACTAAAAATAAAGGTTCTATCTTTGTTGGTCGTGGAGATATACTCTTTTGCTCTGGGGCTCGTTCGGAAGCTTCCAAAATCCAAACCCATGGACCAAATCCTCTTAAATTTTAGAGACGTAAATCGAACGAGAAGGATCATCATTGTACAAAATTTAAAGGTTCTATCTTTGTTGATTTTGGAGATAATCTCGTTTGCTCTGGGGCTCGTTCGGAAGCTTCCAAACTCCGAACCCATGGACCAAATCCTCTCCAATTTTATAGACATAAATCGAACGGGAAGGAACATCATTGTACAAAATTTAAAGGTTATATCTTTATTGGTTTTGGAAATAATCTCATTTGCTCTGGTGCTCGTTCGGAAGCTTTCAAAATCCAAACCCATGCACCAAATCCTCTTAAATTTTAGAGACATAAATTGAACGAGAAGGAACATCATTGCACAAAATTTAAAGGTTCTATCTTTGTTGGTTTTGGAGATAATCTCGTTTGCTCCGGAATCATTCGGAAGCTTCCAGAATCCGAACCCATGGACCGATTTTGTCCAGATTCGAACTTAGCCTTCCTTTCGTAATTAGTAACCTACTATATAAATTTCATCAAGATAGCTTTATTAGTTTTTGAGTTATCGTGCGAACGGACGGACGGACGGTCGGACATCGTTAAATCGACTCAGGAGGTGATCCTGATTCAGAATATATATACATGTCCATATCTAACTCGCTTCCTTTTGGTGGTTACAAACACCATACCAAAGTTAATATACCCTATACTTTAGGTGTTGGGTATAAAAAGGTGAATGAGCTACTATATTATGCAAACACAATACCATGCAACATTATATTAAGTTGTGTCAACGTAATGTATCATGCTACATTATGGCAACACATATGTCATGCTACATTATGTCAACATAATATTATGTAAGTCGCATGACAAACGAATTTCCGAATGCTGTATTGCGCCATCTTGCCAGTTCGACAGTGTATGGGTGGGCATCTGTTGCACTCCAAGTTTCACGTTGGAAAACTTTGAGCGGAAGCATCAATTGTTTTATTTCTTTAGAACAGGTATTCACCCCTACAAGGAATCTATAAAAGAAAGTCAATGACCCAACAGTACGGTAATGACAAAGTGGAGCGAGCGTTTAGGTAACACTGGGGCGCCAATAAAGCGAATAGCTCTGTTTTGATAACCGAGATAACCCAGCGCTGTTTGGGGTGCTCCAGCCCAAATATGTGCGTTATACTCCATTTTCGGCCTGACGTACATTTTATAGATGTTGAGAAGATCCGAAGGAGAAAATTAAGCTTTACAGCGGTACAAAAACCTAGACATTTAGCAGCATCTTTAGCTATACCAAAAATATGATTTGATCAAGTCAATTTCTGATTTAACTCGATGCCCAGAATGTTTAAATCTGTTGAGTGCTGCAAACTCTGTTGATTTCACCCCATTTTTGGATTTTCGCTAAATCATTATTTAGCTCACTGATAGTGAAGTTTCTTGGTGTTCTATTAATTTGGTGATTGATACCACAGCGGCTATGAAATTCATGGGAATCTACAAAGGTGCTGTCATATGCGAAACTATGGATTGAATTGGAGCTAATTGAAAGTAGGTCATTGATAAATTTAATATTGAAGAGAGTGGGCGACAAAACCGATCCCTGAGGGACACCAGCATTAATTATAAAATTGTCAGATGAATAACCATCGACAAGTACCAGAATCATGAGATTCGAAAGGAAATCTCCAATCCATTTTAAAAAGACTCTGCCTTGTCCTAACGCTTTGCATTTTGCTAATAAAGCATCATGCCAGTCTCAGTCGAACGCTTTAGAAATATCCAGAGCCACTACATCAGACTCACTAGAATGGTGAAGGCTGATATTCAACTTTTCGCAAAGGTAAGTCATGAGATCACCGGTTGAACGACGGGCTCTGAACCTGTATTGTCGATCTTGAAGCAAACCTCTACGATCCAGATATTTCAAAAGCTTCTGGTTTACTATTTTCTCCATTACTTTGGAAAAAACTGAGGTTATAGCAATAGGACGGTAGTTAGAGGGATCGCTTTTATTACATTTTTTTTCGCAACCTTCCATTGGGTAGGGTGAATACCCGAAGTAAAGGAAAGATAAAAAAGGTTGCGTAGAGGTTTTGAAATACTTGAATAGGTATTTTCAAGAATCATGGTAGTGATACCATCTGGACCGGCTGATTTTTTTGCATAAAGTTTTTTCAAGATTTTTATCACTGCTCTCGTCGTAATACTTTACCGAAGGAGTAGTGAACTTCAGGATCAGTTGGTGGCATTAAAGTTGACTGAGGCAGTGTCGAGTTGAAAGAGAACCGCTTGCCAAACAAGTTTGCTTTGGAATCTGACACATTCATGTTATTAATATCAACAAGCGGAGGAAAAGAAGATCCGTTAGCGTCCTCTTTTAAACTTTTGCAAATGACCAAAACGTTTTGCTATTCTTAGGTATGTGGATAAGTTTTCGTTTCAGCTTTAGGTTGAATAAGAATTTTTGCCTGTTGATAACTCTCTTGCACCTGTTTCGAACCACTATATAGTTTGCCCTGAGAGCCTCCGACCTATTACTTTGATACAGTTTAAAAGCCTCCTCCTTTTTAAAAATGGCTTCACTGCAAATGCGATTGAACCAAGAATTTGATTTCCGTTTAATAGTTATCATGGAGTGAGGAACAATTAACCTCATTCCAATAAAATTGTTTCACAAATCGCATTTACAGCAAAGTCTACATTCTTATCGGGGAAGCACAATGACCAATCAAAGGATCTGAAAAAACTGTTAAGACCATCCCAGTTCGCATGGCTGTAGCGCCATACTAATATTCTGGGAGGAGTCCTTTGATTGGTAATTGGTCCTACCCGGAAACTTGTTTTAACCAAACAATGGTCAGAGCCACCCAGGCGGCAACCAACTCAAACCACATATTTTTCAGGGTGTGTGGTCAGGAACAGATCCAAGAGGTGGCTTTCTTGATCAGCATGGTCCGGGATCCTAGTGGGATTTTGGACAAGTTGAGGAAGATGGAAAAGAGATGAGAATAGTTCAACAGAATAGTTCATTGTTTCCCAATTGAGTTTTGACTCAGAGAAGTGTTACTAGAAAAGTGAAGCCAGTCTCTATTATGAATATTGAAATCACCCGCCAGAACAATTTCAGTTCCTGAAGATGAATCCAAAACTTCGTTGATCTGGTTTGAGAGATTTTCAATTTCCACAACAGTTACCTCTTCACTGGAGTTGGGTGATTTGTATAAGAAACAGAAATGTATGACCTGCTTTCTAACAAGGATTTTTACCCAAACATAGTGGAAGGTTGGGCTAGAACATTTGAATTTATTAAGAGTGTTGAAAGCTGTGTCAGTTTTAATATAGATGGCGATACCTCTTTTAGACACGAAATGTGAAACGAGTGTGTAGCCAGTAATATTAAAATTATTATTATGGCCATTAACTTGAGTTTCACATAAGACAAGAATTGCTGGTTTGCTGGAATTTATTTGGAAAGCGACGGCATTGAAATTCGTCTCTAAACCGCGTATATTGCACAAATCTACATTAAAATTGAAAATTTTGAAAAATTTTAAAAATCAAAAAATTTAAATTTAAAATTAAATAAAAAAGTGAAATATCAAATTAAAATTTAAATTAATAAAGAAACAATAAAAATTATATGTGTACGATATCAATCCGCGAGCTTGACAACACAATTTGTTTGTAAATTAAATTAAATTAAATGTTTTCCTTGAATGTGCAAATGATTTATAAAACGTTCAACAGTTTTTAGCATACACTGTGAAGTGACCTTATTGAACGCAGTTACAACCAAAAACACACCCAAATCAAACTTTACGTGCAATACAAAAAAACAAAAAAAAAAAAAAAGAGCCCTTTACGTACAATATATCAAAATAATCACATCATTCTTCGCACCAACGTTAAGAATTTAGCAATATAAACTGATAGAATTCATTACTTCGGAATGTCAGAAAAAATATTAAGAATTGCTTCCATACGACTCAAGCACCTGCCAAAGTTATACGATACTTAACGCGAATAATTAGGCTTAATAAGATTCTGTAAGTACCGAGTGAATCAACGAACAAGTAACAATTGATCGCAAGGTTTTGGTTTTAGGCAAGTTATACGGAAAAAATAAATAATATTATCTACTGCTAATTGACGGTTTGATTTTTTGTTTGGTTTTTAATTTTTATTAATTTTATTTTGAAATAGAGAGAATTAAATGAATAAGAAAAATAGATTAGTAGTGAAAAGTTTTATTTGTTCAAACCACTTTTTGTTAATTTAAATAACATTTAAAATGATTTTTTTTAAAAGTGTATATAATTATCTTTTAATTTTATTTTTTAAGGTTTACAATGGCCTTAAATAATGCTTACGAAAGAGATGAAACTGATGGAACAGAATCAAAAATTATAGACAATAGTGATGAAAATACAAATCAAAATATTAATTTTGGAATATCTGAGACTAACGAATCTTTATATTTTAGAACTCCGGTTTTGGATTCCTATTTTAGTAATGATCAAGTTGTTCCAATATCCGAGGTAAAAATGAATGAGTTTTCGATACTTAGAAAATTGCTAAAAATATATTTTTTATAGCACAGATTTAGTTTTCGTAAGCTTTGGACTTTTACTGGCCCCGGATTTTTAATGTCGATAGCATATTTAGATCCAGGAAACATTGAATCGGATCTTCAAGTTGGTACATTGGCAAAGTACAAGCTTCTGTGGGTTCTACTAAGTGCAACGATTCTAGGACTTGTCATGCAACGATTATCAGCGCGGTATGTAGTGATTATTGTTTGAAATTTTATTTCAATTTTTGGAAATGCTTGGTTTCTATGTTTTTAGTTTGGGGGTTGTAAGCGGATTACATTTAGCTGAAATGTGTTACAGAAAGTATAAGAAAGTTCCTAGAATAATTTTATGGATAATGATAGAAATAGCAATTATTGGATCCGATATGCAAGAAGTTATTGGAACAGCAACTGCAATTTATTTGCTGTCAAATAAAGTGTAAGTCTCACATCTTAGTTATATTTCTGTTAAAGTATCGATTGCACGCAAGAAATCTTCATAATATGGATTAAAAACCATATAAGTATACCATATAAGTATATAAGTAAATGATAGGAGAGTTCAAAACAAACAAAAAATTGCATTGGAAGGGGGGGTCTATCTCTAACCCATAAGGAGTTAACAGGCTTTAAAGATCCCATTTTTGAATAAAATCATTTTTTTTCACTAAATTTTTGATGTTTTGTTTTTACCCATAAAATCAAAAATCTAGTAGCTAATGAACTACTAACAAAATGACTACTTAATAATCCGTGACGTCCAAATTGCATAAAAAAAGCGTTTGGATGCGCTACAAATACACATAAAGTTTTTTAATGCATTGTAAAACCGATGTTTCGCGTCTAAATGCAATGTAAATGTAATAAAATTTGGAACAACTTTTTCGTCGGTTAAATAGCAATTCAAATTCACTATCAAATTGTCAAAGATAAATTAAAAGTGTCCAGAAAATTTTAAACAAACGCACATCGTAGGCGGTGTACGAACTGTCATAATGCAATTTGAATGATGATACTTTGTAAAAAGCTTCTGTTTTACAATTTGGATCATAATACTTTGCATCGGACGCAAATGGATGTCACGGTTAATGATAAGCTTTAAGCATTTAATTAAATGCAAGTTGTTTTGTTTTTAACAATATTCTTTTTCTAAGTCATTTCTACAAGATAAATTAACTGCACTTTTGAGAGATTTTTTTTTTTATCATTTTTAATAAAATAACAATGGATTATGGAAAAATATTTGTTTTTGTTAATTGCAATTGAAAAAAAAACTGGGTTTGATATATGTTAATAACTTTTAATGCAAATAATGAATTAAAAAAATTTATTTAAAGAAAAAAAGGTATTTAATTTCACGTAGAATTTATTTTGAATATTATTAAGTATCCATTATCAGCGCAAATTTTTGAGCAATAGTACTCAAAGTAATATTTGCCTAAAAAAATCCTCATAATTCTAAACTTTAAATCGCTATAACTTCCAAATAAGAAAAAACATTACTCATTAATTTTTATGAATTAGAAAAAGAATTCAACAGGCTTTAATGTGCACATTAAAATTTTTTTAGCTACTAGATTTTCAATTTTATGGGTAAAAACAAAACATCAAAAAATTTAGTGACAAAAAATGATTTTATTCAAAAATCGGATCTTTAAGGCCTGTTAACTCCTTATGTACTAGAGATAGACCCACCATTTTCATACAAGTTTTTGTTTGTTTTGAACTCTCCTATCATTTGCTGCTTTATGGCACGTTATTCTCGGGACACCCTGTATATATTAAATAACAAAATATCAAAGCAAATTAAGAAGAAAGAAAAAACAACAAAAATAATAATAAACAAACAACAACAACAAAAATAACAGAAACTCAGACTATATAATATATGGCATGTACGTACAGCATAACTCTAAAAATAAAACAAAACAAATATAATTTTATGTACGTATAACAAACTGAACAAACTATTTAAATTGAAAATAATGTTTTTCGTAAAAGTTGAACATTATTTTGTTTCATAAATTAAGAAATTTTAAACCAAAATGTTATTTTAGATGAGTGCTAAAAATTTGGTTCCTAGTTTTGATTGTCTAGCGCAGCTATAGATGTATTTTTCAATTAATTAGTTGATAACCTAAAATTTTGTACTTAATAAGACTTGTTGTTTTGTAGGCAGGTCGATTGAAAGAGATTTTAATCGGAGTGGACACTAAATGTAATAAAATAAAAAAGGAAATAATAAATGAAGTTTATTTTATTTTATTTTAAGTATATATATAACAAACATATAGTGTGTTATGGAATGATTGCCTGCCACTTCAGAGTGTTACAATTAGTTTCAAGAATGTATTACTTTTCTAAGAGTCTTAATATTCTGTTAGTGTTTAATTCTATATTGTTATTGTTATTGTTTATCGCAGAAGGTTGATGAGCAAAAGCCTAACTCAGCAAAAGCATGTTGGTATTTTTTAGCGCACCTGTGACTATCCTCGTTGCTTAATCGATTTTTTTTTGTTGAACTTTTAGCTTTTATTATAATCTTCATTTTCCGTTTGTGTTTGCCCTTTGAATTAAACGATAGATATATTTTTAATTTTTCGGAATAATAATTTTTTTTATCTAATAAAGTGTTTTATTTAAATATTTTTTCTGAATAAAGTTTAGAAAATTCAACACCTGAAAACAGGGTCTTGCCCATAATTCTGGTTTACCAAATCCCGCTTTTCAAAAATTCCGCTTTTTCAAAATCCCGCTCTTACAAAATTCTGCTTTTTCAAAATCCCGTTTTTCCAAAATCCCACTTTTTCAGTAGTTTTTTTTATTTATTAAAAACTATAAAAAGCGGTAAATATTCTGGAAAAAGGAAAAACACAAATTTTTAAACCCAAATCTAAAATCCCTCTTAATTCAGAATCTGACAATATACCTAATAAATATTTTGTAAAAGGCGTATAATCCTGATTTTGAATCCAACTCTAAAATCCCTCCTAATTCATAATCTTCCACACATATATCTAAAATATTCTGGAAAAGAGAAATACCTTTATTTTAAAGGGGCTATGCGAAAGTCGCCAAAATCAGAAACAAAAATGTCCCCAAAATTTTTATAATACTTTGGGGACTTCTTGCATATGTATAAAGTCCTCAAAATTGGGGGCTTTTTCGTTTATTTTGGAGACTTTTATAAACATTGTACTAAATCAAAAAATTTATAATACTGTTATCGAAAAAACTCGCCAAAGGAATTTTATATAGTGGGGGTTGCCGCCCCGCTCCCGCTAAACCAATTATTGAAACACTGATTTTGAAACCAACTATAACATCAACAACTATAACATCACCAACTATAACAAAAGCTTTCATATAGGTATATAACTATTTCTAAAAAAACAATATTTACTTTTTACTTATAATGTGTCCCTGTAATAAAAAATAAAGTAAAGCGGCATTTTTGAAAAGCGTGATTTTGGGAAAGCGGGATTTGGTAAAGATTGGATTACGGGCTGTTCCCCTAAATCACAACTAAATGCTGCTGTTAATGATGTAATTACATTGAAGTGACCTTCATCGTATATCGAATCCAATCTTTTTTCCTTATATTCTTCACCTTGAAAAATAATCGATTGTCCTTTTCCTCTGGAATCAAAAACTACAATTTGCTATTTAGAGAAGTACAGTTGAAATTTGTTGAGCTCACAGTACTAGCTCCTTTTCCTGGGATGCTTACATTTGAATTTCTTATTAGTTATAACGCTGCTTTCAATTGAAGTCATCTATTCGCATTTTACAGTAGTCAACAGATTTTTCTATACTTTAAGCCCTTATAATCTCATGCTGAAAAACTATAGAGTAATGTTTGAAAATGATTTAGTTGCTTCAATAAGCTTTAAAAAGGTATATTTAGTTTTTTCTGTCTAATTTGGTTCCAATTTTATCGAAATAAAACTAAATAATAGTTGAAAAATAGTTAAGGCCTCATAACTTCTAAAGCAGTGAAAATAGGCGCTCCTCCTTCCATACAAATTTATTGGTAGACATCGCATTATCTTCCATTTTTGATAATTTGTTAGACAACATAACATTGTTTTTAGGGGAACAGCCCATAATCCAATCTTTACCAAATCCCGCTTTCCCAAAATCACATTTTTCAAAAATGCCGCTTTACTTTATTTTTATTACAGGGACACATTATAAGTAAAAAAAAAAAATTTTTTTTTTTTAGAAATAGTTATATACCTATATGAAAGCTTTTGTTATAGTTGGTGATGTTAGTAGACATAAATTTGAAAAAAGGATATTTTCCTCATATGTTTAATCGTAAAAACAATATAAAATATAATGGAAAGGTACCCGATCGTAAATATTACTGTTATAATTCAATGAGTTCATGGGAAAGAAAACCATTTCTTGAATGATATGAAGAAAATAAAAACAAGTCTTTTAACCTCCAAAATGAACTTGTAGAATATTGTATGAATGACGTAAAAATTTTGACAGCAGCCTGTATTAAATTCAGAAAACTATTTTTGATATGTAACGTTGAGCCATTTTTAGAGGCCACTACAACTGCTTCAGCGCGTAATTTGGTTTTTTGAAGGAAGTTTTTAAAACTGATTACAATTGGCCTTATATTTAAACAAGGATATCGCTTATCAGAAAACCAGTCAATCATTGCAATAAAATGGTTAATATGGGAAGAAAAACAAAGAAAAAGAAAAATTGAGCATAGTGGTAATGAAAAAGAAAAAGTTATTTTTTGTCTTTGTGTTGACGGATATTGTACAGACACAAAACAAATATTTGAGTTTTATGGCTGTTATTACCATGGCCATCCAAAATGTTTCAAAAATAATAATGATAAAAAATATGAAACACGTTATGAGGCTACATTATCCAAAGCCAATAAATTACGTTCTTTAGGTTATCAAGTAATTGAAAAGTGGAAGTGTAAATTTCGAAACGAAATGAGATCAAAAAAATACATAGCAGTTTTCCCAAAATTGGAGAACGAAAGTTTGTTACCACTAAAACCACGTGACGCGTTTTATGGCGGTAGAACAGGAAACACAAAAACATATTATAAATGTGCACCTGGTGAGAAAATAATGTATATAGATATATGCTCACTACATCCTTGGGTGTGTAAATACAGAAAATTTCCAGTGGGTCATCCAAAAGTTCATGTTGGACAAATTGAGTGCAACAAATTAAATTTAAATGATACTGAAGGATTAATAAAGGCATTACAAACATGTAGCTTGGAAATGAATAATGATGACTGCTCTCATGACAATCGTAGTAGGTCAATTTTAGGGAGATGGGTTATAGATGAAGTAAGAGAAGCTGTTAAACAGGGATACAAAATTGTGCAAATATACGAGGTATGGGAGTATACTGTTAGACAATTTGAAAATTGAAATTTGAATTGAAATGATGAACAAGTTCATTAAAATTAAACAAGAAGCTTCTAGCTGGCCTTGCTTTTGTAGAGCACCAAAGGAAAAGTGCAAATATTTATAAAAATCTTCCAAAGTGGAAGGCATATATTTACAGTTTAACGAAATAGAAAAAAAATCCTGGACTTAGAACATTAGCTAAATTAATGTTAAACTCTTTCTGGGGTGAATTTGGGCAGAGAGAAAATCAATCAAAAACTGAAATCATAAATGAGTCTTATGAATTATTTACTCTTCTTACTGATTCTTCCAAGAGTGTAAATCAAATAACTCAAATAAACCTAAAAACAGTTTTGTTAAATTGGGAATATAAAGAAGAAACAGTTGAAACATTATTAACAGTTAACGTTTGTATAGCTGCTTATACTACCACACAAGCTCGTTTAAAATTGTATTGTTATTTAAACAATTTAAAAGAACGAGTTTTGTATTACGATACTGATTGAATGACATATGTAGCACGTGAAGGAGAATATAACCCTCCAACAGAAGTTTTCATAGCAGATATGACAGATGAGCTTGAAGAATATGGAATTGGAAGTTACATTACAGAATTTGTTAGTGGGGGTGCAAAGAACTATGTATACAAAATATACAGTACCAACTCCAAATGCGAAAAAACTTTTTGCACAGCAAATGGTATTCGTTTAAATTATAACGCTTCACAAGAAATAAATTTTGGCTCTGGTTTTGGAACGAGTTTTTGCAGATGATTATACTTCAGTTCCTTATGGCTTCAAAAAGAAAAAAGTTTAAAAATTATTGTTAATATATTGTAAGAATTTTGTATTAAACTATTAAATTACAGTATTAAAAAAAAAAAAATTGATTTTTTGAATTTCAAAATATGGTCGAAAATATATTTACATATATGTATATACTACTTTATTCAAATTCACAGTTGCAGTTTAACTTTTCAATAATAATGTCAAAAGCACAAATAGTATATGAAATTCATCGCCCAGTTAGACGTAGATTTTGAAGACGAAAATTATCTCAAAGAGGGTTGACGAACTTACAACTAATGACATAATATGCCGTCTGTTGATGGTTCGCAAGTAAATTTTCTATTTAGCTTAACTTATATTTAACTTCACTACATTTCTATTTTTATTAACTTCAGAATCTATCAGGTTTTCTATAGTTAAATTCATTTCAAATGATCTCCAATCTTAAACATTTAATTTTAATAAAAAAATAAAAATATTTGGGGCTTTAATGGCATAATTTTACAATTTTTCAATAATTAAATTCATTTATAACAAATCTACGCAATTTGAAGACTTCAATTGCATAATTATACAATTATTTCCAATTCAGATCGTTTACTCCATTTAAAGTATGAATTACCTCATTTTGATTTAAGATTTCCCTTTTTAATTCTGTTAACCTAACAGTTTCTAATATAGGGCACCTACGCATAAACTGTATGATATCATCTAAATTACAAAGTGAACAAATTCTGACTTGAAAAAGCCAAACAATACCAAACAAATTTTTCTTTGAGTAATTGTTATTGAAGAAAGATGGACCTATTGAGTAGTCTAATTTTCGGTAAAATCCATGGTTACTTATTGCTGCTTTTTCATAACAATTTATTATTTGATTCCGTCTCAGCATTTCCAAAGTTTCCTTCGATTTACTTCTCCACGCTACTTCATTCATATTTACATTTATCCAAGTAAGATCTTCATTTTGAAAGTTACTGCACCATTCTTGATACCAGTAAATATTTTTGTTGATGATTTTCTTTGACAGAAGATGTGGTAGTCTATTTCATGAGTTCTCGAACAATGTTTTTATTATATATTTAATGTGCAATTCCAAAGCATATAGTCGCATTTCTAATGCATCAGTTTCAAGATCTATAATATAGTTAGGTGTGAAGTTAGGCATATCAAATATTCTTTTTATAAAGTAGCGTTGCAACTTATCAACCCATTAAATGCTTGAAAACCTCAAACCTGTGCCGCATACCAGTAGATTTCCCTTGTAACTGCTCTAAACATACTAAATTTATATCATTTTTACCCATGAAGGTAATCCAGGTATAATTCAAACTGTTTTTGGATTTGTCATCTCTCGAGCTTCTATAGCTAAACCTGGACAAAAAATCATACCAAAATACTTGAAGTTTCTAACAATTTTTATTTCTTAATTATTAAAAAACCATTTCTCATCTGAACTCAATTTTCCCGCTTTTCATAATTTTAGATTTTTCAATATTTACTTTTAGATTGCAATGTTTACAGTATTCTTCTAACTTATGTATCATACCTTATAGTGTATTTTATCATCTGCGTACATTAGAAGTATTATCAGATAATCTTCGATTAAAATCCTCCCCCAAAGTATTTATGCATATCGTTCAAAAACAACACAAAAAGTTGCGGGCTTAGTAAACATTCTTGCTTAACTCCCATACCTGTTTTAAAATATTCTGATAGTGTTTTCTCATCCCATACTGTAGTTTTAGTATTTGTATATAAACTTAGTATTAGTTTCAAAAATTTCGAAGATACTTCATTAAAGACAGTTTATAGACTAAAGACTCGGTATGCTATCAAAAACAGCTTTGAAGTTCACAAAGAAAGCATAAACTTTTGTCTTCCTATGTAGATATTGTCCACTGTGTTATATCCCTTTCGAAATCCCGCTTCATTTTCTATATCCTTATATCATTTTCGAAATTCATTTAGAATTTTATTTTTTTTTTCCGACCAGGAATCCATGAAGGATATACCCCGATAATTATAAACCTCATTCACATCTCCTGTTTTGTATATTGGACTTGTATTTTGTATATAACCAATGTTTAAGAAAGTTGTCAATTTATCAAATATATTTTCTATATTTGGTTTTGGGAATTTGTCATTAATCGTTACCTCATTTAATTTTCTATAGTTTATAACAATTCTCCATTTACGAACCTGAATCTGAATTATCAATTTGTTGAGGAAAGACCTAAATTGACGAATTGTAAGGACTGTCACTGTGTTTTATTATTTCTGTGCTAACATTTAATGTATTTACACATCTACGAGTGTTTTTTTTTCCTATCGATTTAACGATAGCGATATAATTTATTATAAATTGGTAATTCATTTTATGCCTTAGTTTCGTGTTTGATTTCACTGGTAAATGTTAAGTTGTCACCCGAACATCCCGAAATCCTGCTTTATCAAATCACGACTTTCCAAACCCCGCTTTTTTAATTATTACAGGGACGCATTATAAGTAAAAAGCAAATGTTTAATTTGATTTGGAATATTGTGTTGTTTTATTTTTTTTTTTGTATTATTTTGTTTACCTATTTTTAATATCATACTCGTATTATACAACTTTTACAAAATATTTGTTAGATATATTGTGACTAGAGTTTTCATAAATAAAGCAAGCTAAAAGTCGCACGTGTAGCACGTGTACCCAAATTTTTCAGACAAAAACAAGACAACAATTTGATTATTATAAATTTAAATAAGACAACATTTTGATTATTAAGTAAGACTATAGTAAAAGAAATATAGCAAATTGTAATAAGAAAAATACAGTAGATCATTTAAAATTTTATTTATTTCACCTACATATTTCAATATCACATTCATTGATATTGATAAAGAAGAAGTTTAATTTTTATGGTAATTATTGATCTAACAGTCAAAAAGTTCTAATCAGTTGTTTAGTTCAGAATTAATATAAGGTAGTATGTACTTATAAAAATTGCACTAGGTAATTTATTTTTCAATTTTACAAAAAAATTAAAAATTTTTAAAAATATTAAATTTTGCAATAATTTTAAAGAAATTTTAAAATTATTGCAACTTTAAAATGTCGCTACAAATGGGACAACGAAAATTCGCTTTTTAACAAAAATTCGCTACGTAAAGTTATAGGCTGAAACTCGTTACGGTAGAGATAAGTCTCCACAAATAACAATGTAATGAGATTCTGAATTAAGAGGGATATTAGAGTTGGGTTTAAAAATTAGGGTTTAGATTTTTAGAATAGGGTTTACATTTTTGTTTTTGACATTAAACCAACAATCATACAAATTAACAAATTTTTGAAAGTTATTGCTTTTTCCTATTCAAAAGGACAGACAACTTATACAAACTTATTTTAGCATTAAAAAAAAAATATTTGATTGAATTAACTAAATTATTTTTTTTATTATTCTGAAAATTTAAAAACAAATTACTAATCTATAATTCACAAAAAATACTCCTGGCTGCCTTTTAACTGGTTCTGCCTGGCTGCCTGAGTAACTGGTTTTCGTAGGTTCGTTAATGATGCACCTTATTGTAAATTCTGCACGTACTTCCCTTGTTAAACCACAATTGAGCTTAATAAATTCACCCTATTTATTTTTTATTTAATATATATTGGTTTATGGTTAAAACAGTTTTACAGAATTATTAAATTTTTTTTTGTTATGGTTTTTTTTTTCTGTAATAATTTCGGGAGCGGACCGAAATCTTTTTATTTTTAATCTTATTTGGCTAAATCTTATTTTTTCAATATCTTATTTTTTCAAAATTTTATTTTTTATAAAATCTTAAGAACAAAAAAAATAATAAACAGCATTTTTTTTTCAATATATTTGTATATGCTATATGTATATGCTAATTGTGAAGCGTGCATGACCCTTTACCGAAAAAAAATCTCAAATTTAAATTTTGTTGAAAAAATCCCGAATGTTACAAACGCCTGAAAATAATCTTGAAATCGAAAAATATCGAATTTCATTTCAAAAATATTTCGGTTAGATTTTAAAGTTGGTTACAAAATCAGAATTATGTTTTTTTATAGAATTTGTATATAGGTACTTATTATGTATATGGGAGATTCTGAATTAGGAGGCATTTTAGAGTTGGATACAAAAGAAGGTTATACGCTTTTTCTAGAATATTTATTTTTATGTATATGTGCGAGGTTCTGAATTAGTTATATTGTTATTGCATGCATTTATTTATTATATTGTATATGTAAAAAAGATATATAAATATTAAGTAGATAATTTATCACATTTTCTTCTTATAAAAGATATTATTTGATCAAAATCTTTTTTTTTTCATTCTGTTTCATTTTTTGAAATTTGCCGGCCAAATAAGATTTTGGATAATAAGATTTTGCAAAATGAGATTTTGAAAAAATAAGATTAAAAATAAAAAGATTTCGGTGCAGAACCAAAAATTTCAAATAATTTTTTTTTTTAAATGTATTCTCTCTTTTTACATTTTAGTAAAGGGATTCTACCGACTGCGCCAGTTAGATTTCAATGTCTTTTTAATATTATAACTTATGAGTGCACCTTTTTTTTTAAATAAGTTAAAACACAAATTTATTTGTTTTATAATTTTTTTTTTTTCTAAAATTTATATTTCAGAAATTTACTTGTTTTATAAATTTATTTGTTTTATAAATTTATTTGTTTTATAAATTTATGTTTCACAAATTTATTTTTCTAAAATTTATATTTCACAAATTTACTTGTTTTATAAATTTGTTTTTCACAAATTTAAAAAAATTTTGGTTATTTAATTATTTAAACAGCTAGTGCTAAAGGTTTAATAAGTAATATATTGATATTGCGTTATCAGCAAAATCAATAAACAAATATTATTAATGACCTAATTTTTGTTAATTATACAAGGGTCGTTACGTGCATTGCTGAAAGAAATTGAATTTGTTGTTAAAACGCAACGCAGGAAATTCGATAGAATGTTGAGAAACATTTCTCAAGTGCATTGCACGGAAAGTACTGAGAAATGTTTTCTAAGTGTATTGAACATAAAAATTAAGAATTACGAGATAGTTAAGAGGACAATAATGAAAAAATTTTAATTATGTAAAATAAGATTTTAAGATTAGGTTTTAAATTTTTGAAGTTTTTCAGGATTTTCAAGACACATTTTAGGTCTTATATTAATATATACTATTTTGTCTTAATTTTCATTTAAAATTAATAATTTTACTGAATTAATAATTTATAAAATAAGCCAGTTTCTTTCGTTTACAAACACATGGTAGAACTCCATATTAATTTATCAAAGATAGATTATTAGAATAGATAATTGTTCTTTACATTCATTGTCTTTTTACACTCTATTGTTTTTTTCTTTATTATGCTTTTATAATTTATTTCGCTTGTACTTCTGTTTAAGGTGGGTGGAGTTACGTTATGACGTCATCACATAACGGTACTTTATGACGCCACGGTTCCGAAAATATATTATTGCATGCGATTTCGCCATCTAGTAGTCAAGAAATAAATTACAAAATTGGTTTTACATTTTGTAGTATTTTACATATACCGTTATATTTATCGTCTGCGATAGTATGCAGGAACCATTTCCTACAATATTATATACTATTTTTGACATACATTTTGTTGCATCTTAATAAATGCTAGCCTTTCTCAGATATTGGAGTTAAAAAAAAAATTTCAAACTTTAAAATGTGATTCACACATGTGAAATTAAGGAACCATGTATTTATTATTATACCACGAGAAAGCTCCCTTCACACCCTTTTCAAAGGTATATAACAAAAATGGTACGGGTTGGCAAATAATCCCACCATAGGACACAAATCCGAAAATAAAACAACAATTTTAATAAAAAATACATTTTCATACCACATTTGTCATACATTTATTTAGCGTTTATTTTTGTTGTGGGAGCTATTTGTGGGAGCTATATTTGGAAATATGTGGGAGCTATTTGAAATATATGGGAGCTATAAAATGTTAAAATAAATGCTTTTGGATGGAGCCTCTATTCATTGATATACTTTAGTATTAATTTGAGTTCGGTAATTTGTTATTGTTTGCTACATTACAGGATTAATTAAAGGCATTTAAAAGAAAAACAAAAATATATGTAAGTATACGGAATGAAAATTTGCCTAAAAATAGAATAATAATAAAATACTATTGCTAAATGCTAATTGCTATCGTATTATAACATTACAGAAATTAGTTTAGAAAAAAAACGTGTATTGTTATACGGAAATATAACTATGTACACATGTAGCATGTAGTACAAAAATATAGAATCAAACAAATTGACTAAAACAACTATAACTTGAAAATCACATACTCGGTTTATATGGTTAATATCAAGATATTAATATCTTTATAATTATTAATAGATATAATAATATATAATAAAATTCTCTAATAAAGTTTGTAATTTATTAATTTATGATATTTACCTGTTAGAAGATATGGACTCATAACCGCAAAATGAATTTTTTTTTAAAGAAAAAATAACTTCACTACTCGGTTCTGAAAAATGTTACTAGAAAATGTATGTACCATATTTTGAAAATATGGAAAAGTTTTGATTGATTTTTATACGTTTGTACATATTATGTATATTATGTCTATTTAAGTATGCATAAAATATTAATATTGAAATTTTTGAAATGAGAATTTCCCAAGCAAAAATAACAATCCATATTAAGAAAATATTATGTAATTTATTGCTATGCTATCATTATAATTACAGAATTAATTTCAAAAATTATTTCCAGCAAAAATTAGAAAAAAGATCAAAATACTTAATTCGCCATCTAATGCACTTTACTGTTGGCTATTTTTTACCTTGGTATTAAGTATACCTAGTACACTATTAAGTAATCTAAATTATATACACATACCTACACACATTATTTAAAAACTATATAAAAAAAAAAATTCAATTTAGAAGGTACTAAAAATGATAAAATAAAATAATAATAAAAAAATTTTTAAAAAACAACGATGGAAGTTTCTTTATATAAGTGCCATAAAGCCGTGAAATTAATTACTATAAACTAAAATTTTAAAAATATTGCCGCCACCTTTTATATTGGTTTCACCACCAGTGCATGTTTTTGAATGAATCTCCTAAAATATGATATAAGCCCTAAAACTCGTTGCAATGTTTGAATATTACAAGGTAAAGGAAAACTTTATATTGCTTTCGTTTTTTCTATCGAAGGTTTTATGGTTCCGTCCTCGATTATATACCCCAAAAACTGCACTCTTCTCTGCAGGAACTGGCACTTTTCGCACGCTTAATTTTTAGTCCGTACTCGGATGTCACTTGAAGTATGGTTCTCAGTTTTCCTACTCTTTCGTTTTCATCTTGTGACATTATTTTTATATCGTCCATGTACATTACTATCAGATCATTTTTTATTTACTCACACAAAAGTACCGAAATGTTTTTTGAAAATACGGCGGGAGAGTTTGTAATATCAAAAGGAACATATCGGAATTTGTTTCGTAAGTTTAAAGTGGTAAAGACCTTAGCTCCCTGAAGTTTGTCAACTGCGTCATCAACTGCGTCGTCATCCATCCTTCTTGGAAACCAAAATTAAGCGCGATGCGTATTCTGAAAAACTCGGCTTGCTACATTGTTTCCCACGGCAATGGCATAAAGAATATCGCGTTCGTTTACATTGTGAAATTTAATGTCTAAAGGGATGTCATCCACTACGACTTTAGTACAAAAGCTGCCAACCAACTATAATTTTTGTTATGCTCAACATTATCCATGCGTCGGACCTATCAGGCACAGGTCACAGTCTTAATCTATCTCAATGTTTCCAATTTTTACCCTTTTGAAATTTACATCTTTTAACACTAGTTTATTCTTCATCTCAAAAATATAATTCCTCTCGACATTTGCTATTATATTTGCCTTACTTTTTTTCGATTTCGACCTTTCTATCTGGTACTTTTTTTTTTTTTTTACGAGGGTTGTTGGAAAACTCGAAAGTCAGCAAGAGGAACTGCACGTGCTTCCTCAGGGTAGTGTTGGACTTTAACCAACCAAAACCACCCCCCTTTTAAAACCAAACTTTAGGCTGGAACCTTTAATACGAATGTACAGTTTGGTTTTGGGGATAGGGATGTGGAAAGGATAATTGGGAAAATTGGAATTGGGAAATTTGGATTATGGGGGATAGGTAGGAAAATTTTGAGGGACATTTTGAAGAAAGATGTTGATGTTCTTCTTAAACTTAAGTAAATCGTACACATAAGAATTACCAACTTTAGGGAACACATGCGTCCTAAAGTAAATTTTTCCAAAGGAGCAGCCAACTCGGGGAACAGAAGGTGGCATCTGAGCTGACTGTGGCAGTGTCGAATTAGAAGCGAACTGCTTGCCAAATAAGTTCGCTTTCTCTCTAGAATCTGATACTGTTTTGCTATTATTATCAACAAGTGGTGGAAAAGAAGACCCTCTAATGTCTTTTTTAGACTTTTAGCAAATGTCCAAAAGGATTTGCTATTCTTTGGCATGTGGGTGACCTTACGTTTCAATTCTTGGTTGAACAAGAATTTTTGCTTGTTGATAACTCTCTTGCATCGGTTTCTCACCATTATATACTTGGCCCTGTGAGCCTCCGATCTATTGTTTTGATACAGTTTAAAAGCCTCCTCTTTTCTAAAAATGGCTTCTTTGCAAATGCGATTAAACCAAGATTTGGGCCTCCTGTTAACAGATTTCATGGAATGAGAAATGAATAACCTCATTCCAAGTAAAATAGTTTCTCTAATCGCATTTGCAGCAAAGTTAACATTCTTATTACGGAAGCAGAATGACCAATCAAATGTTTTAAAAAAGTTGTTAAGACCCTCCCAGTCAGCATGGCTGTAGCGCCAAACTAATTTTTTGGGAGGGGACCTCTGATTGGGGATTGGGCTTACCCGGAAACTTGTCTTAACCAAACAATGATCGGAATTACCCAGGGGGCAATCAACTGAAACCACATATTTTTCAGGGTGTGAGGTGAGAAACAGATCCAAGAGGTGACCTTCTTGATCAGCACGGTCCGGGATCCTAGTGGGATTTTTAACAAGTTGAGAAAGGTGGAACAGTGTGGAGAATAGTTCAACTTGTTTCCCAATTGAGTTTTGACTCGGGGAGATGTTGTTCGAAAAATAAAGCCAGTCCCTGTTATGAATGTTGAAATCTCCCGCCAGAACAATTTCAGATTCTGGAGATGCGTCCAAAATTTCATTGATCTGGTTCGATAGATTTTCAAGTTCCATAGCAGTTTCTTGTTCATTTAAGTTGGGTGATCTGTATAGAAAACAGAAATGTATGACATGCTTTCCAACGAGAATTTTTACCCAAATGTAGTGGAAGGTTGGGCTAGAACATTTATATTTTGGAAGTGTGTTGAAAGCAATGTCATTTTTTATATAGATAGCGATACCTGTTTTCGGTACGAAGTGTGAAATAAGTGAGTAGCCGGTAACATTAAAGTTACAATTGTGATTACTGACTTGTGTTTCACATGGGCTAAAATTGCTGGTTTAATTGAACTAAGATGGCACTCGACGGCATGAAAATTCGTTTGCAACCCGCGTATATTACAGAAATTAATATTAAAATTGGTAATTTTGTTGGAAAACAATTAATGCAAAACAAATGGCAAATAAAAAAAAAAAAAAACAGAATAACGTTAAAATTTAAATTTAATTTAAAATTATAATCAAAATCGGAATTAAAATAGAATCAAATTGTAATTAAAACCAAGATTAACCAAAATCAAAATCTGAATTAAAATAAATTAAAGTATGTAATTTAAGATTACAGTAAAAATTGAAATGAACAAAAATTAAAATTTAATCAAAATTAAATTTTAACTTGGCCATTTGTTCTACATTCAAACGACTTATGGCCCCACAGATTGCAAAATATTTGAATCCTCTATTCGGAAAATCCTTGGCTGAATGAGATGGATTTTCACACTTGAAACATTTCCCGTAATTCTTTTGACATACTGTTTGTTGACTAGGCTCCATTTTGCTTGTTGATGGTGTAGCATTAAATCGATTGAATGAAGAACTGTAATTACGTACTTTCGCACACCTTTATGTTTTCCTTCAGTTCCCGGACGGATTTGAATTGGAACGGTATAGTCCTATTCATTCGGCCGTCAGGGATGCTTCCACAAAATATTCAATCAAGCTTCTTTCGTCTAAATTAATTGGCTGGCCAATCTCCATTAGTTTGTATAGGTACTGCCATTCATTCTGCTTTTTTACGACTGTTCTTAATTAACTTATGAATTTCGAATGAAAAAAGCTGAGTACTAAACTCACTTTTTAGAGCTGACTTGAGTGTCGACCAATTTGTTATTCCTTGTTGGCTGCGTACAAACAATTTGGCTTTGCCCTTAATAGTTTTTTTGCTTAGACGTACTTTTGTAGTCTATTCCAACCGTCAGTTGACGGAGTTTCAAACTCTATAATCCACTGATTGATGTCAAGTGAATTAGTGTCAGAGAATGATGATACGTTATCTTCAATGTCTCGTATAGAGAAATATGACGGCCCGCTTCCTTTTCATATTCTTCGTTATTTTCTTCATTTTCGTTTTCAACTTCTTCTTTGTTTTGCTCTTCATTATTTATCTTCCTGCCATTCGTATTTAGTTCTAATTTATCGTCTGCGATAGTATATATTTATAGTTCCGTTATATTTATCGTCTGCGATAGTATGCAGGAACCATTTCCTACAATATTATATACTATTTTTGACATACATTTTGTTGCATCTTAATAAATGCTAGCCTTTCTCAGATATTGGAGTTAAAAAAAAAATTTCAAACTTTAAAATGTGATTCACACATGTGAAATTAAGGAACCATGTATTTATTATTATACCACGAGAAAGCTCCCTTCACACCCTTTTCAAAGGTATATAACAAAAATGGTACGGGTTGGCAAATAATCCCACCATAGGACACAAATCCGAAAATAAAACAACAATTTTAATAAAAAATACATTTTCATACCACATTTGTCATACATTTATTTAGCGTTTATTTTTGTTGTGGGAGCTATTTGTGGGAGCTATATTTGGAAATATGTGGGAGCTATTTGAAATATATGGGAGCTATAAAATGTTAAAATAAATGCTTTTGGATGGAGCCTCTATTCATTGATATACTTTAGTATTAATTTGAGTTCGGTAATTTGTTATTGTTTGCTACATTACAGGATTAATTAAAGGCATTTAAAAGAAAAACAAAAATATATGTAAGTATACGGAATGAAAATTTGCCTAAAAATAGAATAATAATAAAATACTATTGCTAAATGCTAATTGCTATCGTATTATAACATTACAGAAATTAGTTTAGAAAAAAAACGTGTATTGTTATACGGAAATATAACTATGTACACATGTAGCATGTAGTACAAAAATATAGAATCAAACAAATTGACTAAAACAACTATAACTTGAAAATCACATACTCGGTTTATATGGTTAATATCAAGATATTAATATCTTTATAATTATTAATAGATATAATAATATATAATAAAATTCTCTAATAAAGTTTGTAATTTATTAATTTATGATATTTACCTGTTAGAAGATATGGACTCATAACCGCAAAATGAATTTTTTTTTAAAGAAAAAATAACTTCACTACTCGGTTCTGAAAAATGTTACTAGAAAATGTATGTACCATATTTTGAAAATATGGAAAAGTTTTGATTGATTTTTATACGTTTGTACATATTATGTATATTATGTCTATTTAAGTATGCATAAAATATTAATATTGAAATTTTTGAAATGAGAATTTCCCAAGCAAAAATAACAATCCATATTAAGAAAATATTATGTAATTTATTGCTATGCTATCATTATAATTACAGAATTAATTTCAAAAATTATTTCCAGCAAAAATTAGAAAAAAGATCAAAATACTTAATTCGCCATCTAATGCACTTTACTGTTGGCTATTTTTTACCTTGGTATTAAGTATACCTAGTACACTATTAAGTAATCTAAATTATATACACATACCTACACACATTATTTAAAAACTATATAAAAAAAAAAATTCAATTTAGAAGGTACTAAAAATGATAAAATAAAATAATAATAAAAAAATTTTTAAAAAACAACGATGGAAGTTTCTTTATATAAGTGCCATAAAGCCGTGAAATTAATTACTATAAACTAAAATTTTAAAAATATTGCCGCCACCTTTTATATTGGTTTCACCACCAGTGCATGTTTTTGAATGAATCTCCTAAAATATGATATAAGCCCTAAAACTCGTTGCAATGTTTGAATATTACAAGGTAAAGGAAAACTTTATATTGCTTTCGTTTTTTCTATCGAAGGTTTTATGGTTCCGTCCTCGATTATATACCCCAAAAACTGCACTCTTCTCTGCAGGAACTGGCACTTTTCGCACGCTTAATTTTTAGTCCGTACTCGGATGTCACTTGAAGTATGGTTCTCAGTTTTCCTACTCTTTCGTTTTCATCTTGTGACATTATTTTTATATCGTCCATGTACATTACTATCAGATCATTTTTTATTTACTCACACAAAAGTACCGAAATGTTTTTTGAAAATACGGCGGGAGAGTTTGTAATATCAAAAGGAACATATCGGAATTTGTTTCGTAAGTTTAAAGTGGTAAAGACCTTAGCTCCCTGAAGTTTGTCAACTGCGTCATCAACTGCGTCGTCATCCATCCTTCTTGGAAACCAAAATTAAGCGCGATGCGTATTCTGAAAAACTCGGCTTGCTACATTGTTTCCCACGGCAATGGCATAAAGAATATCGCGTTCGTTTACATTGTGAAATTTAATGTCTAAAGGGATGTCATCCACTACGACTTTAGTACAAAAGCTGCCAACCAACTATAATTTTTGTTATGCTCAACATTATCCATGCGTCGGACCTATCAGGCACAGGTCACAGTCTTAATCTATCTCAATGTTTCCAATTTTTACCCTTTTGAAATTTACATCTTTTAACACTAGTTTATTCTTCATCTCAAAAATATAATTCCTCTCGACATTTGCTATTATATTTGCCTTACTTTTTTTCGATTTCGACCTTTCTATCTGGTACTTTTTTTTTTTTTTTACGAGGGTTGTTGGAAAACTCGAAAGTCAGCAAGAGGAACTGCACGTGCTTCCTCAGGGTAGTGTTGGACTTTAACCAACCAAAACCACCCCCCTTTTAAAACCAAACTTTAGGCTGGAACCTTTAATACGAATGTACAGTTTGGTTTTGGGGATAGGGATGTGGAAAGGATAATTGGGAAAATTGGAATTGGGAAATTTGGATTATGGGGGATAGGTAGGAAAATTTTGAGGGACATTTTGAAGAAAGATGTTGATGTTCTTCTTAAACTTAAGTAAATCGTACACATAAGAATTACCAACTTTAGGGAACACATGCGTCCTAAAGTAAATTTTTCCAAAGGAGCAGCCAACTCGGGGAACAGAAGGTGGCATCTGAGCTGACTGTGGCAGTGTCGAATTAGAAGCGAACTGCTTGCCAAATAAGTTCGCTTTCTCTCTAGAATCTGATACTGTTTTGCTATTATTATCAACAAGTGGTGGAAAAGAAGACCCTCTAATGTCTTTTTTAGACTTTTAGCAAATGTCCAAAAGGATTTGCTATTCTTTGGCATGTGGATGACCTTACGTTTCAATTCTTGGTTGAACAAGAATTTTTGCTTGTTGATAACTCTCTTGCATCGGTTTCTCACCATTATATACTTGGCCCTGTGAGCCTCCGATCTATTGTTTTGATACAGTTTAAAAGCCTCCTCTTTTCTAAAAATGGCTTCTTTGCAAATGCGATTAAACCAAGATTTGGGCCTCCTGTTAACAGATTTCATGGAATGAGAAATGAATAACCTCATTCCAAGTAAAATAGTTTCTCTAATCGCATTTGCAGCAAAGTTAACATTCTTATTACGGAAGCAGAATGACCAATCAAATGTTTTAAAAAAGTTGTTAAGACCCTCCCAGTCAGCATGGCTGTAGCGCCAAACTAATTTTTTGGGAGGGGACCTCTGATTGGGGATTGGGCTTACCCGGAAACTTGTCTTAACCAAACAATGATCGGAATTACCCAGGGGGCAATCAACTGAAACCACATATTTTTCAGGGTGTGAGGTGAGAAACAGATCCAAGAGGTGACCTTCTTGATCAGCACGGTCCGGGATCCTAGTGGGATTTTTAACAAGTTGAGAAAGGTGGAACAGTGTGGAGAATAGTTCAACTTGTTTCCCAATTGAGTTTTGACTCGGGGAGATGTTGTTCGAAAAATAAAGCCAGTCCCTGTTATGAATGTTGAAATCTCCCGCCAGAACAATTTCAGATTCTGGAGATGCGTCCAAAATTTCATTGATCTGGTTCGATAGATTTTCAAGTTCCATAGCAGTTTCTTGTTCATTTAAGTTGGGTGATCTGTATAGAAAACAGAAATGTATGACATGCTTTCCAACGAGAATTTTTACCCAAATGTAGTGGAAGGTTGGGCTAGAACATTTATATTTTGGAAGTGTGTTGAAAGCAATGTCATTTTTTATATAGATAGCGATACCTGTTTTCGGTACGAAGTGTGAAATAAGTGAGTAGCCGGTAACATTAAAGTTACAATTGTGATTACTGACTTGTGTTTCACATGGGCTAAAATTGCTGGTTTAATTGAACTAAGATGGCACTCGACGGCATGAAAATTCGTTTGCAACCCGCGTATATTACAGAAATTAATATTAAAATTGGTAATTTTGTTGGAAAACAATTAATGCAAAACAAATGGCAAATAAAAAAAAAAAAAAACAGAATAACGTTAAAATTTAAATTTAATTTAAAATTATAATCAAAATCGGAATTAAAATAGAATCAAATTGTAATTAAAACCAAGATTAACCAAAATCAAAATCTGAATTAAAATAAATTAAAGTATGTAATTTAAGATTACAGTAAAAATTGAAATGAACAAAAATTAAAATTTAATCAAAATTAAATTTTAACTTGGCCATTTGTTCTACATTCAAACGACTTATGGCCCCACAGATTGCAAAATATTTGAATCCTCTATTCGGAAAATCCTTGGCTGAATGAGATGGATTTTCACACTTGAAACATTTCCCGTAATTCTTTTGACATACTGTTTGTTGACTAGGCTCCATTTTGCTTGTTGATGGTGTAGCATTAAATCGATTGAATGAAGAACTGTAATTACGTACTTTCGCACACCTTTATGTTTTCCTTCAGTTCCCGGACGGATTTGAATTGGAACGGTATAGTCCTATTCATTCGGCCGTCAGGGATGCTTCCACAAAATATTCAATCAAGCTTCTTTCGTCTAAATTAATTGGCTGGCCAATCTCCATTAGTTTGTATAGGTACTGCCATTCATTCTGCTTTTTTACGACTATTCTTAATTAACTTATGAATTTCGAATGAAAAAAGCTGAGTACTAAACTCACTTTTTAGAGCTGACTTGAGTGTCGACCAATTTGTTATTCCTTGTTGGCTGCGTACAAACAATTTGGCTTTGCCCTTAATAGTTTTTTTGCTTAGACGTACTTTTGTAGTCTATTCCAACCGTCAGTTGACGGAGTTTCAAACTCTATAATCCACTGATTGATGTCAAGTGAATTAGTGTCAGAGAATGATGATACGTTATCTTCAATGTCTCGTATAGAGAAATATGACGGCCCGCTTCCTTTTCATATTCTTCGTTATTTTCTTCATTTTCGTTTTCAACTTCTTCTTTGTTTTGCTCTTCATTATTTATCTTCCTGCCATTCGTATTTAGTTCTAATACCCTTAAATTCCCTCTTAACGCCCCCACGTTTAAATTTGAAATAGTTGCGAAATCCATTTTAAGAAAAAGAGAATTTTATAAATCAGAATCTAAACTTCAAGCCAAAAATGATATCCCAAAATTGTTTATTTTAAAACAAACAAACAAAAATACCAAAACCAAAAATGTTGTCTAGAAAAAAAAGTTCAAACTACGCTCGAACTTCCAAAATAACATATTCTAGCATAGAAACTGTTCGGTCACGAGATTGGACCTCTAAAATGAAAAAATTACAATTAAGAAAATGTTCCGATGACCATTAAACCTTCCAAAGCAGAATGGTATCCAGCAAAAAATAACATTCAAGTTGCAAAAAATCAAAATTAAGTTCTATCAAATCAAAAAAAAGGAAACTAGAAAAATAATGCACTCAAATCAAAATAGTATCGAGCTCAAATCAAAATACTATAGCGTGAACTTTCAGTATATATTCCCGTACAGAATATATTAAAATTTTATCAAAAAACATCAAGCTCAGTTTACATAAACAAATGTTTTAATTTATTATTAAATATTGCTTAATATTAAACTATAATGCATTAATTATGCTTTAAATTTATATACATAATATAATTTATAAAATTAAATTAGGCAAAGCTTGCAATTTCTGAGCTAAGGCTTGAGGTAGCTAAAGTAACTGTGTACAATTTTTATATTTATTTAAAAATAATGAAAAGTTCAAATAATATTATTAGTGCTATATGCAGAGGGTTAAAAGGTTCGTACGGGTATTTAAGAGTTGAAACTGGCAACTGTATTTTTCTTCGTTTAAATTTTAGTGCATTTTTTCACCACTATATGGCGAAATCGCTCGGAATGTTATATATTTTTGGAACCCTGACTTCATAAAGTACCTTTATGTGATGGCGTTATAATGCAACTCCACGCATCTTAAAACGAAGTTTCTCCCATAAATTAAAAACGTATTTACTTAATAATTAATAAAGTTACAATATAAAAAATAAAATAAAATCAAAAAAACATAATTATAAACAAATTTTTTTTTATATTTTAACTTTTATTTATTATTTAGAGGTCTTACATTATTACCCTAAAAAGTTTACAAAATAGATATTTTAGTATTTATATAATATTAACATGTAAAAATATTTAGTATTTTTGTTTGTTAATTTTTGTTTTCATATTTTCATTATTCATTACGATAAGGATCGGGTGTATTAAAATTGCTCCTCCGTTTGTAACACCTCGAAATAAGCTAGCTAGATATACCTTCAAAGGATATCAGAATCAAATTCTAAGTCGGATCAGAAATTCAACAATTCAAACGGATCAGAATCAAATTCTAAGTCGATTAAGCTTTGTACATCCGTCACCAAGATAACTGAAAAACTAAGAAAGCCAGAGTCTTGAAATTAACACAAAATATTCTTACAACAATTTATAGGTTCCCTATTTTTTTGGTTGAGATACGATCAAAACTTCGGGTAGCTCTCGAATACCTAACTTTTAGATCCCCACATTTTTTTTGAAATAGAGACATGAAATTTTAGCTGCTAATAGATATCATAAAAATATAATTAACTTTGTTATTAGCAAGTTTTTTCTGTAGTCGTACCCGTTACGAAGCTGAAGCCTCTCAAACTTTGAAAATGCCCTATTTTTAAATGCATATGCCTCATGTTTTGCCTAAGTTTTTATCAATCAGAAAACGTCATTTGACAGGTATTTTTTTTAAATTTGTAAATTAGTATCAAAATTATACCATTTTTTTATATTTAGTATTTAAATTTACCGTTATGTGAAAACCAAATTTTGTATGAATTGTCTACCTTCATAACTCCGCCATGCTTTTAGATAGGGGCTTGAAATTTTGAGGTAAGAAAGAACTTTTAGAATTAGTATAAGTTTGCCCAAAAATTTTTTTTGCACCACCCCCTGTTTATGAGGCACCCCCGGGTAGGACTATACTTATTTTCAAAGATCTAACATCTGTCAAAATTTCAAGTTTCCAACTTTAACCGTTTAGAAGATGGAAGGGTTAAAGGATTTTTCAAAATTCGAGTTTCGCATAACGGTAAATTAAGACACCGTATGCCACAAATATATATTTATTGTATATATACTTTTAAAGCTAATGAAAGTAGTAATCGTTTGGCGTTTTCAAAATGAAGATATACCTTATACAACTTGTGCTATAACAATTTAAATATAGAGCTTTTTTGAACCTTTGGGGAGCTGTAGCTCCGTAACGGGTGGGGCTACAAAAAAAAGTTATTAAAAATAAAATTAATATTTTTGTGAGATCTATCAGCAGTTAAAATTTCATAGCTCTATTTCAAAAAAAATGTCGGGATCTAAAAGTTAGGTGTTCGAGAGCTACCCTAAGTTTTGGTCCAAACTCAACCAAAAAAAAATAGGGAACCTACAAATTACTCCCAGAATATTTTGTGTAAATTTCAAGATTCTAGCTTTCTTAGTTTTTGAGTTAGCGTGCTGACGGACGGACGGACGGACGGACGGACATGGCTCAAAAGTCTTAAAATTGTTTTCTGATCCGATCCATACCTTTGAAGGTATATCTAGCTCGCTTATTTCGAGGTGGTACAAACGGAGGAGTAATTTTATTATACCCGATCCTATCGTACGGGTATAAAAACACTAGAAGACCCAAAATTTTCTTGCCTCTATAAAACAATATCAAAATTATGCAATATTTTGTAATTTACTATTTAAATTTACCGTTATGTTAAAACCAAATTTTGCATGATATTTCTTTTTTCATAACTCCGGGAAAGTTTGGAATTTACAAATTTGTGTAATTTCAAAAATTTTAAAATTTCATGTAAATAAGAAAAAATGTATAAATAAGGACTATTTACAGGTTTCTTCTTATTTACATGAAATTTTAAAGTTTTTGTGCAAGTCACAATTTTAAAGTTTGTATTATCTTTTCGAGATGTGCGGTTTTAAAAACCGTTGTTTTAAATTATACCTTGTTTTTGGTTGAGATCCGACCAAAACTTCGGGTAGCTCTCAAACCCCTAACTTTTAGATCCCCATTTTTTTTTTAAATAGCTATGAAATTTAAACTGCTAAAGATTTCTGCTTTTCTACAGGTTTTTTCTTATTTACATGAAATTTTAAAGTTTTTGTGCAAGTCACAATTTTAAAGTTTGTATTGTCTTTTGGAAATGTGCGGTTTTAAAAACCGTTGTTTTACATTATACCTTGTTTTTGGTTGAGATCCGACCAAAACTTCGGGTAGCTCTCAAACCCCTAACTTTTAGATCCCCAATTTTTTTTTAAATAGCCATGAAATTTAAACTGCTAAAGATTTCTGCTTTTATTAGCTTTAAAAATATATATACAATAAATATATACCTGTGGCATACGGTGGCTTAATTTATCGTTATGCGAAACTCAAATTTTGCTAAATTCTTGATTACTTCTATCTTCCAAACGGTTTAAGTTAAAAACTTGAAATTAAATTTAGGTCTTTGAAAATAAATATGAGTCATTTCAGAAAATATTTTTGTATCGCCCCCCCCCCCCCCCCTGCCCTGTTTCGGAGCTGTGTGGGGTCAAAAACTAAAAAATTATTTATTTTT
The DNA here is from genome assembly GCA_947095535.1 of Poecilobothrus nobilitatus. Taxonomy (NCBI): domain Eukaryota; kingdom Metazoa; phylum Arthropoda; class Insecta; order Diptera; family Dolichopodidae; genus Poecilobothrus; species Poecilobothrus nobilitatus. Next base: position 185,874,336 of record OX352772.1, read on the forward strand.
AAACACCCGTAACTTGAACACCTACCTATCTGTCCAAATTTACTACGGGTATCTAAGAGTTGACAAAGGCAACTGTATTCTTCCTCGTTTTATATTATTCTTATATTTTTTGTTATGATGATTATTAACATATATTATTCTTAATTTACAATTATTGATAAAAAAAAAATTAAAAAAAACCATTATATAGTATCTTATCCTTATTTTAACTTAAAACATAATCTAATTAACCCTTAAAAAACTAACCTACCCTAGTCTATTTCCTACCCTAATATGTATATTATTATATTACATTCTACTAACCAGCAAACGTTTTTTTATCTAAGGTATCCTTGTAAGCAATGTGAGTGTCAAATCTCAGGTCTAGGGGGGTTTATGTTATTAGAATTATACTCAATTTTTTTGCATGTAGCCCGTCTATTATAATGAAATAGTAGGGGGACATGGTTTTGATTTTGCAGATAACCTTCTTTATCCAAAAAAATAAAATGTTCGGGTGCAATGAATCCAGTTTTTAAAGTATTTTTTATGTAGGTACTCCTCGTTAAGGTAATATATGTGCGATATTAAGCTCTTTGGAGTTTTCAATGCTCTGTCAAAATGATTTCTGATCAATTTTATAATAAAATTTTTTTTTTTGTTTTTCCTAAGGGAGGTGGGAATCTTCCAAAGACACCAAGAATTTCCCCTTGGTAGTGTCAGATTCTTACTGACTAAACCCACCTCCCCCTTTAGCCAATATAGTGGGATGAAACCCTTACCTGCGAACGCAGTATATTGGCTAGGGAGCAGGGATAGGAAAATGGATACGGAAACATTGAATTGGGAGTGGGACTGTAAGGAAACAAAGAATCCGCCTATTATTATTATTATTTTGCTAACAGTGACTAAAGCCGTCACAACAGTTACAACATGTAGTAGTAGTATATATATTACTACATGAGGTAATTATTGAAGGCAACCCCCACTGTCACTGTAGCGGCTGTTATTATTGGTATTAATATTCTTATTAATATTATTATTTTACTACAGAGTCAGCGCCATCAGTGGATTACAACGTGCAGCAGTATATAACACCTTACTTGCATGATATAACCAAAGATAGCCCCACTGTAGTAGCTATTATTATTATTACTATTATTATTATTATAATTATTGTTATATTATTATTGAACTATTTATTATACTATTTAATTATTGTACTATTATTATTATTATTAATTATTATTATTTATTATTACTATTATTATTATATTACTATTATTATTATTATTATTATTTTACCACAGAGTCAGCGCCATTAGTGGATTATAACGTGCAGCAGTATATAACACCTTACTTGCATGATATAACCAAAGATGGCTCTACTGTAGCAGCTATTATTATTACTATTATTATTATTATAGTTATTGTTTTTTTATTACTATTACTATTATTATTATTATAATTATTATTACTATTATTATTATTATTATTATTATTGTTATTATTGTTATTATTTTACTACAGAGTCAGCGCCATCCGTGAATTACAACATGCAGCAGTATATAACACCTTACTTGCATGATATAACCAAAGATGGCTCCACTGTAGCAGCTATTATTATTATTATTATTATAATTATTGTTATTATTATTACTATTATTATTATTATTATTAATGTTATTATTTCTACTATTGATTATACGATATACATTATTACGATATAAAAGTACTACATATTTTTTTTATTTATGACCTGACCGGGGTTTGAACCCAAGACCCTTCGATTGACAGGTTGGCGACTTAAGCACTGCGCCATGAGTCGGATAAGACAATTGTCAATTCTTGTCATGTTTTACTCTTTGTAGATGTATTTATTTGAATAAAAATGTTTATAATTCGTATCCGGCTTGCTTGCGGTATTTGCACTTTCTTTCGCATTTCCGAAGTTTTTCTATTGCTCTAACACTAATGTTGTACCAGACCGGAGCTGCGTAGGTGATAATTGGTCGTATGAGTGTTTTTTTTATAACATATAATTTTCACTTTTTTTTTTGTGATTTTATTATAAAACAGTTTTTTACAAGCCATGAATGCTTTGCTGGCTTTGTTTATTGCGTTATTAATGTGTTCATTGTAATTTAGATTTTGGTGTAAGTGCGCACCAAGATATTTTACTGATTTTTTGTTCTTTAAACTTACATTATTGGGTTATTTGATAGTGTAGTTCCTCCAATTTTTTCTCATATTTCCGTTAGACTTGTCTACAGTATTACGAAAGAGTATGGTTTCGCACTTTTCGTAATTTATTTTCAATAACCATATCTTACAGTAGTTTGCTACAATATTGAACATCTTTTGTTGTGAACTTTGGATGTTTATTATGTTATTATTAGCTGAGTATATAACCAGGTCGTCTGCGAAAGCAAGTACATAATTTAATTTTTAATTTTAAAGATTTCATTTTGGTTACTATTTGGGCTGGTCTGAACAATATAAAGTGGTAGCGTTTTGTTCTGTTTTGATGATAGTCTTGTGCTTAGTCCTGTAACTTTTTCAAAATTAATAGTTGGAATTTAAAATGAAAAAAATATGTTTCAAACTCAATATTCTTTTGAATTCTCTCTATAGCAAGCGGTTCAAAAGTTATAGATTTTTTTTATCAAAAGTCGCTAAAAGTCTTTAACCCCTCATATCTCGGAAAGTGTCCAAAATAGACCCCCCTTCCATATAATTTTTTGTTCGTTGTAATACTCCCCATCACCCCCTCTATCTGCTAGTTAACGCGGGAAACCCTATATGCACTAATTGGTGGTATTTTTTCTTTAATTTGTGTTGTTTCTTGATCATTGGTTGCAAGTGAGGTTTGGTTACCTTGATTTTGAGTATGCTGTGTGCTTGCGATTGGAGTTATTGGTTGGTAATTTTTTTCTGCAATTTCATTATTGTTGTTGTTTTTGTTTGATAGGATTTTCCTCTGTTTTGCTTGGTTTTTTTGTGATAAAATTTAAATGAAGTCTTCTTCTTCGACAGCCTGAGCTATTTTTTGAAGTTGCTCTGGATTTGGTGTACCCGTTTTATTATTTTCTTCTTCCTGCAGCTCCATAAGTGGGATAAAAATATTAGTTCACTTTCATTTTTTTGACGGTAATACTTTGTATTAGGGTTTTTAGCTTTTCAATCTCGGTTTCTAATTTTTAATTTTCACTTTTTATTTTGTCCACTTCTCTTTGTTGTTTTTTCGACATTGTTGAGCCTTTTATATTGCTTGTGGAAACATTTGTTTTTTGCTTATTCATAATTTCACATATTTTTAGGTTAATATTATCTCTTAGAACATTTTGAAGTATATTATTTTCTACCTGCATTCGATGCGGTTAAATGTAGTTAAATAAATTTTATTATTTAACTTTAAAAAATAAAAGGTAATAAATAATAACTGACTTTAATTTCTTAATAGTCAGTACGAAATTTATATATTTTTTTTTTCAAAGATTTAGTACACAACAACCTTCTTGTACAAGGGTTCAAATCAAAATTATAAACAAATAGTACTTAAAAAATTCAATAGAAAAAAATATAAAAATTGAAATATTATATTAATCTTTACATATATTATATGAGAAAAAATTATATATATATATACGCTTTGTCAGCAGATTTATATTTTCAATAATTTTAATTTTAAGAATGTTTCAATAATTTTACTTTAAATATCAAATTACAATATTTTAATTTTAATAATTTTAATTATTTCTCATGGGAAATAATAATTTCGAAATAATGTAAAATTGTTATATCAGCAAATTTAATAGTATAAATTAGCTGTTAGATATTAGTTAAGTTACAGTTTAAATTTGTCAGTTGAATAATAATTAATAAAGTGGACTTCAGTGAAAATAAAAAGAATTTATATTAAAATTTTTAACTGGCGACCGTTTCCTGGAGAAAAACTTGGAAAATTTAGATATTCTACAGGGATTGATCCAGAAATATTTGATTAAATATAATCGTACCGCAGTATTTTCATATATAAGTAAGAGAATAAAAAATTACTAATTGCAAAAAATAAATAAAAAAAAAAATAATAGGAATAAAAACATACAAAAAAGAAAAAAACAATAAATTAAAATAATTAAGACAATCATCAAAAAAATTTCCCAAAATAAATTTAACCGAATAAAAATCAAAAATATCGAAAATGCTTGAAAAGGCAGTAGAAGAAATTGAAGAATTCATCAGACAACTAACTGGTGTAAGTAATGCCCAACTCGAGCTTATTAGAAATTTAACAGCTCGCCTAAGAAATATCGAAGTAAGATTAAATCAAGAAGCGGTACAAGCAGCAGCTTACAATAACGCAGGATTACAGCGTCCAAGAAATGAACAAGATTTATAGGATATCTGGAAGTTACCAGATGCAGTAAAAGAGTTACAAACATTCGATGGTAACGCTTTACATTATGTATCTTGGGTATATAATGTTGAAAGCATTTTGCAAGACTACGAAATAGTAAGAAATAAACATATTCGACGAAAGGTACGAGGAAATGCAGACTCATTTTTAATATCATACAACATCTTTGATGACAGATGGAAAGATATCATAAATTGTCTGTCCCTGCACTACGCCGACAAGCGAGGTTTACGATCTTTGAAACACCAATTATCAAACCTTCACCGAAGAAATCAATCAACAGATAAATTATTTGCGGTTATAAACAACCAATTATCATTAATCATAAATAAAATAAAAACCGAAAATTGCAACGCAGATGTAATAAACGCTCTAACTAAAACATATCGTGATAGAACACGTTTTTGTCAGAGGTCTCAATGGAAACCTCCCAAACATACTGAGGATACAGAGACCGTAAACACTACCCGAAGTGGTGTACTCTTATTGTTTGGAAATCGAAAATTCTAATTTCCGTAATATCACAATCCACAGTCAAAACACCATGGCACAGCAAAGGAATCAAATTATAAAAAAAAAACCATGCCAAACTCAACCACAACAGCGAGATATTTAAAATACGTATCAACAAACCAAACAAAACACATACCCACAAAATCTAAATAATTACGTACAATACAATCAAAAGCCAAACCAAATGATATATCAACCAATCCGAAATAACTTTCCTGAAAGACCGGCACAACCAAAAAATTTATCGATGGAAGTTGATCCGTCAAAGAGTCACTCTTTGACTTAACGAGAGCTCGAAATATTACCGAGTTTAGACCAAGTATGCAACCAAATCAACAAAGAATCTTCAATCTCGAAACAACTGATTTGGAAAAACACGATGAGAGTTAGGATGATTACATCCAAAATTACGTTGATCAAGAAGAAAAAGAAGAAAACGAATATGATGAGCAGCAAATAAATTTTACGAACCAAGCCTCAATAGTAGCACACTCTACTTAGAATACATTACAAAAAACGACGAAATTCATGAATTGTTGATAGATATCGGTGCAAACAAGAATTTTGTAAAAGCAGAATTAGAACCAAACGCAATAGCAACAAACAAAACATTCAAAATTAAGTCAGTAGGAGGAGATATAGAAATAACAAAGAAAATAGTGGTAAAATTTTTTAAATGTATTGGAAACAACTTAAAAACAGAATTCTTTACACTACCTGATTCAAAAAGTTTCGATGGGATAATAGGCGATGACAGTCTCAAAGAAATCTAAGCAGTAATCAACCGAAATAATCACACGCTTACAATAGCTCTTGGAATAAAAATACCACTAAAAGAGAACCAATCTCTCCAACTCAACAACATCGAAATTCGAGATCACCACTTGGTTGAAAACACAAGAGCTAAATTAAAAGGATTAAAAAATCAATACAATGAGCTTTTCGGATCAATCAAGAATCAAGAAACCATCGACATATCTGTAAAAGCTCCAATTAAAACTACAACTGATGAACCTATCTACAGTAAATTTTATCCATATCCTGTCCACATGACAGCGGAAGTTGAAAAGCAAATGATGAAATAATAAGACCTTCACAAAGTCCATATAATTCGCCCATATGGATCATGAAAAGAAAATGGTTGCTTCAGGTTAAAAAAATTAACAGGTAATCGACTTCAAAAGGTTAAATACAGTTACAGTTTCGGATATCTATCCTATTCCGGATATAACATCAACCATAGCTAGTTTGGGAAATTCAAAGTTTTGCACTACTATAGATTTTACTGTTATAAGTCACAACACAAACAACGCTCAAAAACCTAAACGAAGAAGTATAATATGTATAATACTTCTCTGTATACTTCCAATATAAAAATATTGTACTTACTTTTTTAGCGTTCTCATATTACGAAGAAAATTAAAAAAATAATTAAAAGAACCTTTTCAAGTTCGTGTACTTGAAAAGTATAAAATAATAATATTTTTTTGCTTATTCCTATTTCACGCCACACAATAATTTTTTTGTCTAATGCAATGTTCTGACTTACATTATATATAATAAGAAAAGTAATAAAAAAACATGTGGTCAGCACATTGCACCTACTTTGAGGTATATACTTAAATATAGAAAAAGAAGAAAGTGAAACAAATAAAAAATTTTTTTATATTGATTCCAAAATCATTTCCGATTTCGAAACCAATATTTTGCTAACAATAAAAATATAATACATATATACCTTAAAGCGTGGCGTTACATAAAAAAGTATATATAGGACAAAATAAGAAAACACGCGGCATTAGAGTTCTACATTAGCAGTTAGTCTGAGGTGCTAAAAATATTAAAATAACTCATTAAAAATTTTAATATGTACAGTTATACATAGTGCAATAAAATATATATATTATGTAAAGAAAAAGAGAAAGTGTTTTTGTTTTTTTGGAAATTAAACTGGTGCAGTCGGTAGGATGTGAAATATAAATAACTATAAAAAATGTCAAGTGAAATATATTAATTATAAAAATTAATTCTTCCCATAATTTAAGAAAATTATCGGAAAATTTTTTTTATATAAACTTTCACTTATGTTTTTACATTTAATGACGCATACAAAGTGATATAAATTACCAGAAGAAGTGGTAAAAGTAAAAAACAAACAAAAAAAAAACATATTAAATCTTTTTTTAAAAATATGATTAAATTATCTAAGAACAATAACAATATAATAAAAACCTAATAAATAAAATTGTAATAAAAATTTAATAAAAGAAAAAAATATATAGTACAGTAAATTAAAAAAAAAAAACATAAATAAAAAAAAAGGGAGAACTCAAAAATATATAAAACAAAAAGAACTCTAACAAATAACATTTATTAAATAAAACTATATTATAATAAACTAAAACGTAAACTTAACAAAAAAGAAATTGTGAATATAAAAAAAAAAAATTTTTGTGACCATTGTGAGCTTGTTTTAATTTTTTTATTATTAGTTTGCAAATAAAAAAAAAAGGAAAAATTTTATAGCATTTGCAACTTATCAAAGAAAATTTTTATACCTTAACAATATAGAGTATTTTTATGTATATGCACTATTATATTGCACTAAGTAGAAGAAAAAAAGAAAGAAAATAATAAAAAAAAAATATATGAATAAAAAAAAAAAAAATTATATCATTTGCAAACTATCTTTAAGAAATACTTACATTTTAACAAATTATATAGCATAAAATTTTTTATTGTATTTATAATACATTATTAAATAAATTACTTATTAAATAAAAAAAGAAAAGTATAGAGAAATTTCTTTAATATAATAATTTCAATATTGGTAAACCTTTAGTTCTACTTGGTTTAGTTCTACTTAATATAGTATGTTTCTTGTTTGAATACTAAATTAGAAAGTAATTCATAATAAAAATCTGTTTTGTCTTATGTCAAAAGAGATTCTTGTAGACGAATTCACAAGTTTACTGAACAATATCTCATTAAGAACTAGGCACCTTGCTGATATGAATCACATTAATAATAGTAATAATAATAATAGTGAAAATTCAATAATGAAATGACAAAATGACCCTCAACTCCTTATTCTTAGTATTGACTACCTAAAGTATATAGGAAATTTACCCGATTTTTATGGAGATGTCGGAACTACAGAACTTCACAGATCTTATAGGCAAAATACATCCTTTATTGCTAAGATACGATCATTTAAGTCAGAGTATCTTCTCCGGTACAATAAAATCGAAATTAGGAGAAAGGGCAAGGGACGTAGTCGAAATCAGTACTTTCAAAATATAAATAATTCCAATAATAGAAATATTTCTCACCCAAATCAAAAAAATCAAAATTCAAACCACCAAGAACAACTGCCACAAATTGCAAATATTCTCCAAAGCCCTTATAGGAACAACTTTTATAATTATAGAAATTAAAATACAACACCAGAACCGATAGGTATTAATATTAATATGGCCCCTGAAAATAATCAAGATAAGGAACCATCGCAAGCCCAAAATTTCCACTTAGGTACCTCAACTACCAGCTCCCTATTTAATAGTTGACAGCAATACAAGACCGTTAAAATTTATTATAGATTCTGGAGCTACGCATTCTATAATAAACCCCAACCTCTGTCAACCTAAATATTTAAGAAATACTAATCATACTAAAAACAGTTCAACAGAAAATTCAAATAGCTCAAAAAGCCGTTATCCCTTTATTCAAAGAATTCGGTATCACAGATATAAAAGTTGAATTTTATGTATTTCCCTTCCATGAAATATATGATGGCATAATAGGAAATAACATTTTAATACCCCTTAAGGCAAAAAAAGATTACGAAAAAGAAACTCTAATAATAAATGATAACAAAATAACATTACTTTTGTCTTTTAAACAAAAAAAATTTTAGCTATAAATTAGAAATGAAAGAAAAATAACAAATTACCTATACCAGTCCAACAAAGACAAGGTCTAGCTTATTTAAAGGAGCAGAAGTCCATAAATGGCACTGTAACCCTTTGTGAGGGCATTTATAACGTTGAAAACTATAAAGTAGAAGCCAATTTTAGTGTCAATAATAATAATGACAATTTTATCAATGTAAAACTCATAAAAACCCAAATAGTAAATTCAGAAAATTTTGATATAATCGAAGAACCTGAACACAAAAATATATTTGACCAAATAAGAATTGTTAAAGAAACGAATATTAAAAAATCTTATCAAGAAGAATCAGATTTATCTTTTACAAATGTTATAAAACATGAGATTCGTACAATAAATAATGTCCCAATTTTTGCAAGATCATACCGGTACCCACAAATTCATAAAGAAGAAGTTCAGAAAAAAATTTCAGATATGTTAGAAAACGGTATCATAAGACACAGTAGTTCACCTCACTCAGCTCCCGTATGGATAGTCCCGAAGAAGGACGATGCCAATGGAAAAGCTAAGTGGACACTCGTCATTGACTATCGTAAATTAAATGAGGTCACAATAGACGTTAGATACCCTATTCCCAACATAGATGGCATCCTGGGAAAGTTGGGAAGATGCCAATACTTTACAACCCTGGATCTAGCAAAAGGGTTTCATCAAATAGAGATTGATGAAAAGGACGTTTACAAAACAGCTTTTAGTGTCGAAGATGGACACTACGAGTTTGTACATATACCATTCGTGTTGAAAACATTCCGGCAACGTTCGAAAGACTAATAAATTATATTCTCAAAGACTATATAAACAAAATCTGCCTTGCATACATGGACGATATCATAATTTTCTCTTCTTCCCTCAAAGAACACTTATAGTCCTTAACCAAAATTTTTAAAAGATTAAAAGAAGTAAATTTGATAGTACAACTACATAAATCCAAACCCTAAGAAATTGCAATGCGTGAAAGACTTTCCAATTCTGAAAACTCCGAAATAGATAAAACAATTTCTTGGTTTAACAGGCTACTACAGAAAGTTTATAAAAGACTATTCGAAAATAGCTAAGCCCATTACGAAATATCTTAAAAAGAATTCAAAAATAAACATAAGTGACACTGAATATAAATCAAGTTTCGAATGCTAAAGAAAATGCTAATTCATGATCCAATTCTAAAATATCCGAACTTTAACAAAACATTTACTGTCACAACGGATGCGAGTCAGTACGCTTTAGGTGCCATACCTTCTCAAGAAGGGCATCCAATATGTTATGCAAGTCGCACACTTAACGAACATGAATAGAACTATAGTGCTATTGAAAAACAATTATTAGGTGTGGTATGGGCCACAAAATACTTTCGCCCATATATATATTTGGCCGGAAATTTATAATAGAGACGGACCACAAGCCATTACAGTGGCTGTTTTCAATAAAAGAACCAATAATAAGAACCAAATTCAAAACTCGTGAGATGCCGTCTTAAACTATCAGAGTTCGATTATGAGATAAATTATAAAAAGGGAATTCAGAACGGAAATGCTGACGCACTAGCACGTATCGAAATCAATTTAACAGAAAAAACTAACGAAATATAAGTAAAATTTGCTCTAAATTTGTTTAAAAGGCATTATTTTAATAATAATATAATTATTCAAAAAAGTAATACACGCTCCTTAACAATTTTCAATAAATCTAGAAGAATAATTCGTACTAAAAATTTAGATAGAGAAACCACAATAACTCTACTCAAAAATCATTTTGACCCTAAGTTATTAAATGCAATACATGTATAAAATCAGGAATTTTTCAGAATAATTCAAGAGGTTCACCATGACCACTTCCCTCAAACGAAAATAATTCAATGTTGTAAAATTTTAGAAGACATTAGGGATAAAAAGAAACTGGTCGAATTAATGGAGAAAGAGCATCTCAGAAACAACCATAGAGGAATCGTAGACGTCTCTAAAAAAATGCAATTAAATTATTACCACCCTAAGCTGTATGACAGAATTACGCAGTTCATAAATAACTGTGAAATCTGTGATATAGAAAAATACGATAGAAAACCTATTAAACCAAAATTTAAAATTACAGAAACACCTTCACGTCCTAATCAGATAGTACATATCGATGTCTTTTATAATTTAGATCGAACGTTATTTGTATCTTTTTATACTTTTATCGACAAGTTCACAAAGTTTGCACAAGCAATCAAAATAAACTCACGAACTTGGGCTGAATTTAAAAGAGCGATATTACAATACCTCTCAATTGTTGGATACATAAAAAATATTGTAGCCGACAATGAAATGGGTCTTAAGGCCCTTCCATTCAGAGAAATTTTGCATAAACAACATACTGAAATTCACTATACATCTAACAACAACCACACATCTAACTCGGATATTGGAAGACTTCACAATACAATTAACGAACATATAAGATTACTTAGACATGATGAAAGAGTTGACCTTGACACAGTAGAAGAAAAAATATTAAGAACTATAACTGCTTACAACAATACTATCCATTCAACCACGAACGTTAAGCCAAATGATTTTACAAAAGGGAAAATAAAAGACACAGATTATGAGGAAATCTATAATAGAATTTTGAAAGTAAAAGAAAAGACTATAAATTATTTAAATAAAAACAGAAAGGAAATAGAGATGGAACAAGGGACTGATACAACATTTCTAAAAGATACTCGAGGATGTAAAAACGACTCTAAATTTAGAAAAATTGACATCGAACAAATTGACAATGACCACGTTATAGATACAAATTTATGCTTAAAATATTATAAAACACATATTCAAAAGAAAAAGAAATTTCAGAATATTAACTCACATACAATTGAAAAAAATAAATTAAAAGATGAATTAAAAAAAAATCTTGTTGAAATTCAAGATAATTGTATAGCTAATATAATGAAATTTGAAAATGCCTATTGCACAATGTAAACTTTCAAAAGAACAGAAATAAAAGAAGTTATTGCCTAAGTTATTTCCTAATTCACCCTTATAGGAAATTACTTAATAAAATACGAAAATTGTAAAATTAGCTTAAACGGCGCGTTATATGAAAATTCATTCATTAAAATAAATGATAATGTAATTCTACTTTACTTCACCACAAATATAGTGGAAAACAATACCATAGAGTATTTAAATTTTGAAAGTATACATTTAAGAAACATTACAGATAATAAAAATAAAATGAATAATATTTTGATTAAAAAAACATAAAACACTTTAATAAACCCATCAATCAATTTCATAATCATCATGTTTGCAATAGCTAATATTATTCGTTTTAAAAAAATTAGTATGTAAGAAAAAAAAATTGTAATAAATACTTCGTTGGACCCTCAGACTAACGGTGGGGTTGTTATAAGTTACATCACAAACAACCCTCAAAATCCTAAAACGAGAAGTATAATATAATACTTCTCTGTATACTTTCAATATAAAAATATTGTTCTTACTTTTTTAGCGTTCTCATATTACGAACAAAATATTACGAACAAAATTAAAAAAATAATTAAAAGAAAAAAAAAACCTTTTCAAGTTCGTGTTAGCCAAGTTCGAGAGAAATGTTTGCAATTATATGGACACTGGATAAATTACGCAATTACCTATATGGCCCAAAGAAGATTAAGATATTAATCAACCATTAACATTCACCCTGAGCAACAGCAATAACAACGCTAAATTAAAACGTTAAAGCATCTGAAATAGATCAAAACAATCAAAATACTTCATCAATGGCAACAGCGCGGAAGACTATAATTTTGATCTCATAACACATCATGGAGGACCAATTAACGTTTTTCGAAACCAATTGATAATATCAGTAGGAAATGCAGTCACAGCACATGAAGATCCGCATCCCGATTTCCACAGACATTAAATTAGTTTTATGGAAATTATTAGATCTGAACTTATAAGGGTTTTAAAAGAAAAACTGTCACCTTTTGTTAAAATGGAATCAAAATTCCTGAAAACTACATCCAAACATTGCAGGATATTTACAGAGAACACTTCCGGTCATATAATTTCAGAATTACCCAACGAGTCGTAACAGATATTCGCAATGAAGAAAATATATTTAATATCATTAAAGACGAGCATAAAATAGCACATCGAAATTGGAAAGAAAACAAGTAACAAATTTTGAAAAAATTCTATTTCCCACACATGGCGAGCCTAATAACAAAATGTACTGCTACTTGCGACATCTGTAACATAAACAAGTAATTGTAACAGTAAGTCGATGCAACCGACTTATTAATACCGTACACTTGAATAATTCGAATTAAATTAAAAATCCATAAGTTTTTTTGGCAGCTGCTTGAACTTCTTCCATTTTCTGTCTTATTCAACTCGAATTTCAGGAACGTAAAAGAGGCTTCCTCTTGGGATATGCTTGACACCTTTGTAAACAATTTTAAGTTTCTATCTTTATTAATTTCGAAGATTGTTAGTCCTTGGGAGGTGTGTGTCAGGTACCCGAATTGCCACTCCAATTCATCGAATTCATCTCAGGGACATAAAGAAAACATGCCAGAACACCATTGTGCCACACTAAAAATAAAGGTTCTATCTTTGTTGGTTGTGGAGATATACTCGTTTGCTTCGGGGATCATTCGGAAGCTCCCAAGCTCCGAACCCATGAACCGAATCCTCCCAAATTTTAGAAACATAAATAAAACACGAAAGAACACCACTGTATCAAATTCAAAGATTCTATTTTTATTGGTTTTGGAGATAATCTCGTTTGCTCTGAGGCTCGTTCGGCAGCTCCTAAAATCCGAAACCATGGACCAAATCCTCTTAAATTTCAGAGACATGAATCAAATGGGAAGGAACATCATTCTAAAAAATTTAAAGTTTCTCTCTTTGTTAGTTTTGGAGCTAATCTCGTTTGCTCTGGGGCTCGTTCGGAAGCTTCCAATATACGAATCCATGGTTCAAATTCTTTCAAATGTCAGAAAAGAAAAACATGAAAAGAAAACATAACAGCACACTCTTGTACTAAAAATAAAGGTTTTATCTTTGTTGGTTGTGGAGATAAACTCCTTTGCTCTGGGGCTCGTTCGGAAGCTTCCAAAATCCAAACCCATGGACCAAATCCTCTTATTTATTTCAGAGACATAAATCGAAGGAGTCATTTTTGTACATCATTGTACAAAATTTAAAGGTTCTATCTTTGTTGATTTTGGAGATAATCTCGTTTGCTCCGGATTCATTCGGAAGCTTCCAGAATCCGAACCCATGGACCGATTTTGTCCAGATTCGAACTTAGCCTTCCTTTCGTAATTAGTAACCTACTATATAAATTTCATCAAGATAGCTTTATTAGTTTTTGAGTTATCGTGCGAACGGACGGACGGACGGGCGGACATCGTTAAATCGACTCAGGAGGTGATCCTGATTCAGAATATACAAGTATATACATGTCCATATCTAACTCGCTTCCTTTGGTGGTTACAAACACCATACCAAAGTTAATATACCCTATACTTTAGGTGTAGGGTACCATTGTCATCCGACAAACCACATCTTATGGAAACACCAATACCAAAATACCCATCTGAAATTATCAACATAGATATAATGGAAATAAAAAAGGAAAAATTCATTACTTGCATATATAAATTTACAAAATTCCCACAATTCTTCAAAATCAAAAGCAAATCAGCATTACTTATCAGGCAAAAATTAATCAAAATTGTTAACTATTTCACAACACCTCGACTAATCGTAATGGATAATGCAGCGAGTTTCACAAGTCCAATTGTAACGGATTATCTAAGTTGTTGTCATCGAAATTTATTTTACACCTATGCAAAGAAATGAAGTAAACGAAGCAACTGAAACAGTCCATTCAACTTTAGAGGAAATAGCAAGGTGCTTGCAACAAGAATACAGGAATTTATCAACGAAAGAAATTGTTTACGTAACAGTAGATAGATATAATAACAGCATCCATTCATTTACTGGACAAATATAAACCAGCCGACATTTTTCTCGGAAGAATATAACGAATTAATTACCAAAATTTAACTTTCAGCAGAAAATCAATAAAGATTTAATAGGAAAAATCAAGAAAAATCATGAAAAGAAATTAGAAAGAGAAAAAGCCAAAAGAAAAGAACCAAAAATTTACGAACCAGGAACAACTGTGTTCGCCCAAATTAAACAAATAAAAGGGAAAAACAAACCACTCTACAAAAAAGAAGTTGTAGCAAGAAACAACAGAGTTACAATAACAAAAGAATCTGGAAAACGGATTTACAAAGCTCGCTTAAAAAATTCTGTTAACTAATATACGAATTTTTCTCTTTTTAGCTTTCTACTATGGATACCAACAAGAGCCCTACAAATTTACGAATTCAAATCACCAATAATTACAATAAAACAAGGCTTAGGACATATTCTGAACGGAAACTTCAAATGAATTCATGAATAGATCTGAACATTTATAAGGAAATTCTCACAAGAAGAACAACCGATATTGAATACCTCAATGAGAAAAGTCTATTTAGATCTCAGCTTTTATACCAATGCCAGAAAATTGACGAACTCATCAAGGAACTGACAGAAAAAAGCAAGGCGGAAACGTTACATAAGCTGGTTTGAAAGCACCTGGGAATGGATCGCAGGCAACCCAGACGCTGAGATTGGGACACATTGCTAAAAACCCACAATGAGCTAATTCAAAATAATAACAAGCAATTCGAAATTAATCATATTTTGATTAATACCACCGAAAAATTATTAAATGAATATAACGAAATCGCACGACAACTAAACGATGATTCTAGCAAAGAATTTCAATCTTCAATAAAATTAGTATCATGAAAGAAGAAGTGAAAGTAATTGTCAGAGCATTTCAACTAGCGATAGCAAATATAGTAAACACTAATCTACTTAATAAAAGAGAAGTTCAACGTCTTATAATAGAAGCAGAAAATTTACCCTATTGAAACATACTAGAAGCAACATAATACACAACTCCGTCTCCAGCAGTCAAAAACGCAACTCTTCTTTATAACATTAACTTACCTAAAAGAAGTGCCATCGAGTACAACTATATAAAAATTAGAGCTGCAATAAAGAACAATACACAACTAAACTTGGATTACCATGATTTACTAATTCCTTTAAGGAAAATATATGGAATAGCTGAAAATTGCAAACATTTCAACAAAGTTATCACTTGCAAAATAAATCAAATCAGGGAAATTAAGGAAAACCATTATATATCACCATTGTAAACCATTGATCCAACTCGGAATGTGAATATCAGTTCAATAAAAATGAATAAATTGAGTCTTTAAGTGGTGGCACAATCCTCCTTAACAATTTTAATGGAACTTTAATGCCCAATAATACTGAAAAGCAACTACTTGGTAATTTTTTGATACAATTGCAAAATCAAACTATCAAAATAAAAAATCAGGTATTCACAAATAAAGATATTCAATTATCGCAAACTCTACCCCCCATTATGCACAACGAATATTATGCAAAAGTGAAATTAAAATAAAACCAAACTTGGACTACTTACACAATCTACACCTGAACAACGTTAAGAAATTAAGAAAACTATTCATGGCCTCATCAATCAGTACAACAACAGACATAATTATTATTTCATCGATTATCTTTGCAGTTATTATTATTTTTATAAAGAAATCATTCGGAAATCACAGAGATTCAGCAAATATTTCAATAAAAAGAACAGGAACAGATACATCAATTGAAAATCTCCAACAAGTCAGACTCAAATTCTGATCCATGGGCCGTAGATTTATTAGGAGGGAAGAGTTAAGACACCTGTACATGAGAGAATTAAAACATATAAAAACCAGACACTTTGTCAGCAGATTTATATTTTCAATAATTTTAATTTTAAGAATGTTTCAATAATTTTACTTTAAATATCAAATTACAATATTTTAATTTTAATAATTTTAATAATTTCTTACGGGAAATAATAATTTCGAAATAATGTAAAATTGTTATATCAGCAAATTTAATAAGTTTTAAGCTGATAAATTGTCTCGATTTCTGGTGTTATAGTGGTGAATCCCAAAGACGTTAGATAACATTATGCCAGATATAATTTTTTTTATGAATTATTTTATAACAAAATATAAACATTTGAAATATCTTAAGTTTATTTAATTGAAGAAGTTTTATATTATAAAGCTGATTTTTGGTTGAACATTGGTAAATCATTTATAGATTTGATTGCTTTATTTTGTAAAACGTGACGTTGCTGCAGTCTAAATTCTGAAGCACACGACAAAATTGAGTTCAATTAGATCAATTTCGACTGAATATGTGCATAGTATATGTTATACAATAATTGTTTTGGTAAATTTTTACGTACACTATTCAATACTGGAACATATGGTATTATTTTCTTTTTTACATAATAAATATGATCTTCCTATTTTAAATTCTTAACAATATATATATTTGTATATATTGGCCATTATATATATTTGTATTTACTTTCGCAATAGCTACATTATTTAAAGTTAATTGTTAATTGGTTTTGGAGATATTAATTTTAAGTTTTTGAAACTAAAATATTTCATAATTAAAACTAAGCATAAAGTAACTATATACATAGAAAACTCACGTAGAAGAAAAATCGTAGTCAATTTCATTGACCCCAAGATCGAATTAAGGGATATTTCGTAAAATATGACCGTATTTTTGGTATACCAATTAAAGAACATAAGAAAAACAAAACAAAAAAATATTTTTTTATTCACTCAGTTCATAATTCATTTTCTTCGAACTGATTTTTTTTCGCTCTAAAAATTGATTTTCTATTGTTACATACATACATATATATATACATATTTATCTATGTATCACAAACAAATGTTCTTATAATTTTAAAATGGAATTGTAATGAACTCATAAAGAATAACTCTACACAACACATAGATAATATTTGAAGGCCAACAAAATTTTATTATAATATTGCAAGTGTGATGTAAATTGTAAAGGAGATCTATTTGTTTTTATTTTTTTCTTTTGTTTAGAAGAATATTTCTTCTAAAAATTAAAAAATATTTTTGGATGAAATATTGAAATTTTCTAAAATATTGGTATTAACCTTTGTGGAGTTAAGTGTTATAAACGGTAATGACACCACTAACAATAAAAAAGCACCATTTTAAATATAATTGTTTTCCCATAGATTTATTTTCAATAAATCTAAAACATTCTTGTCAATTCAGCATTTGCACATTATAGAAATACATATTATTACTTTCCCATAGACAAAATTCTCATTATGTTAATGCAATACCTATATTCTTAAAAAAAAGTGAATAATTTTTATCCCATAGATTTACCTTCAGTAAATCTACACATTCCTGCAAACTCAGCATTTGCAATATTATCATTAAAACATAATTATTTTCCCATATACAAAATTCCTACTAATCGAACTTTTAATGTTCCCACAAAATAATATTTCCAATTAATTTTAAATGACATAAAAAACTAAATTATGCCATAGATTTACTTTGAATAAATCTATATACAAGTTCCTGCAAATTCAGCATCTGGAACATTACTATAAAAGCAATTATTTTTCACACAGACAAAATTCCTACTAATCGAACTTTTATTGTTCCCACAAAATATTGTTTCAATAAGCAAAAATTATAATATAAATATCAGGAAATAAACGAATAAAATTAAGTTCTGTTCTGGATTTGAAACGATACGCTGAAGCTCCGTTATTAATTAAACATTAGTTTAAAATAAAATAAAATAAAATTAAAGTTAAGTTATTGTATAATTGTATTAAATTTGTTTTTGTATAATAGCAAAAAAAAAAATTAAAAGGTGTTAAAACAAAAATTAAATATTGTGTTTTTTTATGTTTCCGAAAATCGAATCTAAAATTGGCGCAGTCGGTAGGATGCGCTAAACGCTTTTCTTAAATAAATAAAATAAATAAAAGAAAACGCTTTGTGTCTTGACACATTTATAAGTGCATTAACTTATAAACATTTTCGTGAAAAGCTTTTTATTTTGGTGAAAGACTTTCTAAAATAAAAAAAATATATATAAAATTTTTAACAAATGAAGTGTTAAAATTTTTTTTGCAAAAATAAAGAGAAACAAACAAATAAAAAAAAAAACTTTTATCAAACGAAGCGATACAAGTTTAAAATAAAATTAACACACTGTATATTTCTTTTTAATTCTATTGTATAAAAAAAAAACAAAAGAGAAATTTTAAAAAAACATTTTTTTAAATAAAAAAAAAATATAAAAAGAAAAAAATAAGTGAAATTAAATCAAAAAAGAAAAAAAGGAAAACATATATATCTAAAAATTATAAATTAATAAAATTAAAAAACTATTTGCAATGTTTGTCGATAGTGACGACGAGGACACAATCCCACTTTACCCTCCGTGTACATGGGAAGAATAAGAACAATATTATAACATAAATTAAATTATTTATTATTAAAAAAAAAAAAAAAATATATATATCTGAAATTCAAAAATAAAAACAATATTTTATTACATAAAGGTATAATAAACCTTATAACATAATAAAATATTTTATTACATAAAGGTATAATTATTACATAAAAGCATATAAACTTCAAATAAGTATATAAAATTATAAATTTTTTTTGAAAAAAAAAAACAAAACAAAAAATAATAAAAATTTAACTATATGGTGATTGCGAATATTAAATCAAGTTCCCGTATTCCTGTTATCCTGCTTAGTTCCTGTACATTTCGTTGCTGTTTAAGTTCCTGTTTATCCCTAAGCTTATCAATATCAAAAACAACTTTAAAATTTTAACGTAAGCAATAAAAAATTAGCAATATTAAAACTATAAAAATAGCGATAATACAATTAGGTTAAGTTTAAAAAAAAAAAAAAAGAAAAAAAACTCCAATAGAAAGCGTTTTTGCAATGTTTAAAATTAGTAAGAGTTTTCTTTGTAAAAAAAAAAAAAAATTATATTTAAGTAATTATTATAATAAAAATCAAAATGACTGAAACTCAATTAAGCCTTACTATTACCCCCTGAAATATCTCGATAAATTACCCGACTTTACTGGAAACTTTAAAGAACTACAAAACTTCACAGATTTAGTTGATAGGGCCCTTTATTAGACAAATATGATGACATAAGTCAAAGTGTATTTGCAGACTTGATTAAATCAAAACTTAAGGCGAAAGCGAGGGAAGTAGTGGCAATAAACAACCACATTAAGAAATGGATTGAAATAGCCAACTCAACAGTTGCTCAACAAACAATTAGTAATAATAAAAACTCCGCTCTAACTATTTTTAAGAACAAAATGCCTGAACCAATGCGTTCAATTTTATATTGTCGTGACACTAAAACACTTGAGTCCGCTATTGACATTTTACATGAAGCATGCTACTAGAAACTTTAATAATACAAAGCTACATAATAACAACTTCATTAGGAACAACCAAAATAATAATAATTTTAATAGAAACAACCCAAATAATAACAATTTTAATAGGAACAACCAAAATAATAACAATTTTAATAGGAACAACCAAAATGATAACAGTTTTAATAAGAATAACCAAAATAATAATAATAACTATAGGAACAATCAAAATAAGAGTATTAATAACAATACGAACCACCAATGGAATTCCACTCAACATCGAAATACAAACTATATTATAATCCCAATAATAGTAACAAGTACCCACAATCCATGAACAAACCATTTGTAAATAATAGTAATTTTACAAACAATTATAACAGAAATAATCAAATTTCTGAATCTGAACCAGTGGAAATAAACGTTGGAGAAACTAGTGGAAATAAACGTTGGAAACGTTGGAATCTCAATTACCATATATCTTAGTTAGTGGGAATATGAGACCACTTAAATTTATAATAGATACCGGAGCAACACACTCTATTATAAATCCTAACCTTTGTCATCCAATGTATTTAACAGAACTTCAAACCCCCATAAATATTAAAACTATAAATCAAGATGTAAAAATAATCATTAAGCAGTTATACCTCTTTTTAAAGAATTGGGGACTCAACAATGAAGGTTGAAATGTATGTCTTTCCTTTTCATGACAATTATAATGGGTTAATAGGTAATAATATATTAATGCCATTAAAAACTAAAATCGACTTAGGTCAACAACTTTTAACCACACTTTATAATGAAATCCCAATACATTTTAAAAAAGAAAATAAAGAAACAAAATATAATATTACTCAGAAAGCTGAATATGAATTAACTGTACCAGTACTTCAAAATAATGGTCTCGCTTATCTGCAGGAAAGGAAGTCAACAGATGGCGAAATCACAATTCAAGAAGGAATACATGAAGTACAGAACTATACAGCCGTTGTAAAAGCAAACATTCTTAATAGCGGTAATAAATCTATAACTTTTTCACTATTAGAAACTGAGATTGTAAACCATAATAACTGTAATGTAAACCAATAATGAAATTTTGGAAATAGAAGACGAAATAAAATATATGCAATATATGTATCAAATTAATTGTGATATAGACCTACTCAAAATTCACGTTGACGATATGGAACAAGTAATACTTACAAGTAAATTAGGCATACTATCAAAAAACATTTTGACAGAAAAAGAACTAAATATGCTTTCTGATTTTGAATAATAATATCATTCAAGATATTAAAATTACTGTAAAATTTTATTTAGAACAAAATATTATTATATTACTAATTCCAGAATATAGTGCAAGACCCCTTTCTGAAATTCACATTGAACCAATACCAAATAAAAATAATAAAACTATTCTATTAGAGAACTATAACGTTCTTATAGACGACACTAATATTTGTTACAATTCAAATCTCGAAAATAATTTAAAGAAAAACTTAAAAATTATAGAAAATGAATATATCAACAGTATATTTAAATTTGAAAAAGCACATTATAATATGCAAAAATTTTTAAATAAAGAAGTTAAAGAAATAATTCAAGGTATAATTATAACCAAAAATATTGAAAAAACAAATATACAACACAATTGTAATAATTTTAACATTACTATAACAGGTAACAATTTAATAAGGTACGAAAATTGTACAATTAAAATAAAAGAAAAAACTTATGAAAATTTGTATACTAAAATTAATGACAAAATAATTTTACCTTTCTATACTACAAAAATAATTGAGAATAAAACTTTGAAATATATAAAATTTGAAGAATTTAATGTAAAAAAATATAGAAAATAATAGAAAACATATTAACGATATTGTAAACAAAAAATATAAAGATCATGTAATAAATATATCTATCAATATTTTTCTTATGTTTTTTTATAATTGTTGTAATTTTAATAATAAAATGTTTATACAAAAAGCATAAGAAAATCATAATAAATACTTCGTCGGAGCCTCAAAGTAACGATGGGGGTGTTATAAACTGTAATGACAACACTAACAATAAACAAGTAAATCTAACAGTAAGTCGATGTAACCGACTTATTACACTACCTACCCTACACCTGAATAATTCGAATTAAATTAAAAATCCATAAGTTTTTTTGGCAGCTGCTTGAACTTCTTCCCTTTTCTGTCTTATTCAACTCGAATTTCAGGAACGTAAAAGAAACATCCTCTTGGCATATGCTTGAAACCTTTGTAAAAAATTTTAAGTTTCTATCTTTATTAATTTCGAAGATTGTTAGTCCTTGGGAGGTGTGTGTCAGGTACCCGAATTGCCACTCCAATTCATCGAATCCATCTCAGGAACATAAAGAAAACATGCCAGAACACCATTGTACTAAATTTAAAGATGCTACTTTTGTTGGTTTTGGAGATATGCTCGTTGCTCTTGTGCTCGTCCGGAAGTTTCCAAAATACGAACCCATGGTTCAAATTCTTTCAAATGTCAGTTTCCAATTTTACAAAAAAGGAAACATAACAGAACACCTTTGTACTAAAAATAAAAGTTCTATCTTTGTTGGTTGTGGAGATATACTCGTTTGCTCTGGGGCTCGTTCGGAAGCTTCCAAAATCCAAACCCATGGACCATACCCTCTTAAATTTTAGAATCATAAATCAAACGGGAAGCAACATCATTGTAAAAAATTTAAAGGTTCTATCTTTGTTGGTTTTGGAGATAATCTCGTTTGCTCTGGGGCTCGTTCGGAAACTTCCAAGATAAAAACCCATGAACCAAATCCTAAAAACAATATAAATATTGTTCTTACTTTTTTATCGTTCTCATATTACGAACAAAATATTACGAACAAAATTAAAAAAATAATTAAAAGAAAAAAAAAAACCTTTTCAAGTTCGTGTTAGCCAAGTTCGAGAGAGAAATGCTTGCAATTATATGGACACTGGATAAATTACGCAATTACCTATATGGCCCAAAGAAGATTAAGATATTAATCAACCATTAACATTCACCCTGAGCAACAGCAATAACAACGCTAAATTAAAACGTTAAAGCATCTGAAATAGATCAAAACAATCAAAATACTTCATCAATGGCAACAGCGCGGAAGACTATAATTTTGATCTCATAACACATCATGGAGGACCAATTAACGTTTTTCGAAACCAATTGATAATATCAGTAGGAAATGCAGTCACAGCACATGAAGATCCGCATCCCGATTTCCACAGACATTAAATTAGTTTTATGGAAATTATTAGATCTGAACTTATAAGGGTTTTAAAAGAAAAACTGTCACCTTTTGTTAAAATGGAATCAAAATTCCTGAAAACTACATCCAAACATTGCAGGATATTTACAGAGAACACTTCCGGTCATATAATTTCAGAATTACCCAACGAGTCGTAACAGATATTCGCAATGAAGAAAATATATTTAATATCATTAAAGACGAGCATAAAATAGCACATCGAAATTGGAAAGAAAACAAGTAACAAATTTTGGAAAAATTCTATTTCCCACACATGGCGAGCCTAATAACAAAATGTACTGCTACTTGCGACATCTGTAACATAAACAAGTAATTGTAACAGTAAGTCGATGCAACCG
This sequence comes from Poecilobothrus nobilitatus, assembly GCA_947095535.1. Classification (NCBI taxonomy): domain Eukaryota; kingdom Metazoa; phylum Arthropoda; class Insecta; order Diptera; family Dolichopodidae; genus Poecilobothrus; species Poecilobothrus nobilitatus. The sequence continues at coordinate 185,898,267 of OX352772.1, forward strand.
ACTTATTAATACCGTACACTTGAATAATTCGAATTAAATTAAAAATCCATAAGATTTTTTGGCAGCTGCTTGAACTTCTTCCATTTTCTGTCTTATTCAACTCGAATTTCAGGAACGTAAAAGAGGCTTCCTCTTGGGATATGCTTGACACCTTTGTAAACAATTTTAAGTTTCTATCTTTATTAATTTCGAAGATTGTTAGTCCTTGGGAGGTGTGTGTCAGGTACCCGAATTGCCACTCCAATTCATCGAATTCATCTCAGGGACATAAAGAAAACATGCCAGAACACCATTGTGCCACACTAAAAATAAAGGTTCTATCTTTGTTGGTTGTGGAGATATACTCGTTTGCTTCGGGGATCATTCGGAAGCTCCCAAGCTCCGAACCCATGAACCGAATCCTCCCAAATTTTAGAAACATAAATAAAACACGAAAAAACACCACTGTATCAAATTCAAAGATTCTATTTTTATTGGTTTTGGAGATAATCTCGTTTGCTCTGGGGCTCGTTCGGCAGCTCCTAAAATCCGAAACCATGGACCAAATCCTCTTAAATTTCAGAGACATGAATCAAATGGGAAGGAACATCATTCTAAAAAATTTAAAGTTTCTCTCTTTGTTAGTTTTGGAGCTAATCTCGTTTGCTCTGGGGCTCGTTCGGAAGCTTCCAGTATACGAATCCATGGTTCAAATTCTTTCAAATGTCAGAAAAGAAAAACATGAAAAGAAAACATAACAGCACACTCTTGTACTAAAAATAAAGGTTTTATCTTTGTTGGTTGTGGAGATAAACTCCTTTGCTCTGGGGCTCGTTCGGAAGCTTCCAAAATCCAAACCCATGGACCAAATCCTCTTATTTATTTCAGAGACATAAATCGAAGGAGTCATTTTTGTACATCATTGTACAAAATTTAAAGGTTCTATCTTTGTTGATTTTGGAGATGATCTCGTTTGCTCTGGGGCTCGTTCGGAAGCTTCCAGTATACGAATCCATGGTTCAAATTCTTTCAAATGTCAGAAAAGAAAAACATGAAAAGAAAACATAACAGCACACTCTTGTACTAAAAATAAAGGTTTTATCTTTTTTGTTTGTCTAGATAAACTCCTTTGCTCTGGGGCTCGTTCGGAAGCTTCCAAGATCCGTACCCATGGACAAAATCCTCTCAAATTTTAGAGACTTAAATAAAATATGAAAGAATACCACTCTGTAAAATTTGAAGGTTATATCTTTATTGGTTTTGGAGATAATCTCATTTGCTCTGGTGCTCGTTCGGAAGCTTCCAACATCCAAACCCATGGACCAAGTCCTCTTAAATTTCAGAGACGTAAATCGAACGGGAAGGAACATCATTGTACAAAATTTAAAGGTTCTATCTTTGTTGGTTTTGGAGATAATCTCGTTTGCTCCGGAATCCGAACCCATGGACCGATTTTGTCCAGATTCGAACTTAGCCTTCCTTTCGTAATTAGTAACCTACTATATAAATTTCATCAAGATAGCTTTATTAGTTTTTGAGTTATCGTGCGAACGGACGGACGGACGGGCGGACATCGTTAAATCGACTCAGGAGGTGATCCTGATTCAGAATATACAAGTATATACATGTCCATATCTAACTCGCTTCCTTTGGTGGTTACAAACACCATACCAAAGTTAATATACCCTATACTTTAGGTGTAGGGTACCATTGTCATCCGACAAACCACATCTTATGGAAACACCAATACCAAAATACCCATCTGAAATTATCAACATAGATATAATGGAAATAAAAAAGGAAAAATTCATTACTTGCATATATAAATTTACAAAATTCCCACAATTCTTCAAAATCAAAAGCAAATCAGCATTACTTATCAGGCAAAAATTAATCAAAATTGTTAACTATTTCACAACACCTCGACTAATCGTAATGGATAATGCAGCGAGTTTCACAAGTCCAATTGTAACGGATTATCTAAGTTGTTGTCATCGAAATTTATTTTACACCTATGCAAAGAAATGAAGTAAACGAAGCAACTGAAACAGTCCATTCAACTTTAGAGGAAATAGCAAGGTGCTTGCAACAAGAATACAGGAATTTATCAACGAAAGAAATTGTTTACGTAACAGTAGATAGATATAATAACAGCATCCATTCATTTACTGGACAAATATAAACCAGCCGACATTTTTCTCGGAAGAATATAACGAATTAATTACCAAAATTTAACTTTCAGCAGAAAATCAATAAAGATTTAATAGGAAAAATCAAGAAAAATCATGAAAAGAAATTAGAAAGAGAAAAAGCCAAAAGAAAAGAACCAAAAATTTACGAACCAGGAACAACTGTGTTCGCCCAAATTAAACAAATAAAAGGGAAAAACAAACCACTCTACAAAAAAGAAGTTGTAGCAAGAAACAACAGAGTTACAATAACAAAAGAATCTGGAAAACGGATTTACAAAGCTCGCTTAAAAAATTCTGTTAACTAATATACGAATTTTTCTCTTTTTAGCTTTCTACTATGGATACCAACAAGAGCCCTAATTACAATAAAACAAGGCTTAGGACATATTCTGAACGGAAACTTCAAATGAATTCATGAATAGATCTTATAGAATTCAAATGAATTCATAATAGAACATTTATAAGGAAATTCTCACAAGAACAACAACCGATATTGAATACCTCAATGAGAAAAGTCTATTTAGATCTCAGCTTTTATACCAATGCCAGAAAATTGACGAACTCATCAAGGAACTGACAGAAAAAAGCAAGGCGGAAACGTTACATAAGCTGGTTTGAAAGCACCTGGGAATGGATCGCAGGCAACCCAGACGCTGAGATTGGGACACATTGCTAAAAACCCACAATGAGCTAATTCAAAATAATAACAAGCAATTCGAAATTAATCATATTTTGATTAATACCACCGAAAAATTATTAAATGAATATAACGAAATCGCACGACAACTAAACGATGATTCTAGCAAAGAATTTCAATCTTCAATAAAATTAGTATCATGAAAGAAGAAGTGAAAGTAATTGTCAGAGCATTTCAACTAGCGATAGCAAATATAGTAAACACTAATCTACTTAATAAAAGAGAAGTTCAACGTCTTATAATAGAAGCAGAAAATTTACCCTATTGAAACATACTAGAAGCAACATAATACACAACTCCGTCTCCAGCAGTCAAAAACGCAACTCTTCTTTATAACATTAACTTACCTAAAAGAAGTGCCATCGAGTACAACTATATAAAAATTAGAGCTGCAATAAAGAACAATACACAACTAAACTTGGATTACCATGATTTACTAATTCCTTTAAGGAAAATATATGGAATAGCTGAAAATTGCAAACATTTCAACAAAGTTATCACTTGCAAAATAAATCAAATCAGGGAAATTAAGGAAAACCATTATATATCACCATTGTAAACCATTGATCCAACTCGGAATGTGAATATCAGTTCAATAAAAATGAATAAATTGAGTCTTTAAGTGGTGGCACAATCCTCCTTAACAATTTTAATGGAACTTTAATGCCCAATAATACTGAAAAGCAACTACTTGGTAATTTTTTGATACAATTGCAAAATCAAACTATCAAAATAAAAAATCAGGTATTCACAAATAAAGATATTCAATTATCGCAAACTCTACCCCCCATTATGCACAACGAATATTATGCAAAAGTGAAATTAAAATAAAACCAAACTTGGACTACTTACACAATCTACACCTGAACAACGTTAAGAAATTAAGAAAACTATTCATGGCCTCATCAATCAGTACAACAACAGACATAATTATTATTTCATCGATTATCTTTGCAGTTATTATTATTTTTATAAAGAAATCATTCGGAAATCACAGAGATTCAGCAAATATTTCAATAAAAAGAACAGGAACAGATACATCAATTGAAAATCTCCAACAAGTCAGACTCAAATTCTGATCCATGGGCCGTAGATTTATTAGGAGGGAAGAGTTAAGACACCTGTACATGAGAGAATTAAAACATATAAAAACCAGACACTTTGTCAGCAGATTTATATTTTCAATAATTTTAATTTTAAGAATGTTTCAATAATTTTACTTTAAATATCAAATTACAATATTTTAATTTTAATAATTTTAATAATTTCTTACGGGAAATAATAATTTCGAAATAATGTAAAATTGTTATATCAGCAAATTTAATAAGTTTTAAGCTGATAAATTGTCTCGATTTCTGGTGTTATAGTGGTGAATCCCAAAGACGTTAGATAACATTATGCCAGATATAATTTTTTTTATGAATTATTTTATAACAAAATATAAACATTTGAAATATCTTAAGTTTATTTAATTGAAGAAGTTTTATATTATAAAGCTGATTTTTGGTTGAACATTGGTAAATCATTTATAGATTTGATTGCTTTATTTTGTAAAACGTGACGTTGCTGCAGTCTAAATTCTGAAGCACACGACAAAATTGAGTTCAATTAGATCAATTTCGACTGAATATGTGCATAGTATATGTTATACAATAATTGTTTTGGTAAATTTTTACGTACACTATTCAATACTGGAACATATGGTATTATTTTCTTTTTTACATAATAAATATGATCTTCCTATTTTAAATTCTTAACAATATATATATTTGTATATATTGGCCATTATATATATTTGTATTTACTTTCGCAATAGCTACATTATTTAAAGTTAATTGTTAATTGGTTTTGGAGATATTAATTTTAAGTTTTTGAAACTAAAATATTTCATAATTAAAACTAAGCATAAAGTAACTATATACATAGAAAACTCACGTAGAAGAAAAATCGTAGTCAATTTCATTGACCCCAAGATCGAATTAAGGGATATTTCGTAAAATATGACCGTATTTTTGGTATACCAATTAAAGAACATAAGAAAAACAAAACAAAAAAATATTTTTTTATTCACTCAGTTCATAATTCATTTTCTTCGAACTGATTTTTTTTCCCTCTAAAAATTGATTTTCTATTGTTACATACATACATATATATATACATATTTATCTATGCATCACAAACAAATGTTCTTATAATTTTAAAATGGAATTGTAATGAACTCATAAAGAATAACTCTACACAACACATAGATAATATTTGAAGGCCAACAAAATTTTATTATAATATTGCAAGTGTGATGTAAATTGTAAAGGAGATCTATTTGTTTTTATTTTTTTCTTTTGTTTAGAAGAATATTTCTTCTAAAAATTAAAAAATATTTTTGGATGAAATATTGAAATTTTCTAAAATATTGGTATTAACCTTTGTGGAGTTAAGTGTTATAAACGGTAATGACACCACTAACAATAAAAAAGCACCATTTTAAATATAATTGTTTTCCCATAGATTTATTTTCAATAAATCTAAAACATTCTTGTCAATTCAGCATTTGCACATTATAGAAATACATATTATTACTTTCCCATAGACAAAATTCTCATTATGTTAATGCAATACCTATATTCTTAAAAAAAAGTGAATAATTTTTATCCCATAGATTTACCTTCAGTAAATCTACACATTCCTGCAAACTCAGCATTTGCAATATTATCATTAAAACATAATTATTTTCCCATATACAAAATTCCTACTAATCGAACTTTTAATGTTCCCACAAAATAATATTTCCAATTAATTTTAAATGACATAAAAAACTAAATTATGCCATAGATTTACTTTGAATAAATCTATATACAAGTTCCTGCAAATTCAGCATCTGGAACATTACTATAAAAGCAATTATTTTTCACACAGACAAAATTCCTACTAATCGAACTTTTATTGTTCCCACAAAATATTGTTTCAATAAGCAAAAATTATAATATAAATATCAGGAAATAAACGAATAAAATTAAGTTCTGTTCTGGATTTGAAACGATACGCTGAAGCTCCGTTATTAATTAAACATTAGTTTAAAATAAAATAAAATAAAATTAAAGTTAAGTTATTGTATAATTGTATTAAATTTGTTTTTGTATAATAGCAAAAAAAAAAATTAAAAGGTGTTAAAACAAAAATTAAATATTGTGTTTTTTTATGTTTCCGAAAATCGAATCTAAAATTGGCGCAGTCGGTAGGATGCGCTAAACGCTTTTCTTAAATAAATAAAATAAATAAAAGAAAACGCTTTGTGTCTTGACACATTTATAAGTGCATTAACTTATAAACATTTTCGTGAAAAGCTTTTTATTTTGGTGAAAGACTTTCTAAAATAAAAAAAATATATATAAAATTTTTAACAAATGAAGTGTTAAAATTTTTTTTGCAAAAATAAAGAGAAACAAACAAATAAAAAAAAAAACTTTTATCAAACGAAGCGATACAAGTTTAAAATAAAATTAACACACTGTATATTTCTTTTTAATTCTATTGTATAAAAAAAAAACAAAAGAGAAATTTTAAAAAAACATTTTTTTAAATAAAAAAAAAATATAAAAAGAAAAAAATAAGTGAAATTAAATCAAAAAAGAAAAAAAGGAAAACATATATATCTAAAAATTATAAATTAATAAAATTAAAAAACTATTTGCAATGTTTGTCGATAGTGACGACGAGGACACAATCCCACTTTACCCTCCGTGTACATGGGAAGAATAAGAACAATATTATAACATAAATTAAATTATTTATTATTAAAAAAAAAAAAAATATATATATATCTGAAATTCAAAAATAAAAACAATATTTTATTACATAAAGGTATAATAAACCTTATAACATAATAAAATATTTTATTACATAAAGATATAATTATTACATAAAAGCATATAAACTTCAAATAAGTATATAAAATTATAAATTTTTTTTGAAAAAAAAAAACAAAACAAAAAATAATAAAAATTTAACTATATGGTGATTGCGAATATTAAATCAAGTTCCCGTATTCCTGTTATGCTGCTTAGTTCCTGTACATTTCGTTGCTGTTTAAGTTCCTGTTTATCCCTAAGCTTATCAATATCAAAAACAACTTTAAAATTTTAACGTAAGCAATAAAAAATTAGCAATATTAAAACTATAAAAATAGCGATAATACAATTAGGTTAAGTTTAAAAAAAAAAAAAAAGAAAAAAAACTCCAATAGAAAGCGTTTTTGCAATGTTTAAAATTAGTAAGAGTTTTCTTTGTAAAAAAAAAAAAAAATTATATTTAAGTAATTATTATAATAAAAATCAAAATGACTGAAACTCAATTAAGCCTTACTATTACCCCCTGAAATATCTCGATAAATTACCCGACTTTACTGGAAACTTTAAAGAACTACAAAACTTCACAGATTTAGTTGATAGGGCCCTTTATTAGACAAATATGATGACATAAGTCAAAGTGTATTTGCAGACTTGATTAAATCAAAACTTAAGGCGAAATCGAGGGAAGTAGTGGCAATAAATAACCACATTAAGAAATGGATTGAAATAAAAGACGTCCTTTCAAAAATTTTTAGCGATCGGTGTAGTCTTGAAGAACTTTTTGACCAATGAGAGCTACCACCTTTAAGACAAATTCCGTTGATTTCTACAACGAAATTAAAAATACATTAGCTTAGAATTAGCAGCCAACTCAACAGTTGCTCAACAAACAATTAGTAATAATAAAAACTCCGCTCTAACTATTTTTAAGAACAAAATGCCTGAACCAATGCGTTCAATTTTATATTGTCGTGACACTAAAACACTTGAGTCCGCTATTGACATTTTACATGAAGCATGCTACGCACATATTAACCTTAATAATTTTAGTGGTCAAAAGACATTTAATTCTATTAATAAAATTAAAAACTTTTCTGATGACCCAATCACAAAAACCAATTACAATTATAATCGCACCAATAGTAACGCTACTATCAATAATTCTAGAAACTTTAATAATACAAAGCTACATAATAACAACTTCATTAGGAACAACCAAAATAATAATAATTTTAATAGAAACAACCCAAATAATAACAATTTTAATAGGAACAACCAAAATAATAACAATTTTAATAGGAACAACCAAAATGATAACAGTTTTAATAAGAATAACCAAAATAATAATAATAACTATAGGAACAATCAAAATAAGAGTATTAATAACAATAGGAACCACCAATGGAATTCCACTCAACATCGAAATACAAACTATATTATAATCCCAATAATAGTAACAAGTACCCACAACCCATGAACAAACCATTTGTAAATAATAGTAATTTTACAAACAATTATAACAGAAATAATCAAATTTCTGAATCTGAACCAGTGGAAATAAACGTTGGAGAAACTAGTGGAAATAAACGTTGGAAACGTTGGAATCTCAATTACCATATATCTTAGTTAGTGGGAATATGAGACCACTTAAATTTATAATAGATACCGGAGCAACACACTCTATTATAAATCCTAACCTTTGTCATCCAATGTATTTAACAGAACTTCAAACCCCCATAAATATTAAAACTATAAATCAAAATGTAAAAATAATCATTAAGCAGTTATACCTCTTTTTAAAGAATTGGGGACTCAACAATGAAGGTTGAAATGTATGTCTTTCCTTTTCATGACAATTATAATGGGTTAATAGGTAATAATATATTAATGCCATTAAAAACTAAAATCGACTTAGGTCAACAACTTTTAACCACACTTTATAATGAAATCCCAATACATTTTAAAAAAGAAAATAAAGAAACAAAATATAATATTACTCAGAAAGCTGAATATGAATTAACTGTACCAGTACTTCAAAATAATGGTCTCGCTTATCTGCAGGAAAGGAAGTCATCAGATGGCGAAATCACAATTCAAGAAGGAATACATGAAGTACAGAACTATACAGCCGTTGTAAAAGCAAACATTCTTAATAGCGGTAATAAATCTATAACTTTTTCACTATTAGAAACTGAGATTGTAAACCATAATAACTGTAATGTAAACCAATAATGAAATTTTGGAAATAGAAGACGAAATAAAATATATGCAATATATGTATCAAATTAATTATGATATAGACCTACTCAAAATTCACGTTGACGATATGGAACAAGTAATACTTACAAGTAAATTAGGCATACTATCAAAAAACATTTTGACAAAAAAAGAACTAAATATGCTTTCTGATTTTGAATAATAATATCATTCAAGATATTAAAATTACTGTAAAATTTTATTTAGAACAAAATATTATTATATTACTAATTCCAGAATATAGTGCAAGACCCCTTTCTGAAATTCACATTGAACCAATACCAAATAAAAATAATAAAACTATTCTATTAGAGAACTATAACGTTCTTATAGACGACACTAATATTTGTTACAATTCAAATCTCGAAAATAATTTAAAGAAAAACTTAAAAATTATAGAAAATGAATGTATCAACAGTATATTTAAATTTGAAAAAGCACATTATAATATGCAAACATTTTTAAATAAAGAAGTTAAAGAAATAATTCAAGGTATAATTATAACCAAAAATATTGAAAAAACAAATATACAACACAATTGTAATAATTTTAACATTACTATAACAGGTAACAATTTAATAAGGTACGAAAATTGTACAATTAAAATAAAAGAAAAAACTTATGAAAATTTGTATACTAAAATTAATGACAAAATAATTTTATCTTTCTATACTACAAAAATAATTGAGAATAAAACTTTGAAATATATAAAATTTGAAGAATTTAATGTAAAAAAATATAGAAAATAATAGAAAACATATTAACGATATTGTAAACAAAAAATATAAAGATCATGTAATAAATATATCTATCAATATTTTTCTTATGTTTTTTATAATTGTTGTAATTTTAATAATAAAATGTTTATACAAAAAGCATAAGAAAATCATAATAAATACTTCGTCGGAGCCTCAAAGTAACGATGGGGGTGTTATAAACTGTAATGACAACACTAACAATAAACAAGTAAATCTAACAGTAAGTCGATGTAACCGACTTATTACACTACCTACCCTACACCTGAATAATTCGAATTAAATTAAAAATCCATAAGTTTTTTTGGCAGCTGCTTGAACTTCTTCCCTTTTCTGTCTTATTCAACTCGAATTTCAGGAACGTAAAAGAAACATCCTCTTGGCATATGCTTGAAACCTTTGTAAAAAATTTTAAGTTTCTATCTTTATTAATTTCGAAGATTGTTAGTCCTTGGGAGGTGTGTGTCAGGTACCCGAATTGCCACTCCAATTCATCGAATCCATCTCAGGAACATAAAGAAAACATGCCAGAACACCATTGTACTAAATTTAAAGATGCTACTTTTGTTGGTTTTGGAGATATGCTCGTTGCTCTTGTGCTCGTCCGGAAGTTTCCAAAATACGAACCCATGGTTCAAATTCTTTCAAATATCAGTTTCCAATTTTACAAAAAGGGAAACATAACAGAACACCTTTGTACTAAAAATAAAAGTTCTATATTTGTTGGTTGTGGAGATATACTCGTTTGCTCTGGGGCTCGTTCGGAAGCTTCCAAAATCCAAACCCATGGACCATACCCTCTTAAATTTTAGAATCATGAATCAAACGGGAAGCAACATCATTGTAAAAAATTTAAAGGTTCTATCTTTGTTGGTTTTGGAGATAATCTCGTTTGCTCTGGGGCTCGTTCGGAAACTTCCAAGATAAAAACCCATGAACCAAATCCTCTCAAATCTCAGAGACTTAAATAAAACATGAAAGAACACCACTCTGCCAAATTTAAAGGTTATATCTTAGTTGGTTTTGGAGATAATCTCATTTGCTTTGGGATAGTTTGGAAGCTTCCAATATACGAATCCATGGTTCAAATTCTTTCACATGTCAGTTTCCAATTTTATAGAAAAGGAAACATAACAGCACACTCTTGTACTAAAAATGAAGGTTCTATCTTTGTTGGTTGTGGAGATATACTCGTTCGCTCTAGAGCTCGTTCGGAAGCTTCCAAAATCCAAAACCCAACTGCCAAATCCTCTTAAATTTCAGAGACATAAATCGAACGGGAAGGAACATCATTGTACAAAATTTAAAGGTTTTATCTTTGTTGATTTTGGAGATAATCTCGTTTGCTTTGGGATCGTTTGGAAGCTTCCAATATACGAATCCATGGTTCAAATTCTTTCACATGTCAGTTTCCAATTTTATAGAAAAGGAAACATAACAGCACACTTTTGTACTAAAAATGAAGGTTCTATCTTTGTTGGTTGTGGAGATATACTCGTTCGCTCTAGAGCTCGTTCGGAGGCTTCCAAAATCCGAATCCATGAACCAAATCCTCTCAAATTTCAGAGACTTGAATAAAACATGAAAGAACACCACTCTGCGAAATTTAAAGATTATATCTTTATTGGTTTTGGAGATAATCTCATTTGCTCTGGTGCTCGTTCGGAAGCTTCCAAAATCCAAACCCATGGACCAAATCCTCTTAAATTTCAGAGACATAAATCGAACGTCAAGGATCATCATTGTACAAAATTTAAAGGTTCTATCTTTGTTGATTTTGGAGATAATCTCGTTTGCTCTGGGGCTCGTTCGGAAGCTTCCAAACTCCGAACCCATGGACCAAATCCTCTCCAATTTCAGAGACATAAATCGAACGGGAAGGAACATCATTGTACAAAATTTAAAGGTTATATCTTTATTGGTTTTGGAAATAATCTCATTTGCTCTGGTGCTCGTTCGGAAGCTTCTAAAATCCAAACCCATAGACCAAATCCTCTTAAATTTTAGAGACATAAATCGAACGAGAAGTATCATCATTGTACAAAATTTAAAGGTTCTATCTTTGTTGATTTTGGAGATAATCTCGTTTGCTCCGGAATCATTCGGAAGCTTCCAGAATCCGAATCCATGGACCGATTTTGTCCAGATTTGAACTTAGCCTTCCTTTCGTAATTAGTAACCTAGTGTATAAATTTCATCAAGATAGCTTTATTAGTTTTTGAGTTATCGTGCGAACGGACGGACGGACATCGTTAAATCGACTCAGGAGGTGATCCTGATTCAGAATATATATACATGTCAATATCTAACTCGCTTCCTTCTGGTGGTTACAAACACCATAGCAAAGTTATTATACCATATACTTTAGGTGTAGGGTATAAAAAGCACTATTTTGAATATAATTATTTTCCCATAGATTTATTTTCAATAAATCTAAAACATTCTTATCATATTATTCATATTATTACTTTCCCTTAGACAAAATTCTCATTATGTTAATACGACACCTATATTCTTAAAAAAAAGTAAATAATTTTTATCCCATAAATTTACCTTCAGTAAATCTACACATTCCTGCAAATTCAGCATTTGCAATATTATCATAAAAACATAATTATTTTCCTATATACAAAATTCCTACTAATCGAACTTTTAATGTTCCCACAAAATAATATTTCCAATTAATTTTATATGACATAAAAAACTAAATTATCCCATAAATTTACTTTCAATAAATCTATACACAAGTTCATGCAACTTCAGCATCTGGAACATTATTATAAAAGTAATTATTTTTCACACAGACAAAATTCCTACTAATCGAACTTTTATTGTTCCCACAAAATATTGTTTCAATAAGCAAAAATTATAATATAAATATCAGGAAATAAACGAATAAAATTAAGTTCTGTTCTGGATTTGAAACGATACGCTGAAGCTCCGTTATTAATTAAACATTAGTTTAAAATAAAATAAAATAAAATTAAAATAAAATTAAAGTTAAGTTATTGTATAATTGTATGAAATTTGTTTTTGTATAAAAGCAAAAAAAGAAAAATTAAAAGGTGTTAAAACAAAAATTAAATATTGTGTTTTTTTTTTTTATGTTTCCGAAAATCGAATCTAAAATTGTTAATATCAAATTTACTGAATGTATAATTACATTTATATTAAAGCTGGTTTTCTTTAGACCAATATATCTATGAAAATGTTAGAGCATAGGCAGAACATACAAAAGTAATGTGTTTGAAAGAGATTAAGCTAAAAAAATAACCATGAAACATTTGAAAATATTCAAGAAAGTAACCATAAATATCCACGAATTAAAATAATATGTATGCAAAAATTGTATATCTTACGATGTTCAAATGAATTGAAAAACTAAGATGTGTACCAAGTTAACTAGATAACATATTAATCCGAATACTTTTGCAAAAATGATATTTAAATTAGCAACACAAATATTTAGTAGAACAGTGAGTGCCGCTATTAGAACAATTATTGAAACGTCTGGTTGTAAAAGTATTACTAAAGAAGTTGCAAAAATTTGGTACATATTAGTGTTTGATAAACTTTTTGATTGTCTCAACAGGGGATCATTATATTCTTATAATAAAGATCGATCTGATATTAAACTAAATAGCTTGTAGTTTGAATTTTTAAAATATTGTAAGATTGACTAAATAGAAAAAATACATTTTTAGAGAGAATGAAAATAACTTTAAATTTATATTAATATATACACATTTTTTCATATTTTATACTTTTACAATAATAATTCTTGTACCTATAGTTGGGTTATGAAAACAACTAAAATTCATTGATAAAAAATCGAGGTAGAATCAAGTTTTTTTCTTTTTTTAAGAAGTCGAAAAGTTATATGAAGAAATATATACAAATGTACATACATTAAACAAAAAAAAACAAAAACTAAAATATAAATAAACTAAAATACGATCAAGTTGATTTTACGAAATTAAAAAAACTGTCTAACTTTTTCTTCCATGAGAATATTCTCTATATATGTAGTTACTTTATGATCTAAGTCAGATTCCGTATTTCTATAAACTCTCACCAGTGATACATCATTTGAGACAAATAAAGCATCGTCTGTGTACATAGTTAATGTACCATTAAAGCAAAGCTTAAAAATATCACTAATGTAGATAACAAATAATAATGGTCCGAGAATCAACCCGTGTGGGACCCTTTTTTTTATAATTTGATGCGAACTTTTGTAATTTGCTATTTGTACATACTGCGTTCTGTTATTTAAGTAGCTATTTCTCAGATTTATCGCTTCGTTCGAAAATTATAACTTTTTTAGTTTTTGCAGTAATATATTTTATGATCAATAGAGTCAAATGCCTTCTGTAAATCAATGCGGATTAGATCCGTAACTTTGTTATTCGATATTGAAGTTTGAATTTCATTTACAACTTCAATACTGATGTAATGTCTGAGGTTGGGAAAAACCAAATTGATTGTTATCAATCAGGTTAATATTAAGACAATAATTCCAAATTTGATTGAATAAAATGAAACTGATATAGCTCTATAATTATTAACCTCTAATTTTGATCCACTTTTATGTGATGGAGTTATTTTTGCAATTTTGAGCTCCCCAGGTAAAATACCATTAATAATACAATCATTAAAATATTTATTTAACATAATTAGTTTACCATTGAATAAAGACTTGAGATCCTTTACAAAACAATCATAACCAGTGGAAATATTGATTTTCACAGTTTAATTTTCACAAAATAATAAATAATAAATAATAAATAATAAATAATAAATAATAAATAATAAATAATAATTAATAAATAATAAATAATAAATAATAAATAATAAATAATAAATAATAAATAATAAATAATAAATAATAAATAATAAATAATAAATAATAAATAATAAATAATAAATAATAAATAATAAATAATAAATAATAAATAATAAATAATAAATAATAAATAATAAATAATAAATAATAAATAATAAATAATAAATAATAATAATAAATAATAAATAATAAATAATAAATAATAAATAATAAATAATAAATAATAAATAATAAATAATAAATAATAAATAATAAATAATAAATAATAAATAATAAATAATAAATAATAAATTAATAAATAATAAATAATAAATAATAAATAATAAATAATAAATAATAAATAATAAATAATAAATAATAAATAATAATTAATAATTAATAAATAATAAATAATAAATAATAAATAATAATAAATAATAAATAATAAATAATAAATAATAAATAATAAATAATAAATAAATAATAAATAATAAATAATAAATAATAAATAATAAATAATAAATAATAAATAATAAATAATAAATAATAAATAATAAATAATAAATAATAAATAATAAATAATAAATAATAAATAATAAATAATAAATAATAAATAATAAATAATAAATAATAAATAATAAATAATAAATAATAAATAATAAATAATAAATAATAAATAATAAATAATAAATAATAAATAATAAATAATAAATAATAAATAATAAATAATAAATAATAAATAATAAATAATAAATAATAAATAATAAATAATAAATAATAAATAATAAATAATAAATAATAAATAATAAATAATAAATAATAAATAATAAATAATAAATAATAAATAATAAATAATAAATAATAAATAATAAATAATAAATAATAAATAATAAATAATAAATAATAAATAATAAATAATAAATAATAAATAATAAATAATAAATAATAAATAATAAATAATAAATAATAAATAATAAATAATAAATAATAAATAATAAATAATAAATAATAAATAATAAATAATAAATAATAAATAATAAATAATAAATAATAAATAATAAATAATAAATAATAAATAATAAATAATAAATAATAAATAATAAATAATAAATAATAAATAATAAATAATAAATAATAAATAATAAATAATAAATAATAAATAATAAATAATAAATAATAAATAATAAATAATAAATAATAAATAATAAATAATAAATAATAAATAATAAATAATAAATAATAAATAATAAATAAATAATAAATAATAAATAATAAATAATAAATAATAAATAATAAATAATAAATAATACATAATACATAATACATAATACATAATAAATAATAAATAATAATTGATAAATAATAAATAATAAATAATAAATAATAAATAATAAATAATAAATAAATAATTAATAATTAATAATAAATAATAATAAATAATAAATAATAAATAATAAATAATAAATAATAAATAATAAATAATAAATAATAAATAATAAATAATTAATAATAAATAATAAATAATTAATAATTAATAATAAATAATAAATAATAATAAATAATAAATAATAATAAATAATAATAAATAATAAATAATAAATAATAAATAATAATAAATAATAAATAATAAATAATAAATAATTAATAATAAATAATAATAAATAATAATAAATAATAATAAATAATAATAAATAATAATAAATAATAATAAATAATAATAAATAATAATAAATAATAATAAATAATAATAAATAATAATAAATAATAATAAATAATAATAAATAATAATAAATAATAATAAATAATAATAAATAATAATAAATAATAATAAATAATAATAAATAATAATAAATAATAATAAATAATAATAAATAATAATAAATAATAATAAATAATAATAAATAATAATAAATAATAATAAATAATAATAAATAATAATAAATAATAATAAATAATAATAATATAATAATAAATAATAATAAATAATAATAAATAATAATAAATAATAATAAATAATAATAAATAATAATAAATAATAATAAATAATAATAAATAATAATAAATAATAATAAATAATAATAAATAATAATAAATAAATAATAAATAAATAATAAATAATAAATAATAAATAAATAATAAATAATAAATAATAAATAAATAATAATAAATAATAAATTGAATAATTTGATCTATTTAATAATAATTATAGCAGTTTCAATTACATTACAAAGATTTGTGTACTAACTAAATTTCGTTTTTCATATTAATCTTCATTGATTATGACTGACAATATCGTAAATATTAAAGACCTATTGAGAATAGATCATTTCAATCACTTGGATTTTAATCAAGTGAAATCCAAATATGGAAATAAATTTAATATAGTATATTTAAATATTCAAAGTCTAAGAAAGAAACTGTATGATCTTGAATCTGTAATTAGTAATTTTAACATTGATATCCACATTATTGTACTCACCGAAATTTGGATACATTCTACGGAAAATAACTTCTATAATATAGAAGGCTATAATGTTTACTTTGCCAATAGAGATAAATCTTTTGGAGGTGTAGCTATTTTTGTAAGAGATGATATCGATAGTTATCAAATACATAGTGAGGAGTTTCAAAAAAGCAATATTTTAGGAATAAAATTATCAAAACAAAATATGAATATTTTTGGGATCTATAGAGCACACGAAACACTTGTTGACTCCTTCATTAGTAAAATAGATGATATTACATTGCGATATAAAAAAACTTTAATTCTCGGGGACATGAACTTAAATTTACTAAATATTGAAAACGCGGAAATAAACTTATATAAAGACACCATATTAAGTAATGGCTTCCTTGTCTGTAATAGGATCTCAGAAGAATTTGCTACTACTTTTGGTAGAACTTCAAGAACTATTATTGATCATTTCATCAGCGATATCCTTGATAGAAAATATTGCTTTTATATTTTAGACACGTGCCTCTCTGACCACCAAATGTTCTACATAAACATCGACCGGAAGCCCACAATATTCAGACAAAATTCATATAAAACCATACTAAATTATGAAAATATATCTAAGGATAATTTTTGGAATAATCTTCATTCCCAGAAAAATCTTGATGGCTTCGTTGATAAATTAAAGGACATAATTAAATCAAACACTCAAAACGTTCCCATACATAATAGTAAAAAAAAGAAGAATTGGATTACCCAAGAAATCTTCAACGTTATGAAAATTCGAGACTCGTTTCTTAAATATAAAAGAAGATATCCGGACGATCTTTCATGTTAACTCGTTATACAAAAAATATAGGCATAGTGCCAAAACATTAATAATCGAGGCAAAAAAAAAGTATTATTCGGATGAAATCACAAATAATTCTACTAATATTAAGAAATTATGGGATTCCTATAAACAAATAATTTTTAATTCAAACGGTTCAAATTCAAAACAATCAATTAAGGTTATACATTACAACTCCAAGATCCTGGAAAGCGAAGTTGATATTGCTACTGTCTTTAATGTTTATTTTTCAAACATAACAAAGGAAATTAATATTCCGTTAAATAACATTGATTTAAATTATATGAGCCATTTTAGTCGGAATGTTTATCATAATTTTGATCTATCTCCCACGCATGCTGAAGAAGTATCCAAAATTATACAATCACTGAACTCGGGAGCTGCTACAGGATACGATAATATTTCGACCAAATTTATAAAAAAATTCTCAGAACGCTTAACGCCCATTTTGGTTAAATATATTAATAATGCCCTCCAATCAAATGTTTATCCTAATTGTCTAAAGTTAGCTATTGTAACACCAATATTTAAGAACGGGTTAGCCACTGTTTGTTCTAATTATCGTCCGATTTCTGTCCTACCTGCCATCTCTAAAATTTTTGAAAAAATCATTAAAAATAGGCTAAATTCTTTTTTGATTAATAATCCAATATTAAGTGAAAATCAGTTCGGCTTCGAGGAAAAATCCAACACAACAGCCGCCTGTCTTTTTTTAAACGACTTTATCTCTAAAAACACCGATATGGTAAATTTGTTAGTTGCGTTTTCCTTGATATTAAAAAAGCATTTGACTGTGTTGACCACGATATCCTACTCTTGAAACTGTCGAAATTAAATTTTACGATCAACCAGTTAAACTTCTTTAAATCATACCTGCAAAATCGTAAACAGATAGTACGAATAAACAACAGTTTTAGTCAAGAGGAAATGATAACAAGGGGAGTACCGCAAGGTTCAATTTAGGACCTTTATTTTTCAAGCTATATATTGATGATATTACTCATTTGAATCTAAAGGGCAAACTTCAGTTATTTGCTGATGACGCCGTTCTGAAATATGCCGATAACTCGAAAGAAACTATTCGGACATACATGCAACATGAGCTCCAATTAATAGAAGAATGGCTAACTAAGCATAGGCTTGTTTTAAACTTAAATAAAACTAAAATCTTAATGTTTGAAAATAAATTATTCAATTTTGAAAACAG